>JAKSZT010054121.1:637598-782063 GCA_026826555.1 Tolypeutes matacus
ACATACACATACACATACACATACACATACACATACACATACACATATACATATACCAGTTCTGTTTCCCTGGGGAACCCTGACTAATATGCCTTCCAACTAGACTTTGAAGTACCTAAGAGCAGAAACTGGATCTTATTTTCTTTTAACACTAAGGGCCAAAAAAACATCTGGTACATAGTGAGAATGAAATAAATGAGGTTTATTGTTGCATTACCATTTTATTTGATTCCCTTTTAGAAGGACTTATGCCTCTATGATTTTCTAAATGGTAAAGTTCACATAGAAGTCTCCACTTAAAAGTTTTGCTTCCCTTTAAAAAACAAAAGGGCATATTCAACTTCAACTTAACCTCCTTTCATTCCTTCTATTTAAAATAAAAGAAACCCTTGCTACTTTATGGTTTGTAAAGCAAATGCTTACATTTTTTGAAGTTATTTATATAATGGCCATGGTCATTTCTCCCTTATAAGCAACTATAAAAATGAAATGTTATCTAAGTGCTTTGTACTCTGCCTATTTTAGTAATTTTGCATGAAAGAAAGAAAGAATGGCATATCCAAGCAGGTGCTTAATAATATAATTACCATCACTAATATAATCTTAATTTTCCTCTTTTTCCAAATATTGGAAAGTATGCAAAATCATTAAGGTATAGTAGCAGATACAACCAAATGACAGTCAAGATACCAATACTGCATTTTCAATACATCTAGTTTGCAGTATATCCAGAAGTATGCCACTTAACTGCCCATGCCTTGGAATTTCTTATAAGTATAATAAGGGAGCTGGTAAAAAAATAATATGAAAAGTTCATTCTAGCTCTAAAGATAATCTGATCCTAGGACACAATGGGAATTCTCTTATCTTTTCTGATGATATCACTAAGTCCTTATGCTTTGTATATAAGTTTTGTGGAATGAGTGAATTTATGAAATAGGGACTTAAGTTTCTATGTTCCTAGAAAGAGTATGAAAATGAAAAAGAAGGGTTTTGTACACTACATGAGAAATAAAAATACCTAGGAGTTAGGTCAAAGAACTGGAAGCCTGGAAGATGATGGCTTCTAATTTGGATTGAAATAATTTAAGGTGTGGCCATGGGGATGACAGTGACATCTTTATTTCAGTCATTAAAGCTATGTAAAATCTGAGGGTGGTGTGGCAGTTTGTGTCTTTTGTGGAGCCCAGAAAATCCTGTTCTTAAAGCTAATCCATTCCTGCACATGTAAACCTATTGTAGATGGGACCTTTTGATTAAATTACTTCAGTTAAGGGCCTTTGATTAGATTGTGTGACCCAGGGTGGGTCTTAATCCTCTTACTTGAGTCCTTTATAAATGGAGGAATAAAAAGTCACAGACACAGAAAAAAGCTGCAGAGACAGAGAGAAGCCTCCAGAAGTTGATGAATCCAGGAGAGAGAAAAGTCACAGATGGAGCAGCCTGAAGTTGAAAGCAACAAGACCCAGAGGAGAAGGCAGAGACCAAGATGGGCAGATGCTGCCATTTGCCCTGGCACGTGAGAGGAATTCAAGACCACCAACAGCAAGTCCTCAGGGAGAAAAGTATTACCTGATGAAACCTTTATTTGGACACTATCACAGCTTTAGAACTGTAAGCTTTTAACCTAATAAATTCCATTTTTAAAAGCCAACCCACTTCTGGTATATTGTTCCCAGCAGCATTTAGCAAACTAAGACAGGTGGGATCTAGGTTTTTAAAAAATAAAATAACAATAAGGAGAAATACAAAGAGGAAAAGAAGGTGGAAGAGGAGAATGAGCTAGCAAAGAAATGAAAAGTAAAGAAAAGAAAAGAAAAATATAGATGCTACTTCTCAAATACCAATTAATAGGAAATTAAGTGGAACATTAAACAGCAAACATTTTATTAAGGAAGAAGCACCACACAAGAACTCCATTAAATTGCATGAATTTAAGAGCTATGATCAGAGTGCCTCTAATAGTCTTTCAGGGAGTGGATGTGGTTCAAGTGGTTGAGTGCCTGCTTCCCACATGGGAGGTCCCAGTTTTGGTTCCTGGTGCCTCCTAAAAAAAAAACAAAATAAAACGACAAGCTAAACAAATGAAAAAAACAACTCCGGGGAGCCGATGTGGCTCAGTGGTTGAACGCTGGCTTCCCACACACAAGGCCCCAGGTTCAATCCCCAACCCCTGGTACCTCAAAAAAAAAAATAGTCCTTCAATTTAAGGATGCAGCAAACTGGAATGCTATGAGGGCAATAAGAAATCTAAAGGTGACATAGATGTTAATACTAGCTTTGTTTTATTCTAACATTAAAAATAAGGGAAGGAGAGTATTGTGGGATGATGGCTCAGAAGGAAGCTCCAGGAATTAGCCCTCCACCAAAACAGCTATTGAACTGGCAGGAACTGTCTGAGTCAACTACTTTGAAACTGGAGATTAGCGGAACACTGTGCAATATCCAGGGAAGAGCTGGAGGAAGAGGCTGTAAATTGTGGTAAATATTGGTGAATTTCACTGTCTGTGCAGCAGCTACCAACCTCCATTCCTCAACTACATGGCAGGTAGCAGTGGGGACTGCAGGCTGGGTTCTTGGTACAGCTTTCTGGTGCCAGAGTGGGTTAGAAGGACCTAATCTTCCAAAATTTGGGTGTGTGTGGTCTGATCCCTGATATTGCTTTTGATCAGCTACTTCAGACTGCTGGGGAAGCTGCTATGAGGGTGGCCATTGTTCTAATACCTCCTGAGGTAAAAGTAGCAGAAGGGTCTTTAAAAGGCAGTACCTATTTTTTTTCTCTTTTCTTTTTCCATTTCCCATTTGGGAGCAAAAATAGTTTGGAGAACTCACAAACCAATGGCTCCAGCCCGCAGCAACAACAACAACAATTTCCCCCCTCCCCCCAAAAAACCTAGCAATCCCATAGTGGGAGAATTACATTTCCAGGATGTCCAGTTCTAAACCAAAATTACAAAACATACAAAGAAACAGTAAAGTGTATGGCCCATGCACAGGAAAAAAAGAATTTGCCAGAAATCAACCTAGAGGAAGTTCATACATTGTTATTATTAGTCAAATAATTTAAATTAACTGCCTTAAATATGTTCAATGATCTAAAGGAATTCATATTCAAAGAACTGAAGGAATTTAGGAAAATGTTGTCTGAAAAAAATGAAGAGAAAGAAATTACAAAAAGGAACCAAACAGAAATTTTGGAGCTGCAAAATACAGTAATTGAAAAACTCATTATATGGATTCAACTGCAGATCTGAACAGGCAGAAGAAATGATCAGAAAAGTTGAAGACAAGAAAATTAAAAGTATTCAGTGTGAGGGGCACAAAAAAATAATGAAGAAAATTGAATGGAGCCTGAGAGACTGTGGGACACCATCAAGAATACCAATATATGTATCATTGGATTTCCAAAAGGACGAGAAAAAGAGAGAGAGAGAAAGGAGTAGAAAAGGTATATGAATAAATAGTGGCTGAAAACTTCCCAAATCAGAACAAAGATATGAATATACACATCCAGAAAGCTTGACAAACTCCAAACAGGATAGACTCTAAGATATCTGCACCAAGACACATTATAGTTAATTGTCAAAATCTAAAGACAAAGAGAAGATATTGAAAACAGCAAGAGATCCCCAATAAGATTAACATTGGACTTATCATCAGATACCATGCAGGACAGAAGACCACGGGGTGACATATTTAAAGTCCTTAAATAAAAACACCATCAACCAAGAATTCTATACCCATCAAAATTATCTTTTAAAAATGAAAGAGAAATTGATATTTACAGATAAACAAGAACCAAAAGAGTTCATTACCAGAAGACCTGCCCTACAAGAAAGAGAGTCCTTCAAGATGAAGTAAAAGGACACTAGATAATAACTGGAAGCCATAAAAATAAAGAACATTGTTGAAGGTAACTGCATAGGTAAATATAAAGTCTTACATTTTCAGTTTGTAGCTGCTGCTGCCTCCCACAATGACTTAACAGGTAACAGTGTAAAGTAACATTTAAATATATATATTAATGGGTATGCAATGTATAAAGATGTAATCTGAGACAAAAACAATATAAAAGGGTAGGGACAGAGATATATAGGAGTAGAGAGTTTATATACTACGAAAATAAGTTGGTACTAGTTGAACCAGGTTGTTATTAGTTTAAGATGTTAATTGTAACTACAAAGGTAACCACTAAGAAAATAACTAAAAAATATAGAGGAAGGAAAAGAAGGGAATTAAAATGGTGAATCCTAGAAAAGATCATGTTTTTGAACTAATACATTCCTGTGAGTGTGATACCCTTTGATTGCATTAGACTCACTTAAATGACCTTGATTAAATAACTTGATTAGATCCCTTTTGAGCAGACTACATCAGTAAGGCATGACTCAGGTTAGGTCTCCACTCTTTTGCTGGGTCTTATATAAACTGAAAACATATAGAGAGACAGAGAGAAACAGCTGCCATTTTGACCTGGCCATGAGAGAGAGAGGACTGCAGGAAGCCAGAGAAGCCAGAGGGGCTGAGAGAGGTCCCAGGAGTCTGGAATCAGCTGAGTACAGCGGCATGGAAAGAGGCCCCCCTAGGGGCTGGGCCCACAGAGCAGCTCACGGCTGAGGAGCCAAGCCCTGTCATATGCCTGATCACCCACAGCTGAACTCAGGGAGAAAGCAGAGCAACAAAAGCTGAGAAAGAGGCCCAGAAAGAGACAAGCCATATGTCTTATCACCTACAGCTGAGCTCCAAGAAAGGGAGTATTAGAGGAACAGGCAGAGACCTCGGCAGAGATTGGCTGCCATCTTGCCTTGATATGTGGTAGGATGCCAGAATCATCAGTAGCCTACCTTTGTTGAGAAAGCATCTCTGCTAATGCCTTGAATTGGATATTTCATGGCTGCAGAACTGTAAGATTTTCCCCTAATAAAATTCCCATTATAAAAACCAACACATTTCTGATACTTTTGCATTGGCATCTCTTTAGCAAATTAATAGATCTATTAAAAAGCAGAGATTGGTGGATTGGATGAAAAAACATCGTCCATCTATATGCAGTCTACAAGAGACTCGCTTTAGGTACACAGACATAAAAAGGTTGAAGGTAAAAGGGTAGAAAAAGATAGTCCATGTGCATCAAAGGATATTATCAAGAAAGTGAAAAGAGAACCTACAGAATGGGAGAAAATATTTGGAAACAATAAATCTAATAAGGGTTTAAATATCCAGAATATATAAAGAACTTCTACTATTAAACAACAAAGAGACAAATAACCCAATTAAAAACTGACCCAAGGATTTGAATAGACATTTCTCCAAAGAAGATTCTCAAATGGCCAATAAGTATATGAAAAGATGCTACACATCATCAGCCATGAGAGAAATGCAAATTAAAATTAAAATGAGATATCATACAGACCCACTAGGATGGCTATTATAAAAAAAAATTTCAACTGAAAGTAAGTGTTTGAGAGAATGCAGAGAAATAAGCCATGTACATTGTTGGTTTGAATGAAAAATGGTAGTTACTATGGAAAAAAGTTTGGCAGTTCCTCAGAAAATTAAACACAAAATTACCATATGATCCAGAAATTCTACTCCTAGGTATATAGTCAAGAGAATTGAAAGCAGAGACATGAACAAATATTGGTAAACCAATGTTCCTCACAGCATTATTCACACAGCCAAAAGACGAAGCAATCCAAATGTCCATCAACTGATGAACGGATAAGCAAAATGTGGTATACAATGGAATATGATTCAGCTATAAAAATAAGTGGAGTGCTTATACATGATAAAACATGGATTATCCTTGAAGACATCATGTTGAGTGAAAAAAGCTAGACACAAAAGGACATATATTGCATGTTTCTCTTATATGAAATACACAGAATAAGCAAATTCACAACTTTCACTATACACTTATTGTTTATGTCTGTTCAGGTATGAATGATATAAAAAATAGGGTAGGTTGGGGAACAATACACAAAATGTAAGATACTTTGCTTAGCAGTAATATTTTGAGGATGCTCTTTCATCATTTTTAAAAAATGTTCCACAACAATGCAAGATATTGGTGGTGGGGTGAGGTATAAGAGCCCTGTAATGATGTTATGCATGTTTGTTTTGTAAGTTCACAACTTTTACTACACACTTACTGTTTATGTATGTTTATGCATGAATGATATACTTCAATAAATTTTTAAAATGGAAAAACAAACAAACAAACAAACAAACCAGAATAGTGGTTACCAGGGGTGAAGGAAGGAGGAATGTGGGGTTATTGCTAAATAAGTATGAGTTTTTGTTTGGGATGAATGAATTTCAATGTGCAAATCTTCCACCCCACAAATTGTTTATTCAATAAACTATTAAGTAAATCCTTATTTGCAAAAATCACTGTCATAGAGTTCTTACTGATTTGAACCGTCATGGTATCAACCTAGTGCAGGCAAATGTAAGTTTATTTTCTATAAGAATTGTCAACGGAATGTTTCCTAAGCAAATGCCTTTAAGATGAATCAAAGTCAATAGCGTCTATTCACAGGGCATAATAAATCTAATGAATTATGCACCATGTAAAAAATAAAAGCTATTTCGAGAAAAAGTGAATTTTAAAATTATAACAGTAAGGCAAAGCAAGGAAGTTTCCCACTATTTGGTATCATTAATTCAGGTGAATTGAAGTGGTCTCCTGTCCAGTATCTCCTCTCCTATCCTGGCCTCACGCTATGTCTTCTTAACTGGAATAAACTTTAAAAAAATGTTTGACCATCACTCCTCAAAACCCAAAGGCTTGCAGTCTCACTTACAAGCCCCTTAATAACCTGGTCTACACTACCTCTCTTTCCCCACTAAGTTCCAGTCACATACCCTCTTTGCTGTTGTTTCAATACAAAAGCATGGTTCTGCCTCAGGATTTTTAAAATTTATTCTTCCCCTTGTCTTACATGCTCTTTCCCTATATATTAGCATAGCTCACTCTTAGCTTCCTTCAGGCCTCTGGGAAAAGAAAAGACACCTTATATCCTCTTTCTAGCACATTTTGACTCCCTTACCCTGCTTTGTTTTTCTACATTGTATATATCACAGGCTGAAATTTTATGTATTATTTTTATTTATTCTATCTTCTATCCACTAGAATATAAGTTTCATGTTGGCAAGGACTTTATCAGTTTGGTTTGCTACTGTTTTCCAAGTCCCTAGGATGATATAATATCCATAATTGACATTCGATAAATATTTTTTGAACGAATGAATGAGGTTAAATGATTGTTTTAGTTTGCTAAATAAAAGCAATACACCAGAAAATAGTTGACTTTTACAATGGGGATTTATTAACTTATGAGTTTATAGTTCTGGAGCTGTGAAAGTGTCCAAGTCAAGGCATCATCAGAGATGCTCTCTCACCGAGCTGAAGCTGTGGGCGATCAGGCACAATGGCAGCGTCTGCCCCTGGTCTCCAGCTTCTTATCCAGGCTCCATTCCTTTCAGCTTCTGGCTGTCTCCAGCTTTCTATCGGTCTCATTGCTTTAGCTTCTGGTTTCATCTCTCAGCTTCTAGGAGTTTTTCTCTCTGTATTTGTGGTCTTCTTTCTGTATCTGTGGCTTTTAATTCCACTGTTTATAAAGGACTTCAGTAAGAGGATTAGGATCCACCCTGGGTCACACAATCTAATCAAAGGCCCTTAGCTGGAGTAATTTAATCAAAAGGTCTCACCTTATAATAGATTTACATGCATAGGAATGATTAGCTTTAAGAACAGGATTTTCTGGGGTCCACAAAAGCTCCAAACTGTCACAGTGATGCATATTGATAATACATAAATGGATAAATATTAACTCCCTGGGTCTTTTGCTTTCAACCAAATGATTTGTCATTTGAACCAATCATTGGTACATTTAATAAAGCTACATTATATATCTCAAATGTTTGTTGAAACCCGAAGTGTGAATGTGTTTATTCTTTTGTTCCTAAGGATAAACTCTGGATTTTCAATATATAGGTGTTTGAGAAGGCACCCTAGAGTGGAAGCATGGAGACGGCACCAGAGAAGCAAGATTTGAAGACTTGGTTTTATTTTTTTCCCTTGTATTGTGCAATTGGACAGTCAACTGGCTTCTCTGAGTCTTAATTTCCTCACCTACTGAATTGGACCATTAGAAATAATTACTTTAAATAAATTAAAAAATAAAAAAAATATTATGTTGATATATGTCATTAGCTACTAATAAATCTTAACAGTTACACAATGAATCATAGAACAGTTTGACTTATTAAGCATAGCTTATTTGGATTAGTGTACCAACAATGGCTCAAACAAAAAGCCATAATATCTTCAAACTGAGGACAAAATAGAAAAAGAACATAAACTATATTTTATAACAAAATTATCAGGTCTGTCCCAATTAAAAGGAGGTAGTTTCATATTTGAAATGCTAGGTTTACCTCCAGTCTTCATAAGGTAGATAAAGGATAATAGAGATTGAAAAGGTTGGGTCAGAAGGGATAGAAATAGTTCAGGGTTGTGGGTATGAATTATAAAGACAGATTAGTCAGAGTTGACTGATAGGGTTAAAGAAATGAAATTGTAAGATCATTGCATGGTACAGAGATTTGAAATAGAAAAGAATGAATTGATTCCAGTAAGCTGTTTGAGCCACTGTAATAACTAATTAGAAAAACAAGAGGTTTATCGATCAAATTTGAGCAGGGGATTATTCTATAAGCTATTCAAGCACACTATCTTTCCATAATGGTACTTAGACCATAGAATTAACTGTCAAAATGTCTTATATAAGAGCAAAAGAGCTAGATAAATATGTATCTATTGCAGCAAGGGATTAAAAGGGAAATCATTGATAGGCCATGTGCAATTAATCAATAACTAGAAATAGGGAAGTGGAAATTAGAATTTAGCTCAAAGCAAGTTACAAACAACTGATGTTGTAGTGCAGCCAGATTTATCTAGCACATACCAAGGTTTTAAAGCATCAAGTTAATTTGATCAATGTAAGAAGCCTAGCTCAAATTGACAAAGAGGAGAGCTGAATTATCCCTTGGAACGTAAAATTTAAGCAAAGATTTTGCTTTTGACAATTCAGGGTTGAATTGCATTTTCTTTATGGATAAAAAGCGAGCATGCTTAAATGAAAAATTTATTAATTTCACTCAAATCATACCCACAGAAAAATCAAATGGCTATTCTGATAAAGCCATTATGATTTTCCCATATGTCAAACGTTTATATAAGTTTTATTTGTCTCATTAATCTAACTGTTAAAGTGCTATAACTGTAATTCTATTTGGCCCTTTCTTCTGACAACATGTTAAAGTTACTTATTACAAGCACACACATTATAAGTGGAATTGTAAATTGGTGCTACAGCCAAGAGGGTACCATTTATTAACAATAAAAGGAATGGATTCGTCCCTCAAATACCTTCTCAATTAGTGAGGAAAGCGGATGCATAAAAAAGTATGAAATAATACCATAAGAGTTTATAACAGAATTAATTATAACTAGAGCCTACATAGGAAAGGACCTTGTTCTTACAGGGAAAATAGAACTTTGTACTTGAGGATGGATATAAAAATGGTCTTCAAAAAGTAATTTACTTTTTTGTTGGAAAAATTCTTTCCTTGTCCCTCCCACCACCACCACCTCAGCCCTCAATTTGTCCTTCTCTGGTAAATACAAAATAATATTTCCTACTTCCTTGTGCTGTTTAGTTATCAAATGTTCCCTCAATATCTTCTACGAGTCAGACTTGGTTTTAGATACATGGCATGTAGTTATGAATAAGAAAGATAAAGTTCCTTCTCCTCATTGAGTTTATGTACCAAGTAAAGCCCAATTATAGACAAGTGGATGCATAACTAAAATCAGAGATTTTAGAGTGTTGTGTTCAAATTGTAAGTAGAATTCTAAAATGCTTTGAATAAAATGCCTAGCAGAGAGTTCAAAACCCAGTAATCATCCCAATATTAGCTTGTCCTTTTGCCCACCCTTCTTTCCTCCATCCCTCCATATCTTCCTTTCTTTATGCCATTTGTTGTCCTTTCTTTTCTCTCTTCCTTTATGTTCACTTCCTGTTCTTATTTTCTTGCATATATTTAAATTCTATGCCTATATTCTCCCACCACCAATTTATAATTTTCTGTTGTGATTTTTACTTGGGGGAATGATGGCAAAAACAAACAAACACAAATAAAAACAAAACGAAAAACCCAAACATCCAAGTGCAGCATTGCCAACACTCCAAAGAGCCTTTTAGTTGTAAGTTTAAACTTCAACGGACTGTCCCATTTCATATATTTATTATCGACTTAAGATTAGAATATATGTGTGGCCTGAGCAATCTGACATGAGTAATTCAGGACCAATGACTCTTGCCAGCAATATTTAGAAATCTCTCTCTCTATTCATGTCTGTGGCTGTTCTCTGGAAAAACGACAAATGTTTAACCCTTCCTTTTAACATCTCAATTGTATTGCTATCTCTTCTCAAATTGAGAATCCCGCAGATTAAAAGAATCCACCAGGCAAGAAGGCAAGTAGCAGTCCTCTGCCATCTGCATTCATGTCATACTATGGGATACTGTAATATGGTGGATACTAAAATCAATTTGAGTGCCATTTATGCCTGATAATGCCATAGCTTACACACCCAGTGCATCAATTGCAAAGAGATATCATATATACACACTCAGATATTGATGCCAGTGATATGAAAAAGGATACAGTAAAATGATTCCTTTGCCTTGAGCTGCTTGTATTTTCATACCTCAAAAGGAATGTAAATGTATTTGTATAGAAATGAGCAAAAACAATGCCTTGTTATTTTCTTTTAAAATTGTTCTAATTTTCTTTTTAGTCGCTTTAAATCAGTAATCTCCACCTCACACGATTTATAAAATATTGCAATAAAGTATGTGAAATAATTTATCCCCATTTTCTCTTCTTTTTAAAGTTGTAGGTCAAAAGTTCTCATGCATTAAATAAAGGCAGAAAATTTAGAATTAAAGATTGATCTGAAAAGGTAAGGTAGAAAGATGGGAATCTGTACTTAAGCAATAAGATACTATATTTTGTTTCAGAATAGCCTGTTTAACCCACTGCACTGATCCTAGATAATCATGTATTATCATAGCCCTCTCTAGGACTGTTCAAGACATGAATTACCATAGCAACTCATCCTAAATAAAAATACCATGGTAGTGATTTGGCAGCGGCGGGGGGGGGGGGAACTATAGATACTGAACTCAAAGCTATACCCTTTCCCCCACTAAAGTTATTTCACAAGATAAGCCATTTCACATGTGTAAGCATCTCCAGACACTCATATTAGCGTCTAAAGAGCTTAACTGATTAATTATGATTCACAGCATTGATCTCTACTCCAGCCAAAGCCCAGTTTGTTCTCTTCACAATTAAAATTAAAATCTCTGCCTCATCTTCAATGCACCCTTACTTACCTCTGAACAAATGTACATGCCTTTTCCTAATGTACTTTTTCTATGAACCCATGTCTTAGGTTCCTTCACAATTTTATTTAAAATGTGTCTCCCTTTTATGGCTTCTATGCCAGAACCCATTTAAGATCTATAATTCCTGTTATTTTGATGATATTTGATGGTATTTTCATCCCCTCCCCTTTCTTTCTCATCTCTCAGTGTTTTTTTCTGCTTTCTCCTATGTACAACACTTAACTCTTTCTTGGGACAGTTGCATGCAGTTAGTTACGCGCATGCTTACATGTCCCAGTCACTCAAGCTTAAAGACATTTTTCTGTATGTTCCTTGTCACTTACTGATTGATACGGCTGGCAGATGGCATTTTTTAGAAGTTGCATCATAAACTGCTCAAAATATGCTGACATCTCCAGTAGTAAATAATGCAAGACAGGGCTCTGATAACACAATTCTTACTTTTAAATGAAAGGGGAAATAGAGACTTCTAAGAATATGATAAGGTAAACCCTACTTTAGAATACTCTAGAAAATGTTTACAGGATTCATGGTAAGCAATTTGTGGAGAACACTGTCATTTCATTCATTTAAAAGGAGACTGAGATCCCAGGCAAACCAATATGAGAGGTCGTTCAGCAAGGAAAATCTGGTTGAAAGCCTGCCTAACAATATATGGGCAAATCTATGCCTAGTAAATCAAACCATGCCAACGCCCAACTCCCACCCTTGTAAAATCTCCCTTAGCCCTCAAGTAGAAGAGACAGATTTGAGCCTTGCCTCCTTTCTCTTTGCTGGTTGACCTTGCAATAAAGCTCTTTCTTTTCTCAAAATTCCAATGTCATCGAATTGGTTCCTGTGCACATTGGGCAGTAAGCCCTTGCTCAGTACCAAAGGAACCATAAAGAAAATTGTGATGGAAAGTCAGCAGAGTAAAAGGAAGAAAAGAATTATGGTTTAAGGACACCAAGAAAGATACAAACCAGGAACTATCAGGAAGGAGGAAGTGGAATGTTGCTGAGAGTACAACTAAGAAGCCAGAAATGCAACCTTTGATTGGTAACCTTTCAGATCATTGATAAAAGCAACATGAATCAGTGGGCATGGACAATAGATTGCAGTGTGTTAATGATAAAAAGGAATTTGAGGATTTTGAAATAGGGGATAGAGAGAGCACTTAAAATATGTGTTATTAAGAAGAACAGAGACTTGGAGCAATACGTGGAAGGGTACCTGGGATCAGTGCAACTACATGTGAGAAAATACTACATTTGCAACAAAGTTCCCTCTTTATGATCATAGAAAGCTTGCATTTCCCAGTTTCCCTTGTGGTTAGGTTCCTACCATGGGATTGCATTCTAGACAACAGGGTGTAGAGAGAAATCATGTATGCCACTTTGAGGCATGGGGCTCTAAAACATGCCATGCAGTCTTCCTCTTTTTTTTTTCCTTTAGGCAAATTTGAAAGTCATGTGTTCCAGATGGTAAAACCACATGAAGGAAGAGCATTGTTTTTTTTTTTTTTAAAGATACTTAGATTACAAAAATGTTACACAAAAAATATAGGGATTCCCATACACCCTACCTCCCACAACCTCCCACACATCCTTCATTAGTGTGGCACATTAATAGCAGTTGATAAATACATCCTGGGGCATTGCCACTAAGCATGGACAATAGTTCACATTGTAGACCACACTCTCTCCCACACAGTTCTGCATGTTATGTGATTATATAAAATGGCCTATATCTGTCATTGCAATGTTACTCAGGAGAATTCCCAAGTCCCGAAAAAGCCCCCGTATTACAACTGCTTTTCCCTCTCCCTGCCCCCAGAGCCTCCAGTGGCCACTGGCTCCACATCAGTGTTGCAATTTTTTCCATTGCTTGAATCACAGTATGTTTATAGTAGAATACCAGTAAGTCTACTCAAGTCCATAGCTCTTCCCCCAATCCTGAGGAGTCTGGGATGATGATATCCACTCCACCTCCAATTGAGAAGGGGCTTATATCCCATGGGGAAGATGGATGGGACTATCCTGCCTGCAGCTGCAGACTCTCTCCATTCCCTGGGATGGCCGTTGTCCATCATCATCTCCCTGCCAGTTGTCCTGGGTGAGTCCAATGAGCTGTAGAGTAGGAGTTGCAGCTCCACCAAGGTTCTGGGCCCAGCTGGCACATGGACAGCCCAAAGACTCAAGTCTCTGTACGTACACCTACAAACTCCAGCACCAAGTATAGGTTTGAATAGAAGAGACAGATGAGCCATGTGCAGGGAAGACATAATTGAGTCCAACTCTGTCACTCTCTGGAGCACAAACTCCAAAGCAGGGCCAATGGGAAGGCACCAAACTCTGGAGCTATCCTCCCTGACCATAGGTCCTGGGTGTCTCCAGAGCCCTCCGAAGCCCCACTATTTGGGGTGGTATCCACTTTGGAAGTCTATGAGATCCTACTGAGATGTGCGTAAGCATTACCTCTGGGATGACCTCCCGACTCACTTTGAAGTCTCTTAGCCATATAAACTCATTTGTCTTTACCTTTCCCCCTTTTATTTGAGGTCTTTTTCCAGTCGTATTGCCAGTTGGTTCTTGGTGAGCCCTGGGTTTCTTATTCAGCTTGGAGGAGAGCTGCCAAGAGGAGTCAAATGATGCACGTTGTACTATGATATAAATAAACCTCAATTGTGTTTGGCCAGTAAGTTATCTGGATTCATTTTTGCCTCAGCAAAGCTAAGCCTATCCTGATTAATATCTCAGCAATTTTTTAAGATGGCTGATAAAATATAGTTTTGCATGTTTTAGAAAATGTACTAGTAGAGGCACAGACTTGATATTTCAAGAGACAGAGTATGTAGCTGCAAGAATATTATCCTTGGGGACAGAGGAAAGTCTGAGATGAAGAGCAGCAATTGTTGAGGTTGGACTGTGAGTTGGCACTGCAAAGGAAGATAGGCAGAGAATGTGAGTAAAAGAAGGGGCAGTGATAGACTTGGTTAAAAGAAGTTAAGGAAGTTTTCTCATTTTTTGCTTCTATTTGGTCAGAGAAAAATGAATATAATACCAGCTGAGAGAGAGTAGATGGGAAAATCTTGGCTGTTCGAAAAAAGGGGACAAATTATGAAAAATGATTTGAAGAGTGGGAAATCAATAAAATTAAGAAAGTAGAAGAAGATTGTCTGGCAATGTGTGTATATTTGAAATGTATAATCATGAATGTAAAGTAAGTCTAAGTAGAAGATTTGCGTATTTTTTAATGCTGATTACAGCTCCTGGCTGAAGGCATAAAGTATTTGAATAAATGTCTTTAGTCAGGCATGTATAATTGAGAAAGAATGGAGTAAGAGTATTGCAAGTAATTTTAAAGGAGTGATTTTAATGATGGATTAATGAATCTTAGCTTGGCAAGAAGGGGAATACAGACATCCATAGGCAATGGATAATAGATAATCTGCAGATGAGAGGTCTCCCTAAAGACAAACAAGTGCTGAATTAGGAGTACTGATATGCGTGATCTAGAAGAATAAGAAATAGTGGTTTGAATGGAGAATGCTTGCAAATGAGATTTTAATATAAATTCACTTATTGATGATTAAGAAGTCAAATGTATTTCATAGTAAAGGGCAAAATACAGTGTTTTCTTCATGATAGCTCAGGTGAAATCATTCTCTTCTCATTCTTACTATCAGAAAAACTTTTGCTACTTCTGAGAAACTTATTTGCTTTTATTTTATGGATACTGAGAATTGTGCGAGTGGTGGGAGAGCATTATCCACATGACGGAAACATGAAAAGTATTTTGGCTAAATGTAGTGAAGATGACAGTAAATCTTTGAAAGAGGCCAAGAAATAATTTTCAGCTTATCTTATAAACTATGAGTCTGTGGAAATTAGAGGAGAGGCTAAAAAAGTGAGGAGAGAAGGAAAAAGAGCAGGCTATTATGCAGCTATGGAGAAGGTAACATTTGCTGTCCTATTTACAACAGTGGGTCAGCAACCTCTGGGGTAGACAAATGATAGTCCCAGGAGGTAGGCTACAAAAGGAAACAGAAGATTTTCAGGAGGTACAGTGAGGCTGATTCCTTCCAAATATTGTTTCCTATCTGCTTTTTCTTATTATTATCTTTTTATTTTTAAAGAAGCTTTAGATTACATAAAAGTTACATAAAAATATATATAGTATTCCCATATGCCCCACTCCCTCCCCCTCCCACACTTTACCACATTAACAACAAACTTCATTAGTGTGGAACATTTGTTACAATTGATGAACACATATTGAAGCATTGCTACTAACTGTGGACTATCGTTTACATTACAGTTTACACTTCGTGCCACACAATTTTGTAGGTTATGACAAAATATGTAATGACCTGTATCTGTCATTGCAATGTCATGCAGGACAGTTCCAATATCCTGAAAATGCCCCAATATTACACCTATTCTTCCCTCTCCATCTCCTCAGAGCCTCTGGTGGCCACTGCCTTTATATCAATGATACAAGTTCTTCCATTGCGAGAATAATAAGTCATAATAGAATAATAATAAGTCTATCTTAGTCCATTATTCATTCCCCAATCTTGAAGATTTTGGGATGGTGATGCCCACTCTACTTCTAATTGAAAGGGGGCTTAGAACTCATGGGGCAGATGGATGGAACTATCTTGCTTGTAGTTGCAGACACTCTCTGTTCCTTGGGATGGGCGTTGTCCATCATAATCTCCTTGTTAGTTGTTCTGGGTGAGTCCAATGAACTGGAGAGTAGGTGTTGCAACTCTGCTGAGATTCAGGGCTAACCCGGAATATGAACAGACCAAAGATTTAAGTCTCTGGGCATATATTTATCAAGTATAGTGCTAATTATAGGTACAAATAAAAGGGGCAGAAGAGCCTTGGGTAAGGAAACTATAAATGAGTCTAACTCTGTTACACTGGGGACTATAAATTCCAAAGTAAGGCCCACTGACAGGGTGCTGAATTCCTGAGCCTGTCTGCCTTGCTTAGAGTGTCTGGATGTCTCTAGATTCCTCAGGAGCCCTGTTATTTGAGACACTGTTTACTGTGGCATTCAATGAGATCCTGATGAGATGTGCATAAGCATAACCTCTGGAATGACCTCCTGACTCACTTTGAAATCTCTTAGCCATAAAAACTCATTTGTATTTAGCATTTCCCCCTTTTGGCCAAGGTCTTTTACTAGTTTTCACTTGGTAATAATCCCTCCGTGCCAAGGAGGCTCATCCCCAGGAGTCATGTCTCATGCTGGGGGAAGGTAGTATGTTTATATACTGAATTCGGTTTAGAGAGAAGCCACATTTGAGCAACAAGGAGGCTTTCAGGAAGTAACTCTTAGGCAATATATAATACTAGGCTAAGTTTCAATTTCTCAAGAAAAGTTCATAAGTACAATCATGAATATCAAGGACTTGGCATAAGGGTCTGTCTTCCTTCATTAGGCACTGCCTTATACAAGGGCAGTGCCTATCTACTTCTGATGGTAGCAGTTGGAAGGAGCAGGCAAGTCACATCAAATGCAGTGTCTTCATCAAACTCAGAGAAGAAAAGAGAGATAAAGAAGTTCCCTGGTTAGACATCCTACAGACTTCACTGCCACTTTCTTCTCCATATTTGCTGGATAACTGAACAGCATTCAATTGGAAAACAAAAGGATGAAAGAAGTCCCCATTTACCACATAGGGAAAACAAATACCAGGCATGGTTATGATATCCATTGTTCAAATAAACAGTAATCTAATGAAATATGGAGTCTGTGACATAAAAATCTATATGATAAAAATGTAAGAAAAGCAAAGGAAACATTTGAAAACTGCAGAAAAAATAAAATGTAATTATCTGTTATGTCATCACAAGTAAGTTTGAGAAAATATGTTGAATTTTTGAAGCAAAATGCAGACAATGAAATAGTGAGACAACAGTTACCTAGAAAAGAGACCAAATAAGATGCATAAGTAAAGATTAGGGAGCTAAATTTCATAGGAAAGTAATAAAATATAATTCTGATTTTAACAAGTAAAACATAAAAAGGAGAAAAGAGCAAAATCATAATTTCAAAATTATGGAAACTATAATGTGGAGGACAAATTGAGATTCTCTCAAAAAATGAAAAGAGAAAGAAAAAGAAGATGTAAATAAAGATAAAATGATAAATGTACAAGAAAAAATGGAAATCCAGCATACAGAATATTTGGGATCATATAAAGAAGTCAGAAAAATTAAAACTGATACTACAAAGCTGTGATTATAAATCAAATTGTTAATGTGAATAAATATACAAAACTACAGGTCTATAACCAAAATTTTGGGTTCCAGACAAAGTTATTAAACAGGGAAAGAAATTTAGATAAAGGCTTTAAACACAGTTTTTGAAAAAATGATGAAAATATCTACAGCTATTCAGGCAGATAGAGAGAAAGACAAAATCGTTCCGCTAAAGAAAGAAAAACACTCAGTCTTCTGCATTAAAGACCAGCAGTCAAAGAAACAAGTGCAACTTTGGATGAAAAAAATCCTCTCCATACCAGTGGTTTTGTTCACATGTGAAGTCTCAGATATGTAAGACTTAGAAAATAGATCACTCAACCTTGAAGGAGTATTTGGAATAAAAAAACCTCAAGAATAGGGGAGGTAGGGGCTGGCAGGAATGATTAAAACCATTTAGTAAAATTTAAATTTTAAGTAATTGTTATAAATGTGACCACAAAGAGAGATCAAAGGCATTTTTAAGTCTTAAGTGAGAAAGAAAAACGAGAAACTTGAATAATGTTTAAACTTGAGATACCAAGTCTAAAATCCCAGGTTATACAAGAAAATCTAGTAAAAATTTTTTCCTAATTCCTTTTCATATGTGGGCATAGAAAATATCAGAAGGTTCATTTATTATTGTCAAATAAGGTAATTGGATTCAATATTTGTTGAAATTTATATATAACCACCAATATTTCTCTTAATTGAGAGTTACAATAAAGTTCACAAATCTTAATGTTTGTGGATTTTTACATATGTTCACATATGTAACCACCACCCAGATCAAGTTATAGAATATCTCCAGCACCCCATAAGACTCTCCTGTGCCTCTTGCCCAGTCAGGAATCTCTCCCCAAAAGATAAATACTATTCTGATTTCTATGACCACAGAATAATTTGTGTCTTTTTAACTTCATATAAATGGAATTATACAGTGTATATGTTTTTTTTTTGTCTGACCACTTTCACTCAACATTATGTCTGTGAAATTGAATATTGTTGCTGCATGTATTGTTAGTTTGCTCTTTTTTGTTGCTGTGTAATATTCCACGCATGAATATATCACAATTTATTTACAAATTCAATTTTTGGTGAGCATTTGGCTTGTTTCAGCTTTTGGCTGATATGAATAAAACATCTATGATCATTCTTGGACATACCATGTACTTGCATAAACACTTATTTCTGTTGGGTATAAAACTGGTGGCTTCATTTGATACTGCTAAATATGTCCCCCAAAAGAGATGTGAAAATTTAAACACTCACCAGTTATGTAAGAGTGTTCTAATATCTCATATCCTTGATAACACTTGCTAATATCAAAGATTTTAGTCATCCTAACACCAATAGAATTTTTAAAAATATTTTACCTTTTAAATGTCACAGAAAGAAAAACATGTAAAGCAACTTAGTCCAGTTAGCAAAAGATAAAAGACACAATAAACCCAAAAAAATAGTAAAAAGCAGAAATAAACAAAAATACCATGAAGTAAAATAATAATAATAATTAGCAAAAATATCAAACATGGCATTTATTTCAATTATTATAACAGCTTGTTAAACCCCGTGTTAAATACATCAGAAATCCATAATCCTGTTTTGGAATTCTTTGATAGATTATGTTTTGATGGCTCATCTATCTTTTAAGTTAACTATCAATTATGCAGGTACGTATTAGCTGGATTTATAGGAAATGTACTCTTAATTGCCACACTAGTAAAACAAAGCAAAACAAATAAACAAAAACCAACAAATGGAGATTCCCTGAGGGCAGATTTCAGAGCATAGCATCGATACACAACCGCAGGAGTGGTTAGGGAGACAAGAGTGCAGCCACATACACGCAGCCCAAGTAGAATAGCTGCTGCACTGAAACCATGAAGTGCCCTTTCGGAACTCTGAAGCTATTGATTCTGGTTGAATTTTCTGTTTGCTGTCATCAATTGTGGAAACTGATTGATTTTAAAGGCGATCCCTCACTTTCTCCTCAGATAGCAAATTCTTAAGTTACTGTACATTCACATCCTCTAATATTTACATGAGTATAGCTAATACAATTTAGCAGTGTGATAGAAAAACAATAGCTACATGCTGGGACAGTGAATAGGAAACCACAACTCCACATCCAAATTTAATTGAAACCAGTATTTTCCAGATTCCTTTCCAGTATTATGAATATTTGAAAATTTATATACAGTAATGCAAACAGTATTTTTGTATGTCATTTCATTTCAAAGTTAATATGGAACTAGAAAGTTTTCCTAATTTATAGAATTTGGATATAATGATATATGACTCTATTCCTGCCACAAAACAATATTTACATTTGCTTCTTCTAACATTGAAAAAATGTAAAGTATTTTTGCTTCATATGCAGATTTTTTGGAGAAATAGGTCATGTACCCAATGATATATCAATATGATTAAGCACATTTTTACAACATTGGAGAATGTTAAAAAATATTTCATCTGCTCAGTTAATTCCCCTAATGCACTTAATACTAGTGATTACATGCTTATTGCATTTTCTTATAAAAAGAAACTTCTGAAATAGGAAAACATTTACCATTGCATGAATATGTAAGTCATGTTCAATGTCAAAAAACATCATTACCTTGGATCATGCCATGAACTCTGCTTCCTATTGGGGCATCTTATAAATATCTCAGCTAATTTTAAATGTATTCCTTCTGTAGCTAAAATGTATTACCATTATTTAATCTTCAGCAGTAATATCTAATACACACACAGTGAAACTGAATGCTATTTCCTTTGTCAAAGACAGTAACAGATAGTTCTTGATAATTATGATCCATGTGTAGCTCTTTCTTTCATTAGAAAAGAAGCCAGATCAACTGCTGGAGCAGTTTTGTGTCATCAATCTCAAGCTACTTGCCAATGTCGCAAAAACGCATATCTCCATGGAGTAATATATCTATGTCATCTTATTGTCATATATCCTGAATTGTTTAAAAAAGCAAACTAGAAAGGGAAAAACCCAAATATGAGTATTTTTCTTCTCTATATGAAATGTGAGATAAATAGACATTTACTAAGTCTGTAATTTTGTCCTAT
Source organism: Tolypeutes matacus (assembly GCA_026826555.1). Taxonomy (NCBI): domain Eukaryota; kingdom Metazoa; phylum Chordata; class Mammalia; order Cingulata; family Chlamyphoridae; genus Tolypeutes; species Tolypeutes matacus. The sequence continues at coordinate 658,399 of JAKSZT010054121.1, forward strand.
GTGTATATATTAGGGGGTATATATGTACATATTGTGGGTGGGAGGGGAGGTATGTTTATTAATGTGTACATTCAATTTGTTTAATGTATGCTATAATACTCCACCCCTAAATTAACCACCAAAAATTGTGTAGGAAAAAAAAAGAACAGAAAGGGGAATTTCTTTTTCTTCTTCCTTTAGTCAATGTTATAAAATCCACTTTCCCTGAAATTAAACAAATGATCACTGCTTCACTGTTTAAGATATAGAATCAAGCTTTGTAATTTAGGCAAAATTATTATCGTCATGATCCTGATGTTTTATCATAATCAGAATCCATTTTTCTTAATTAGACTCTCCCAGGTAGGCTATTTGGCGTTTAAACCATCTGTTTCAGTGGTCATAACAAATAATCATGTGAAACGCATAGCAAAGCTCCATGCAATAGCCCTATATTATTTGAATATAAGAGATTAACACCATTTAAAAAACAGTTATGGGATTATTTAAAGAACTTCTGAAGACTGAAATCTATCAAAGCATACTTCATTCTTCCCTCTGCCATCAGATTTATTCTGATATGGACATTTCACATAATAAACAAGTATGTATTTATTGATGCTAGTAAAATAGAAGGAACACAGAAGCAAGAAGAATAATCTATACTCCATCTTTATCTGAGCCCTTGGGCAAAGTCACTTAAATTTTCTATGCCTCAGTTTTCTCACTCAATTTTTATAACGACTGAGGATCAAATGACATAACATCGTTGAAATCACTTTGTAAGATTGTATTCAATGATATATCTGCAATGTAACTGTTAGTTGCCTAGTTTAATTCTTACTGTAAATTTACAACAGGAATCCCATGTGACCAGATATTTGGAAACAAATTCTTGAAGAATTAGATAACTCACTGAAATTTATATTTGGCTAGATAGGCTAGTTAGGATACATTACATGTAACCTCGAATCTCTGTGGCTTAATACAGCATGCAAACTTCACTGCAGGTCTGGGCAACTCTTCAGGTCAACAACATTCAGTGTAGTGACATAGCAATCCAGGCTGATGGAGGATCCATCATTCTCTCCCTGTACCATCGGGAGCATGTAGTCACCTAGGTTAATAAGAAGAGAAAATCACTGGAGAGTCTCATTCTGGCAACTAAATGTTTCAGTCTAAAGGTGATACAAAACCTAAGTAACTTTCATTCACAATACATCAGCAAGAACTAGTTACAATGGCCCCACATAACTGTAGATGCATAAGGAATCACAATCACGTGTTTTTCAAAGGAGGATAAATAGATATGGGAGAGCACCAGAAGTCTCTACTATAAGCTACATTAGTTATGGGAAAGTTTTCAATAGCTTCTAAATCCAATTGCCTATTACATGGTTTAATATAACCATTTATACTATTTTCTTCTGTACTGGTGATTCAATAGGAAAAGATTGAATCACCTCTAAAGATAAATATGCTTGTAAAATAATGATGACATATTAATCTATAAACAAAATTCAAGGCTTTTATTTGTTCTGTACCAACTTACTCTATTTTCTTAAGCCAGGCATAGGAATTCCAGGTACTCTCAGGTAGTTTTATTGCCACAAATAACAACATAAAACCTTTCCCTGTTTCCCAAAGCCCCCAAACTTCACCCACATGCACACTCATACATACATGGACACCATTCCAGACATGGACATACTCATTTAAATGAAATAATGTAAAACATCTGTGACGACTCAAGGACACCATTACATAGAGGCCAATAACAGAGGTAGAAAAATGTCTGTGCTATTCTATTATAAAGTTAAAAAAACTTTCCAATATTTCTCGCCTGGCTTAGGTGGGAAGAATACCAGAGGAATATCAAGATGAGCTCCTATCCTAGATTAAGAAGATTCTTACCACTACTAAATAGCATAGATACATATTTATATGTTAGCAGTATCTATGAATGAAAACTGGTAGGGCGAATCCTATGTGCTCAAAATTATCAAAGTTATAAAAAATATTTTACAATACAGAAAAATTGTATATGGTTCCTTTTTGATGTCTTGGTATATAAAAGCAGAGTATGGTTACTGTAGATCCTCGTTGCTAGCAATCAAAGTCTTATTATGTTAATGTTGATCTTAAAAGGTATAATTTTAGCAAGGAAATCTGAAGGAAACCTTTCCTAAGTGCCCAAGCAGAATTGAAGATCTTCTTATTTGTGCATGCTCCCCAGCACACATTACAATTATTTTTTAAACAGTTGGCTTCTTCTCTTAGACTGTTATCTCCTTGAAAGCACAATCTGTATTTTATTTGCATCCTTAACCTTGAAGTCTTAAATAATCCCCAAACTATAGTGGATGCTCAATAAATATTTTTTGAATGACTGAATATGCTGGAAAATCAAAGATACGTGAAGGACAATAAGGAACACAATAATTTAGGCTAAATATTTTGCTTCCAGATTTGACTTGAGCTCCACTCAATATTAATAGTTTCCTGATGGGCAGAAACAGAGATAGGAGGAAAGACTAACCATCTTGCTACAATCATAAGGTATAAAATTTTAAGAGCAGGGGCTCTGGAATCAGAATTCCTGGGTTCAAATTTTGTCTCACCAGGACAATGCTGTGGGGCATTGGGGAGTCTACTTAAGTTTTCTGTATCTCAATTATCACATCATTAAAATGAGGATAATATCCATTTCATATAGTTGTGGAGAATATCAACAGAGTTAATATATTTAGAATACTTAAAAGAGTATATAGTGCATCAAAGTGATCAATAAAAGATTGCTGTTATTGTTCTGTGTTCTCTTCTGAGGTGATTTCCCTGAGACATACCTGGGGCATTCTTAGTCTTCAGGCTTGGAATTGTCAAGAGATGTGAACTCAGGGGAACAATGCTACTACTTGAAATGTCGCTTTTTTCTGTTGGAGAGAAGGGATTGGGGAAGGAGACCCCAAATTAATTGCAACTACCCACACTGCAATTTGAAAGGGTTGATTGCTGATGGAACCAATTTCTCTTTAGCAGGCTAGGACTCCTGTTTCATGTTAATTCCCCTCTCCCTCACAAAAAAGTCCCTAACCTCTGGAAGAGGGGAGCAGTTGGGGACCACCCAGTCCAGTGGTGCTTAACCTCACAGCATTTCTCCTAAAATATGACACACTTGTTGGTGAAAAAAATCTCTTGAAATGTGGGCCATCAATATGGAACCTGAATGAAAAAACATTCTTGAAATGCCAGAAGTGAAATAAGTACAAAGTTATCTCCTCAGATCAGTTGTTTAAATTACCAAAAGCAGGGCCATTTCATCTCCCTTTGTCTGTCTATGAAAGCAACATGTACCCAACTATTTAATATTGGACACACCAGACCTAAAGTATTGGGATATTTGATCTAAAAAGGCCCCCCAATTATTTTCCTTCTAATCATCAGCTGAGAACAATTGAAAATCACTTATCAGTATTTACTGAACTGTGCTGAGAAATTCCAATTAATTAGATCTTCTGAATAGAGCCCAGCTAAAAACAAAAATCAACTTCATGTGAATGAAAAAAAAAAAAAGCTTCCCGTTTTCATTGTACTAAGTAAATCTGGGCTTATTTATATAGGTATAAAATATGAAGTTTAAAAAAAAATGTGTTTTCTCTTTCTCTATGGAAATTCATTGCAAGAAAATCACAGCTAGAATTAAGGCTGAAACACCATTTTAGTTTATGAAGAAGTGGTACAGAAACTGGCTTACTGTTTTGGCTTCCTGAAACATTTCTGCATTATGAGAAAATGTACTTAACCAATTTCATGAGATTTTTCATACCTCACTTCTAACATACATATTTCATTTACATAAGAAGGATTTTCCATTGATTATTATTTCTTTATTTATTAGATATATTCATTAACCTGCTCCATGGAGTAAATAAAATAATTTTTAGTTTACCTTTTCTGTGCACCTAAATTTTTAAAGGTAGAACATGGAGTCATATGGCTAAGCTATGGAAACTAAGAGCAATTTAGCAATTGAAGTTGTATTTAGCCAGATGGGAAAATTTAAAGGCCAGTTGAGCTGGACGGCCAGTAGGTACTTCACCTATACAGAGTGCCTACACTGGGACAGAAGTCAAGGGAAAGAAGTAGGAAAATGCACGTGGTAGTGTCAAATATTTGCCAAGCACTCACTTATGCAGTTTGCATGTACCAGTTCATTTGTTTCAAAAATTATCAGACATATGAAATTTAATCCCTAAGGTAGAGTGGCCAAATTTAGCAAATAAAAGTACTGTACAGGATGTCCAGTTAAATTTGAATTTCAGATAAACAACAAGTAATTTTTTCAGTGTAACTACGTCTCAAATATTGCATGGAACATATTTATATGAAGAGATTATTTGTCGTTTATTTGAAATTCAAATTTAACTGGGCACCCTCTCTTTCATCTGGCAACCCTACCCTAAAGGCAGGTGCAAAAAAACCCAAGAGTTTGCAGACCACATGGGTATGTATTTTTCTACTCATTTAAAAATGACAAAACTGAGATGTAAAGGGGTTGAATGTAACACTGCAGCAGTATAAGGATTCAATTCCAGGTCTATCCATCTCCAATACCCAAACTTTTCAACTCTACTCCACTCACTCATGTCACAGCAATTCTCTAGATTTTATTTATTTATTGTCAAATATATAGGTGAAAAATTACCTCAACTTTTTTTTTGGCTTCTTTTGCCCATGAGCACCCAAGTTTCCCTGTTTAAATTCCCAGAACTTTCATGCCAATCTCATGATCTCATGACCTGTTTTAGACAAACTTTGCTTGACACTAGCTTTGCATTGAAAAGTCACTGATTATGTGCCATTTTTTCTCCTTCTCTCTTAAAAGATGTGGAGTCCAAAAGCACGCAGTCTTCCAATGTGTCTAGCATCTTGAATTGCCTGGGATATAATGGTGACACAATATTCAAAGGCATTCTAGTTTATTTACTCTTCTGAATAAAAATGGGAGAAAATAGATTTACAAAACTTGAGCCAAGTTAGAAATATTCCCTTACTTGCAGCATGTTGCTGACAGTGGGAAGAAAGACATCAATATTGAGTTAAGATTTGTCACCATACCAGAGAACAGAGACCATGCAGGTAAGCCCCATGAAGCTCAGGGGAGAGGGAAAGCTGGGATGAAGGGGTTTGGGCACTACTTTGTAAGGAAATAGAGCGAATCCACTTCTTACCCTTCATTTATCACTGTTTCTCAAACTTGGATGTGCGTAAGAATCTCCTGGGCCCTAAAACGAGAAATTTTGATTGAATAGGCCTGAGGTGAAGATAAGCCTTGTCCACTTTAACAAGTTTTCTAGAGGATTCTAATGTGGGTGGTCCATGAAGCAATCTTTAGATACACCACTGTGCATGCCTAGGGGATAATTTTCAAGAGTTTACAGCTAACATTGATTCCAAAAGACAATGACTTGGTATCTTTCTCCTCTTGATTTATGGTAGGTCTGACCAAACAACTTCCCTGCCATGCTTAGTGTCCTTTATCAACGACCCTTCATATCCCTTCTCAAGGATAGATCAATGAATCAGCTATAATGGAATAAAACTGAGAAATTATTAGTAATATGGATTCATGGATATTGAGATATAATATAATTAAACAGATAGAAGTCCAGTATTAATGTTAGAGAAAAATTGGCAATTAACTGAGAAGAAATAGAAATTTTCCAATCTTCTAATCCTTGCTATGGCTCTGATATTATCTTTTTTTTTTCTTTACAATAAAATGTAACTTATGCATTTATTTTTAAAATAGCTTTGCATACTAAAATACATGCTTTATTCACTAGTATATGTTGATATTAACTTACAAACAATGTCAAAACACAGAATTCACATAGTGATGTGAGCAGCTCTATCTTGTTTCGTTTCCAATACAAACTAAAATACATGCTGTTTTGGCTGCTATTTACTGATATTGACTTACAAACCATGTTAAAACATAGCATTCACAAAGTGAACTTAGAAACTCAATCTTGTTTAGTTTCAAATAGTAACTAAAATACATGCTTTATTCATGCCTATGTACCGATATTGACTTACAATGTTAAAACATAAGGTTCACATAGCGAACTGTGAAAAGACTATATTGATTAGTTTCAAAAACTAACAAAAGTTAAAACATAGCATTCACATAGTGAACTGAGAAACCCTATCTTGTTTAGTTTCAAATACTAACTAAAATACATGCTTTATTCACTCCTATGTACCAATATTGACTTACAATGTTAAAACATAGGATTCACATAGTATATTGTGAAAAGACAATCTTGATTAGTTTCAAAAACTAAAAAAAGACACTCAGGTCCTATGTCAGGGCAGATAGCTCTAGAGTTTGGTGCCTTGCCAGTGGGCCCTACTGTGAAGTTTGTTCTCCTGGGAGTGACAGAGTTGGACTCCACTATGTCTTCCCTGCACATGGCTCATCTATCCCTTCTACCCAAACCTATACTTGGTGCTGGAGTTTGCAAGTGTACGTCCAGAGACTTGAGTCTTTGGGCTGTCCATGCGCCAGCTGGGCCCAGAACCTTGGTGGAGCTGCAACTCCTACTCTACAGCTCATTGGACTTACCCAGGACACCTGGAGGGGAGATGATGATGGACAACGGCCATCCCAGGGAATGGAGAGGGTCTGCAGCTGCAGGCAGGATAATCCCATCCATCTTCCCCATGGGATATAAGCCCCCTCTCAATTGGAGGTGGAGTGGACATCACCATCCCAGACTCCTCAGGATTGGGGGAAGAGCTATGGACTAGAGTAGACTTACTGGTATTCTACTATAGACATATTGTGATTCAAGCAATGGAAGAAATTACAACATTGATGTGGAGCCAGTGACCACTGGAGGCTCTGGGGGCAGGGAGAGGGCAAAGCAGTTGTAATACAGGGACTTTTTCGGGACTTGGGAATTGTCCTGAGTGACACTGCAATGACAGATATAGGCCATTTTATATCATCATATAACATGCAGAACTGTGTGGTAGAGAGTGTGGTCTACAATGTGAACTATGACCCATGCTTAATGGCAAAGCCCCAGGATGTGTTTATCAATTGCAATTAATGTGCCACACTAATGAAGGATGTTTATGTGGGAGGTTGTGGAAGGTTGTGGGAGGTGCGGCATATGGGAATCCCTGTATTTTTTGTGTAACATTTATGTAATCTAAGTATCTTTAAAAAAATTAAAAAATTAATTTAAAAAAGTACACATATTATAAACTGTTATGCATTGATATTGACTTTAAAAATGGTTAAAACACAGGATTCACATAGAACTCAGAAAACACTACCTATATTAGTTTCAAAATGTAAAATATATGCTTGATTCACTGCTATGTACAGATATTGACTTACAATGTTAAAACAGAAGATTCACATAGTTAACCAAGAAACACGATTTCAATTAATTTCAAATACTAACAAACACATGCTTTGTTCACTCCTAGGTACTGATATTCACTTACAAACAATGTTAAAACACAGGATTCACATAGCGAAATGTGAAAACACTATCTAGGTTAGTTTTGAATAATAACAAATATACATACATGTTTTATCTGATATTATCTTAAGGCAGGACGACTTTAATAAGCAGAGTCTCTAATACAACCTTCTTTTGTTTCTTGACCTGGCAGATAATTGAGTTCAATACATGTTAGGTTCAGAGGTCATCCTCAATAAATAGTAATAATAATAAATATATAACTTGAGAAAGAAAAAGAACACTGAACTAAAATATTAAATGTATGGCCCAAGATGACAGGAAGTCTGATTATGACCATTTTATTAGATGTTTCAAAATATTAGATGTTTTAAAACATGGATATCTCTCACTCAGAACATTGAATGCTATTAGTTTTGAATGGAAGATGGAAGAATTGTAAGATGTCTTAGGATATTGACACTTTGGTGATCACAAAGTGATTGACCTTAATTAACTTTATCCCAAGACCCACTGAGAGATGTTCCCTGGTAGCCTTAACTCCAGGCCACATCTCCAGAACTTTTGAATTAAATCCCATGAATCACTGTCAACTCATTGCACATTTTCTTTTTCTTAACTCCTCTGAATTTTGATGAATTGCATGACACTGAATATGAATAACATGTTATGATTTCAAAATTTTTTTATCTAAAATGGTTGCAGTCAAACATATAATACCTACTATCAGCTCACAGTTTCTGTAGGTCAGAAATTGTATATAGTGTGACTGGGTTCTCGGCTCAGGATCTCACAAGGCTGAAATCAAGTTGTCAGCCAGCTGTGTTCTCATCTGGAGCTTGGGATCCTCTTACAAGCTCATTCAGGTTTTTAACAGAATTTACTTCCTTGTGGTTTTAGGACTGAGGGCCTATTTCCTTGCTGGCTATCATCTGGGAGCCACTCTCATCTCTTAGAAGCCTCCACATTCATTGCCATGTAGCCCCTCCATATACAATGCCAACAACAGAGAACTTCCCTCACATAGAATCCCTCACACTGTGAATATCTTCTATTAGGAAGGGTTCAGTGCCTTTGAAGGGCTCATCTGATTAGGTCTGGCCCACCCAGGACAATCAGCTTATCTTAAGGTCAACTGTTTTGATACCTTAATAAAATCTACAAAATCCCTTTTGCCATGTAAATTGACATAATCACAGGAGTGATATCATATTCACACGTTTCACCCACACTCAAAGGCAGGGGATCACAGAAGGCAGGTGAGAGACATTGGGGATCATCTTAGAATTCTATCACATCCAACTTATATTTGTAAATAAAATATGTGAAGCTTTAGAAGTCTGAAACACTTTTATTTTTGCATACTGCCATGAAGTACACTGAGTTGACAGGCCTATTTCACAGGGAAGAAGATGAGAATTTCTGGGATAGTATTGCCATATTGTCTTGTGAGGCTATCAGTTTCCTTTCACAACTCAAAAATCAACTTTAGCATAAGAGAAATGCAATACACAGAAGTGCATAAGCCTTGACAGTGTACTAAGTACATTCAAACACATTTTCTTCATGTTCTTTTTACAACAATCCTATAGGTTCCGTTTTACAATTAAGGCACTAAGATCCAAAGATGTCACATTACACCACAAAAAAAAGTAGTAGAGCAGAGACATGACGATATAACATTCCTTATAGGAAGGGATAGGTCCCTGTTCTCTACACTACATGACAAACTGACACCACAGAGAGGATGCAATAAAATACCCAGGCATATTTAGAAGAAAATAAAGTTAACCTCAAGCTTTTACAGACATTCTAAATGGTATATTTCCCTATCCCATGCCAGTCCCTTCAAATATCCCAGGATCAAAATATTATTTTAATTTCCTTTATTTATATCCTCAAATTAGAACTTCAGGAAACCAACTCATATAGTTGCAAATGATTGAAACATGTGTAAGTTACAATATACCTGGTATATATGTCTTTAAAGTGGATCCAAGCTTTAAAAGATAGTTTTTAGGCATTAGCTATTGAACATGAAAATTATGTGCAAGCGCACACACACACACACACACACACACTCTGATGTGGAGGAGGATGGTGAGGATGATCAGATCATAGCACAGATGGACCTGTCTTCTCTGTTTATGTAGACGGCTGGCCTAGGTTTAGGCTACTTACAAAAGTAAAGGCAGAGTCTATCAACTATACAGTATAACTTTCTGCAATGAAAGGAATATCCTTCTCTGTCCAATATGGTAGCTACTAGCCATATGTGGCTATTGAACACTTGAATGTGGTTAGTGCAACTGAGGAAATGAATTTTTCATTTTATTTAATTTTAATTAATTTAAATAGTTTCATGTAGCCAATTGTTACTGTATTGGACAGTAAAGATATAGATCCAGGAGGCAGTTAACAAACTTTTAAAGAGAATTATGCTTGCATATTTATAATAGTTTATTGAATACAAAGGATACTTAGTGATCATAGGAAATCAATGAAGAATCTCAGTTTGCAAATCTAAAAATCTTACATATATTTTAGACCAATGGTTCCTAATAGTGTGGTCCCCAGAACAGCATCACTTGGAAACTTGTTAGAAATGTGAATTATCAAGCCCCATCCCAAACTGAAATCAAAGATTCTAGGTTTGGGGGTGCAAAAATCTGTTTTTTTTAATTTTGAAATAATTTCAAACTTAAAGGACAGTTGCAAAAGTAATACAAAACCCATAGAGAGAACTTCAACATACCCCCCACCCAGATACACAGATCCATCAACTTTTAACATTTTGCCATATTTGCTCTTTCCTTCCTTCCTTCCCCACCCCCTTCCTCCCTCCCTCCCTTCCTTCCTTCCTCCCTCCCTCCCTCCCTTGTTTCCTCCCTCCCTCCCTCCCTTCCTTCCTCTCTCCCTCCCTCCCTCCCTTGTTTCCTCCCTCCCTCCCTCCTTCCCTTCCTTCCTTCCTCTATCTATCAGCTATTTGGCTATATATCTATTTACCTATCTGTTTTCTAAACATTTGAGAGTAGGTTATATCGTCATGCTCTTTGAACACTTAATACTTCCATGTACATTTCCTGAGAGCAAAGATATCACTTATGCAACCATGTAAAGTACAGTTAACAAGTTCAAGCAATTTAATATCTATATAAAGCTTACAGTCTATATTCCAATTTATCATATATTCCAATAATGAATGTCCTTTTGGGTCTTTTCTCCTCTACTTTTAGATCCAGTCCTGAATCATCACTGTTGGCATGTAATTGTCATTGGTTCTTTAATCACTTTTTAAAAAATTGTGGGAAAAAAAATATATATACACACATACATAAATAAATTACCATCTCAACCACTCCCAAGAATACCATTCAGTGGGCTTAATCACATTCACAATGCTGTGTTACCCTCACCACCATCCATTACCAGAAAGTACCCACCACTCCAAAGGAAAACACTACACTCATGCATTAACTCCCCATTAAACTCTACTGCCCCGGGTAAACTGTTTTCTATTTTCTGTGTCTATGAATTTGCAGTCTAGCTATTTCATATAAGTAGAAACACAAAATCTGTCCCTTTTTGTCTTACTTCTTTCATTCAATGTGAGCAGCATTTATCAGAACTTTATTGCTTTTTAAGGATGAGTAATATTCCATTGTGTGTATAAATCACATATTTGTTTATCCATTCATCTGCTGATGGACATTTGGGTTGCTTCTACCTTTTTACTATAGTGAGTAATTTTGCTATAAACATTGATATAAAAATATTCACCAAGTCCCTACTTTCAATCCATTTGGGTATTCTACAAGTGGGATTGCCAGGTCATATGATAGTTCTATGTTTAACTTTTTGAGGAAACGCCAAACTATTTTCCACATTGGCCGTACCATTTTACATTCCCACAAACAATGTACTAACGAAGCAGGCTAGTAAAATAGGGAATCAATAGATGGATCTGGAACTTGGCAAAAAGTCCACGTGTGTATTGATACCCCCAAGATGGCTGCTGGAAGACCCTCACAAGATTCTGCCATCCGGAATGAGATTTTCTCCAAAAGCCAGGAGAAGCCCCGGATATTCTCCAGGGACATTATCATTGGGCCCTCCCCCCAAGGGATTGATGGGTGGGGTAATCAATCAAAACAGCAAACAGCTAGAACTCCTCCCAAGCCATTAGCAAAGGGGTGGAATAATTAATGTTTAAAATGCAAGCGCAAATGCCGAACTGCCCCCCTCTCACTTTCTCTGCCCTGCTCTCGCTGTGCCCCGCCCCCCACATGGATCAGCACGCAAGTAAAACCTGGGCAGTTATAAACTATGATAAATTGTAGTCTGTAAATCGGTCCTCTTCATCATTCTTCAGCCCTTTCCTCTCTACCTGGGACCCATGATCTGTTATTTTCTCCCATTTCTCTTCCCTCCCTACCTTAATAAATTACTGGCATAATCAATGCGACATGCTCTTGAAATTCATTTTTGAAGCATAGTCAAGAACCTAGACAAAATCCGGTAACATTAAGGTCCCTGTTTCTCTGCATCCTCACCAGCAGTTGTTATTTTCCTTTTTAAAAAAATACCCATTATAGTGGGTGTGAGGTGATTCCTCATTGTAGTTTTGATGTGCATTTCCCTAATGACAAAATATCTTGAACATCTTTTCATGTGATTATTGGCCATTTGTATATCTTCTATGGAGAAATATGTATTAAAGTCCTTTGCCCATTAAAAAAATTTTTTTTGTCTTTTTGTTTTTGAATTGTCCAGCAATCTGCTTTTAATGAGACTTCCAGACAATTCTGATACACTGCTGAAAACCACAGTTATGGAACAATGACTGTGTGCTAAATAATTAATTTAATAATTATTTAAAATAATAAATTACTATCCTTATTAAATAGTTAAGTAAATAATTAACACTTCAAAAAAATCCTTTCCCAATCTCTCACATTTATTTTATACCAATCTCTCACATTTATTTTATTATTCTGTTTAAAATAAAGTGAAAAAGTAAAGGAGGCTCATCTTCCTAGGCTGATAGATCACTCAGTCTATTGGCATAGTTCCCAGGGTTCTAATGGCTGTCCCAGTGAGAGGAATTCCTGTCAGATATTTTGTCATGCAAAATGCTACAGCAGTTTTGAGGCTCCTGCCAATGAGAGTTTTTTAAGGTGCATTCCTACTTTGAGGTAGACAAAAGTCCCGACAAAACTGTTTGGTTTTAAGCCAACTTTTTCTGAAACTGTTCAGTATCAGAGCAACTACATGAAAAGTGAAAATTTCATTTAATCAGCCAATTTTATGTCTAGGATACTACTGGATAAAAGCAATATTCCTTCTTTTCTTTTCATTTTCAGTCCTTTGCTCTCTTCAGTAAACTGACTGAAAGAAGCAACTGTATAAAGATTAATAATTTCTATTTTGTATAAGGCTAGCATTTCATTAAAAAGCAGAGCTCAAAATCCATTTTGCCACCAAGAAGAATCCCATTTCATTTTTCATTGAAAGTGTTTTTGCTAAAATTGAATCAGGCTAGTAAAATAGGGAATCAATAGATGGATCTGGAACCGGGCAAGAAGTCCATGTGGATATCAATACCCCCAAGATGGCTGCTGGAAGACTCTCACAAGATTCCGCCATTCGGAACGAGATTTCCTCCAGAAGTCAGGAGACACCCTGAATATTCTCCAGGGACATTATCATTGGGCCATCCCAGGGGATTGATGGGTGGGGTAATCAGTCAAAACAGCAAACAGGTGGGACTCCTCCCATGCCATTAGCAAAGGGGCAGAATAATTAATGGTTTAAAAAGCAAGTGCAAAGGCCAAACCTCTCTCTCTCTCTCTCTCTCGCCTTCTGCGCCCTGCTCTCACCATGTTCCCATGCATGCATCAATATGCAAGTAAAACCTGGGCATTTATAATCTATAATGGGCAATTGTAGTCTGTCAATCGGTCCTCTTTATCATTCTTCAGCCCCTTCCTCTCTACCTGGAACCTATGATCTGTTATTTTCTCCCATTTCTCTTCTCATCATTCCTTAATAAATTACTGGCCTAACTAACCCGACATGCTCTTGAAATTCATTTTTGCAGCATAGTCAAGAACCTAGACAAAATCTGTTTACAAAATATTTTAATGAATCATCCCTCACTAAATGCCAGGGCTATATAGATAAAACATGGGATTAAATCAGGCTGAGGTAGGTATGAAATCCAAGAAACATGCCCTTTAGCTGTGTGCCTTTAGCAAGTTATTTAATTTCTCTGAGCCTCGGTGTCCTCATCTACAAAAATGGAAATAATAACACAACTCAGAAAATGATTATGTGAATTAAAATAATAATGTGAATGGTCATCAAGATGGGAGCATAAGACATCCCCAGGAGAGTTTTTGTTTAGAGATAGCTAAATAAAAGGGCACAATCCACTCACTTGGAACTCTGGAGGGCAATAGAGATTGGAGAAAGACTCCACAAATGCTGAATTGAGGGGGGAAACAAACACACCAAACAAGAAGGTAGGAGATCTGCAACTGGGACCTGTCAGTCAGCACCTCATACACACTCAGTCCCTTGTGGTCTAAGAGTCAATCAGCAGTAGCACCCTGGTCTGGGCACTTCCCTGCTATGGTTACTGACCACAGAGCCACCCACAGCTCCATACACATTCAGGCTCAAGGACTTGAGGCCACATAGGCCCAAGGTGGGGCCCTGGCAGTCAGCAAAAATGTGCATACAAAGCAGGAAGCAGGAAATTCACAGTGAAACTGTTTGCAAGTGGTGGACACTCCCAACCTGGTTTCTAATTGCTGGTGCACCTCAAATGAAAAAAAAAAAAGGTGTTTTTTTTTAATGCTGAGCCCATCTGGCTTGCTGGAGTGGACACCCTAATGTGGAACTTACCATGTTGAACTAAAAGACAGAAAATCCATGCAGGAAAATGGGGGAAACTGAACCATTGTAGGGCAGCACAAACAAAGGACTGAAAGCTTTAGTGAAAAGGCGACCCAGAGTGTGGGAGAACAGTTAAGCAAATCACAGCTGTCAGGGAGGAAAGTTTTCACAAAAAAATAAGGACAACAGTTCAGGACACCTGGATGAACAGAAGAAAGGAACTCCTCTCCTCGAGAGGATACAGTTGCACATAATAGAGTAATTTTAAGAATTGCATGACATGCCCAGGGCAGGAGACAGGTGCAGAAGATCTGAGAAAATCAAAATTGTCAAACAGGGGTTGCTCTAAAGTTTAAGTATAAGAGGGAGAAGGCATTGAATAAGAGCCTTAACACAGCCAATCTTAAAAAAAAAAATCCAGGCAAGAGGGAGAAACTGACTTCCAGAATTAATACTTAAAATAATCACATGCTGAGACATCAGCAAAATATCACAAGCCATGCAAAGAAACAAGAAGATGGCTCACTCAAGGGAACAAATTATAACTTAAGAGGAAACACAGACAATGGAACAACTAATCAAAGAAGTTCAAACCAATTTCCTAAACCAATTCAAGGAGCTAAAGGAAAATATGAATAGAAAGAAACTAAATATAGATACAGAGCTAAATGATATTAAGAAGACAATGTGTGAACAAAAAGAATTTGGAAGTCTAAAAAGGAACATAGAATTTATGGGGATGAAATATACAATAATGGAGATTAAAAATACACTAGAGGCATACAACAGCAGATTTGAATAGACAGAAGAAGAAATCAGTGAACCAGAAGAGAAGACAATTGAAATACAGTTGGAGGAACAGATAGAGAAAATAATTTCAAAAAGTGAGCAGAGCCTAAAGGACCTGTGGGACATGAAGTACAGCAACATACATATTATGGGAATCCCAGAGGAGTAGAGAAGGGAAAAGAGGCAGAAAGAGTATTTGAGGAAATAAGGCCAAAAATTTCACAACTCTTACAAAAGACATTTATATATATGTTTAGGAAGTACAAGATACTCCAAACTGGATAAACTCTAATACAAGACACATATTAATCAAATATCAAATGCCAAAGACAAAGAAAGAATTCTGAAAGCAGCAAGAGAAAAGAAATTTGTCACATACAAGGGATCCTCAATAAGACTAACTGCCAATTTTTCATCAGAAATCATGGAGGTGATAAGGCCGTGGTATGACATATTTAAGGTACTGAAGAGAAAAACTGACTGGCAAAAATACTTTATCCAGCAAAACTGTACTTCAAAAATGAGAGAGTTTAAGACATTCAGGGACAAGAAAAACTGGCAGAGTTCATTACATAAAGACCTGCCCTACAAAAAATGTAAAAGAGAGTTCTTCAGATTGAAAGGAAAGGGCAAGAGATAGTGGCTTGGAGCAGTATGAAGAAGTGTAGAACCCCGGTGAAGGTAATTACAAAATGCAAAACCCAGTAGTACTGAATCCTCAGGATAACTCTACTCTTTATTTTCTTTATTTTCTATAAGATTTAGCATACAATTGAATAAGACATAATCATAATGAACATGCAAATATAAAGAGGTAATGTGTGAAGAAACAATCTAAAGAGGGTTAATGGAGGGATATGGGTGCAAAGACTGTGTATGCTATTGAAGTTAAGTTGATATGTTTTCAAACTAGTAGGTTATACACTTTGGTTTTTTGCTACAAACCCAAGAGTAACCACAAAGAAAATATTTAAAATATATACAGAAATGGAAATGAGAAAGGGATCAGTCAGTCACATAACCAAAGTTTAACTATATGTAAAAGAAGACTGCAATAAAGGAAAAGAGAGACAAAAAGATATAAAACATGTGAAAAACAAAGGACAAAATTGCTGAAGTAAGTATTGCTATATCAGTAATAACACTGAAAGTAAATGGATTAAACTTCCCAATTAAAAGACACAGATTGGCAAAATGGATTAAAAAACATTATCCAACTATGTTGTTACAAGTGAGTCACCTTGGGCCATAGACACAAATAGGTTGAAAGTGAAAGGATGGAAAAAATATTCCATGCAAATAGTAATGAAAAGAGAGCTGGAGTAGCTATACTAATATCAGACAAAATAGAATTTAAGTCAAAAACTGTCATAAGAGACAAAGAAGGACATTGCATATTAATAAAAGGATCAATACACCAAGAAGAAATAACAATCAAACATTTATGCACCTAACCTCATTTGAAGACTTGAATACACCACTTCCATCAATGGATAGAATGTCTAGACAGAAGACCAATAAGGAAATGGAGGACTTGAATAATATTATAAATGAACTAGACCTAACAGACTTATAAAGAACACTGCAGCCACAAAGAACTGAATACACATTCTTCTCAAGTGTACATGGTTTATTCCCCAGGATAGACTACACGTTACATCACAAAACAAGTCCTAATAAATCTAAAAAAATCAAGATTATAAAAAATATCTTCTCTGACCATGATGGAATGAAGCTAGAAATCAAAACCAGAAGGAGAACTGGAAAATCCACAAATATACGGAAGTTAAACAACACATTTTAAAACAATGAATGGATCAGTGAAGAAATCGCAAGGGAAATTAGGAAATATCCTGAGAGGAATGAAAATGAGAACGTAACACATCAAAACTATGGGATATAACCCAAACAGTGGTTAGTGGAATATTTATAGCCCTAAAAACTTACGTTAACAATAAAGAAAGAGTTCATATCATAGATCTAATCACTCACCTGGACAAAACAGAAAAAGAATGGCAAACTAAACCAAAAGTCAACAGAAAGAAGAAAATAACAAAGATTAAAGAAAAAGAAAATGAAGTAGAGAATTAAAAAACAATAGAATTAAACAAAAAGTTTGTTCTTTGAAAATATCAATAAAAATATTTAGCTAGACTGACAGAGAAAGAAAGAGGATGCAAATAATTAAAATCAGGAATGAAAGGGGTGACATTACTACCAAACATAAGAAGATACTATGAAAAACTGTATGTCCACAAATTAGACATCTAGATGAAATGCAAAAATTCCTAGAAACACACAAATAACCTACACTGATCTCAAATAAAAGATCTCAACAGAGCAATAACAGGTAAAGAGATTAAATTGGTAATCAAAAATCTTCCAACAAAGATAAACTCAGGACCAAACAGGTTCACGGTGAATTTTACCAAACATTCCAAGAAGAATTAACACCAACAGTGCTCAAGCCCTTCAAAAAACTGCAGAGAGGGAAGCACTTCCCTACTCATTCTATGAGGCTGGCATCACCCTAATACCAAAGCCATTTGAAGATATCACAAGAAAAGAAAATTACATCCCTCATGAATATAGATGCAAAAATCCTCAATGAAATACTAGCAAATCTAATCCAACAGCATATTAAGATATTATACACCATGATAAAGTGGAATTTATCCATGTATACAAGGGTGGTTGAACATAATAAAAATCAATTAATGTAACATACTACATTAATAGAATGAAGGAAAAAACCCATATGATCATTTCAATCGATGCAGAAAAATCATTTGACAAAATTCAGCACCCCTTCCTGATAAAAACACTTAGAAAACTAGGAATAGGAAGAAACATCCTTAACATGATAGAGGACCTATATGATAAACCCATGGCTAAAATCTCACTCAATGGTGATAGATTGAAAGCCACTAAAATCAGGAACAAGACAAAGATGCCCTTGTCCCCACGCTATTCAACATTGTACTGGAAATTCTAGACAGAATGATTACCCAAGAAAAAGTAATAAAAGGCATCCAAATAGGAAAGGAAGAAGTAAAACACTCCCTAATTGCAGATGAGATGATCCTATGCAGAGAGAATCCTGAAAAATGCACAAGAAAGCTACTAGAGCTACTAAACAATTTCAGCAAAGTGGTGGGGTACAAGATCAACATGCAAAAATCAGTGGTGTGGAAGACTGTGGGAAAATGTAGGAGTAGGGAGCTTCAGGACTCAGTCCTTCCACCAGAACTATTAAACAAGCATGAACCCCTGATACAACTATTTTGAAACTCCAGAGGCCAAAGAACCCTGTTCAGCATCCAAGGAAGAGCAGGAGGAAGAGGCTGGTAAATTACGGTGAAGAAGAGTAAATTACTCTCTCCTTCCTCCCAGAATTTGCCCTCCAGGCAAAAGCAGCTTGAGACAACGAAAGGAGTATAAAAACCTATAGAGGTGGACAATCTGGGGTAAAGCCTTGTTTGCTTCTTACATCAGGGAGAGTGGAATATTATTCACCATAAAAAAGTATGAAGATGAATGAACCTTACATTCAATTTCTGAATAGCTGCTGATGACTGAAAAGGTTGTAAAAATCCTCCTGCCCAAGACCTGGGGTGGACATGGCCAATCATTGTTCATGGCTTTTGAACAGTGACTTTGAATCACTGGAGATCCAACTCTGGAGGCAGCCATTGTTTCAACCCATCCTGGACAAAGGCAGTGGTGGCCATTATTTCAACCCAACTTAGACAAAGGCAGGGGCAGAGAAGACTTAAAGATGCTAGGCTTGCTCAGGACTGTGGGGGACAGTTAATTGAAAGGCTATATTTTCAGGGCAGGCAAAGAAAGCTCAACTTTGGAGACTTGTGGAAGAAGCTCATGCTACCCCTCCTGACCCCTTTTCCAGGGCACTTTTGAACCAGTCTGTGCATGTGTGTGGATCGCTGGCCCATTTTCAGCCTGGAAAGACTGAGTTGTGAAAGTCCTCTCTGGTGTGACCGTCTCCACAGAATCTGCACTCCAGGCAAAAGCAGCTTGAGACAATGAAAGGAGTATAAGAAACTATAGAGCTGGACAACCTGCTGTAAAGTCCTGTCTGCTTCAAACACAAGGGAGAGTAGAATATTATTCAGCCATAAAAAGGAATGAAGTTCTTATACATGTAACAATATGGATGAAACTTGCAGACATCATGTTGAGTCAAATAAACTAGACACAAAATGAAAAATATTATATTATCTCATTGATTTGAAATAATTAGAATAAACAAACTCATGGAGTCAGAATCTAGAATATAGGTTACCAGGGGATGGTTGGGGATAGGGAATGGGAAGTTAAGGCTTAAAAGGTACAGGGCTCCTATTTAGAATGATGGTAATGTTTTGGTCATGGATGGTGGTGATGGTAACACAACGTTGTGAATGTAATTAACAGCACTGCAATGTATATCTGAATGTGATTAAAAGTGGAAATGTTAGATTGTATATATGGTAACAGAATAAAAATTGCCAAAAAAAAAATCCAGGGAACTACAGTATACAATTTGTGAACCCTACGTTAAACTATGGATTATAGTTAATAGTCCAATTATAAAAATGTGCTATCATTAATTGTAACAAATGTTCCACACCAATGCAAGTTATTAGTAATAGTGTGGTATATAGGGATTCTGTAGTTTATGTTTGATTATCCACAACTTTTCTAATAAAGGAAAAAAATCAGCGGTGTTTATACTAGTAATGAACAATCTGAAGAGGAAATCAAGAAAAATTCCATTTATAATAGCAAATAAAAGAATCAAATATATAGGAATAAATTTAATCAAAAATATAAAAGACATACATATAAAACTACAGAACATTACTGAAAGTAGTCCAAGATAATCTAAATAAACGAAAGGACATTCTGACTTCATCGATTGGAAGACTAAATATTGTTAAGATGTCAACACTACCCAAAGCAATGCACAGATTCAGTGCAATTCCAACCCAAATTGCAACAGACTTTTTTTTTTTTTTTTTTACCGGGAGGTCCCGGAGATCGAACCCGGGTCCCTCCATATGGGAGATGGATGCCCAACCAGTTGAGCTACATCCGACCCAACAGACTTTTTTTTTTTTTTTTACAGAAATGGAAAGCCAACCATCAAATTAATATGGAAGGGAAAATGGCCCTGAATTTCCAAAACCATCTTGAAAAAAAAAGAACAAAGTTGGAAGACTCATACTTTCTGACTTTAAACCTTATTACAAAGCCACAGTAATCAAAATAGCATGGCACTGGCACAAGTTCAGACATATATACCAATGGAAGTGAATTGAGAGTTTAGAAATAGACTCTCACATCTATGGACAATTGAATTTTTTGCCAAGGGTGCCAAGTTCACTCAATGGGGAAAGAACAGCCTCTTTAACAAAGGATACTGGGAAAACTGGATATCCACATGCAAAAGAATAAAGGTGGAATAAATACCTGATACCATATTAAAACAAAACTCAAAATGGCCTCCCTCCCTCCCTTCCTTCCTTCCCTCCTTCCTTCCTTCCTCCCTTTCTCCCCTCCCCACTCCCTAAGAAAACTTAAAAAATTTTAATTCAAAATGGATTGAAGACCTAACTATAAGAATCAGGACTATAAAACCCTTAGAAGAAAACACAGGGAAGCATCTTCAGCACCTCATATTAGGCAATGGTTTCTAAGCATGAGCAACAAAAGAAACCATAGATAATTGGGACTTCATCAAAATTAAAAACTTTTGTGCATCAAAGAACTTCATCATGAAAGTAAGAAGTCAACCTACAGTATGGGAGAAAATATTTGGAAACCACATATCCAATAAGGGTTTAATAATCAGAATTTATAAAGAAATCCAACCACTCAATAACACAAATACATACTTATTTAAAAATAGGGAAAGACTTGAATAGACACTTCTCCAAAGAGATACACAAATGACCAATAAGAACATGAAAATATCCACAAAGTCATTAGTCATCATGGATATGTAAATCCAGACCACAATGAAATACCATCTCACACCCACTAGAATGGTTACTATTAAAAAACCAGAAAACAGTATGTGCTGGAGAGAATGTGGAGAAATATGAACACTCATTCATCTTGGTGGGAATGTAAAACAGTGCAGCCTCTGTGGAAAACAGTATTGCAATTCCTCATAAAGGCAAGTATAGAATTACCATATGACCTGGGAATTTCACTTCTAAGTATATACCTGAAAGAATTGAAAGCAGAGACTCAAACAGACTTTGCACACAGATGTTCAAAGAGGCATTATTCATCATTGCCAAAAGGTGGTAGCCACTGAAGGGTCCACCAATAGATGCATGGACAAAAGAAATGTGGTATATACTTAACAATGGAATATTATTCGGCCATAAAGAGTAATGAAGTGGAGCAGGTGGAGCTCAGTGGTTGAGTGCCTGCTTCGCATGTATGAGGTCCTGGGTTCAATCCCTGGTACCTCCTAAAAAAAAAAGTAATGAAATTTTGATGCATGCTACAACATGGATGAACCTTGAAGACATCATGTTAAGTGAAATAAGCCAGATACAAATGGACAAATACTGTATGATCTCACTTCTATGAAATAAGCAGAAGCATATTCATGTAGTCAGAAACTAGAATTCAGGTTACCAGGAGCCAAGTGGGGCAGGGGAATGCGGAGTTAATGTCAAATTGGTATATAATTTTTGTTTAGGGTGATGGGAAAATTTTGGCAGAGTCGATGAAGGGGATGGAGGCACAGCTTTGTGTATGTAACTAAACCACTGAATTGTATATTTGTAAAGAGAATAAAAGGGTGATTTTAGATTTTATATAATTTGCCATACATACACACATATAATAATCCATAGAACTGTACAACACAATGTAAATAGTTCATCGCAGAATTATCATAATATTGTTTCACGAATTGTAACAAAGGTACTACACTAAAGCAAAAATTTCCATTTTAATATGCACAGGCTGCTGATGCAAAATACCAGAAATGGGTTGACTTTTGTAATGGGAATTTATAAAGGTGAAATCTTACAGCTCCGAGGCTGTGAAAATGTCCAGATCAAGGCATCGTCAGAGATGCTGTCTCATCAAAGGTTGGCTGCTGGCAGATCCTGGACTCCTGCCATGTGACAAGGCAAAATGGTGGTGGTTTCTGCTTTCTCCTCCAGGCTCACTTTCTCCCCGAGGTCAGCTGTGGGCGATCATGCATATGGCTCACCTCTTCAACTTCAGGCTGCTCCATTGATTCCAGCCTCCAGCCTCTCTCAACCTCTCGAGTTTTCTCTGTTTTTCTGCTGCTGTAGGCAATTCTGGAGTCCTCTCTCACATGGCAGGGTGGAAAATGGCAGCTCTCTTTCTCTGTCTCTTTCTCTGCTTTCAATCCTCAGTTTATATAACTGTTTAGTGAAAGGATTAGGACAGATCCTGGGTCCTGCAATCTAATCAGAGGCCCTAAAGAGATCTAATCAAAAGCCATCTAATCAAAAGTCCCTTAACTGGGAAGCGGCTGTGGCTCAATCAGTAGGGCTCCCGTTTACCATATGGGAGGCCCCGGGTTCGGTTCTCGGGGCCTTCTGGTGAAGGCAAGCCCGCCCGCACAGCGTGGTTAGCTGACCCAGCGAGCACAAGCAGCAAGGGGGGGATAAATGAATAAATAAATAAAATCTTTAAAAAAAAAAAAAAAAAAAGAAGTTTAAGAAAAAAAAAAAAAAAGTCCCTTAACTGAATCTAACCAAAAGGTTCCACATATAATAGGCTTACATGCACAGGAATGTTAGCTTAAGAGTATAATTTTCTGGGGTCCACAAAAGACTCAAACCAGGACAGTTCAAAATAGTGAAAACTGCATGTGAGGGGTTAGTTTATGGGAACTTTGTACTTCCTGCCGGATGTTTCTGTAAATCTGCAAGTGCTCTAATTTTTTAAAAAAAGCTTAAAAAAATAATGTAAGTGAAAGTGCCTAACATATTAGACAGTCAAAAAATGTTACCAAAGCAGAAATACACAAGAAAGAAAACATCCTCATGGTTAAAATGTATTTTTCTTGTGAACGAAGCCAATTTATTTTACTAACGATATTAGTTGGAATATGTTATTTTAATGTTGACAGTTCTTTCATTAAAAACAAATAAACTAATATATCTTGTTTCTCTATTTTACCAAAACTTTTTTATTTTTTTACTTTCAAACATTTCTTCTCAGATAATTTCATTCCTGAAGAAGATAGTTGGTTTCAATTTAATTTGATCGTTAGTGCCTGCTTTAGTGGTGATGGTTTATTAATCTATATTTTTTATAACACTCTGAATTAAATAGTTGATAGCATGCTTTCTTCTATTCCACTCTTTTAGCATTAGTTTTACTTTGATATGATTTCTAGCTTAAAGAAAAGTTGCAAGAAAAGTATGTAAAACCCCTTATACCCTTCACTCAGATTCAACAATTGTTTACATTTTACCCCACTGGCATGTGTCTGTGTATAAATATATATGTATTTCAGTGTGCGTTTCCCAAGTATATTCTCTCACCGAATCACAATAAAAGAAATTTAATGGTGATACAATGCTGTATCTATCTAAACCTCAGCCATATTCAAATCCTATCAATTTTCCTAATAATATTCTTTATATCTATCTTCATTTACTTCCAGGCCAGGATCCAATCCAATATCATACTTTATAATTAATAGTCATGTCTCTTTAGTCTCCTTTAATCTGGAACAATTCCTCAGCATTTCTTTGGGTTTCTTGACCTTGACATTTTTGAAGAGTACAATTATTTTGAAGAATGCTTGTCTGGTGTTTCCTTATGGTTAAGATTCTATTTGTGCATTTTTGACAGGAAAAGCAACGGGATATTTCTAATCATGTCTTAATTATTATGCTCTATACATAGTTACTCATATTCATATATAGAAAACATTATTAAATTTATTAAGACTTTATTTTCTCAAGACATAAATCACTTCAGTGATGCCCCAAAGTCATCAGAGATAGTCTAACATGGTGGTAAGAACTCAGGCTCTGGATTAAAACTGTCTGGGCTCCATAATTTTTTAATTGTACAATCTTGGCATAAAACTTCGGTGCCTTGGGTTCCACATCTATGAAATGAGATGTTGATAGCACCTATCTCATTCGTTTGGTGTAAATTGCAGAGTATGGTGCCTGGCATATACAGTAGTAAGGCTCAATAAATGCCAATGATCATTGGTACCACTTATATCAATCTAAAATGTAACTCTTTTATTTTGATTAGCACCCAAATCTTGTTGCTATACATATAATTTGATTTAAAAATATTTCTTTAATGCCTGATTTTCAACAGAGAGTATCATCTGAATGATAAAAAAAGCATAATTCAATTAGCAATATAAATGTATTTGAAAACATTTTCAAAACTGAAGTCATCTATTTTCATTTTGAATATTTGCATTTTGTCCTAACTTCTTCCTACTTAAAAATAAATTATTGGGAAATGGATGTGGCTCAAGTGATTAGGCTCCCATCTACCATATAGGAGGTCCAGGGTTCGATTCCTGGGGCCTCCTGGGTGAAAGGCAAGCTGGCCCACGCAGTGAGCTGGCCTGAGCTGACAGCTGGCCCATGCGGAGTGCTGGCCCATGTGGAGGGCTGGCCCGTGCAGGAGAGCTGGCCCTGCAGATAGCTGGTGCAGCAAGATGACACAACAAAAAGAGACACAGAGAAGAGACGGTAAGAGATGCAGCAGAGCAGGGAGCTGAGGTGGCGTAAGAGATTGAGCGCCTCTCTCCCACTCTGGAAGGTCCCAGGATCAGTTCCTGGTGTCACCTAAAGAGAAGAGAAGCAGACACAGAAGATCACACGGAGAGCAGACCGTGAGCAGAAAAACAATGAGGGGGGCGGAGAAGTAAATAAATAAAATAAATCTTAAAAAAAATAATATTCTTTTCATTTCTTGATATACTTTTACAAAGAAATACTAACCATAAGGCTCCTTGATATATTTTTTATAAAAATTCTACCCATAGCTGGTCTCAAAGCTAATACTATTACATTAATTCACCATTGTTGATAACTTCTGTTCTAGGTGGTTTTAGCTTCTTTGACAACACATTCTAACCAAAATAAATGCATTTTTCTAGTAATATTTGGATTCACTGGTGACCTTATTAGGGTTTGAGTGAGATGAACTGATTGTATTTTGAATGAAATTCCACATGAATATTTTACCACAATTGTTTTAAAATGTGACAATTTCCCTATTTATACTGCAGAAATGAAATTAACTGAGCAAAATCTTAGGAAAAAGTTTCTTGATAGTGAAGAAGATTTAGAATATACACCACAACCCAGTCAATAATAAGAATAGCCTTGTGCGGCTTCAGCATATAACAGGATGCAGTTGTAAAGCCAGGAATTGTGGAATTCAGATAAGCAAAATGTGACCCAATCTGGGAATAGGATCTGTTGCTTTAAACATATGAGTACATCAGAGTACACATCAAAATTGTGATTGAGAGCTAAGAACTTCTGTGGAGTTTTATTGTGGTTAGTTGTTAGCATTCAAGAAAACAAAGATTATCTACTCCAATTACCTATTCTTTTTCATTTCTTTCCTTTCCTTCCCATCCTTTTCCTTCCCTTCCCTTCCCTCATTCTCTTTCTTTCCTTTTTTCTTTCTTTTTGATGAAGAAACGTGTGCCTGAAGAGGTAAAGTGACTTGCTCAAATTTATATAGGTAATTAATATAAATGCAAGGACTAGAACCCATGTGTTTTGTTTCCCTTGTTCATGCTCTTTCATTTAATTTCAATTAAATGTATGAATTTTCTAAACATTTATAAGCACTAGGAATCAACTGATTAAAAAGGACTTGGTGTCTAACAATGCAAATACATAAGGTTATTAATGAGGTTATATTGGAAATCAGAACAGCTCAAAATAAATAGCTATTTTTACCAGGGGAAGTAAGGAATAAGAAGAAATTGAACAGAGAAGGTGATTCTTGAGCTGGATCTTGAAAGATAAGTGGGAGTGTTATTAGGGACTGAATTGGAATGGTGCTGCTATGTGATCACACTATTTCATCTCCCTGGAAGTCTTCCCTGGAGTCCCAGAAATATTACCTCCCTCCCAACACTCGACATCTAGATGGGGCCATGTGAGCAGTGCTTCCAATGGAATGTGGGTAGAAGTGAGGTACAACACTTCCAGGCCTGACTCTGGAAATACCATTGCCATCATCTATCTTCTCTCTCTCATAATTTCTTATCCAGTTGGAACATATAGTGTGGAGAAATCTGAGAAGTCCCCAGGGAACAGTGGAAATTCAAGATGGAAAGAGCCTGGATGCCTTGGTCACAGCCCAAAGGAGATCCTTCACAGCTGTGTAGTCCTCACCACACTAGACACAAGGAACATGCAATACCACATTGATTCTAAACTGCTTTTATTTTCACATTTTACCTTCTCTGTAATCAGGATGCATCTTATGATTAAGGTGATAATAAAGCACTGTGCCAAAGTTTAATTGGCAGAAATCATTTCTCCCTTAGCACTACACAAAATAATGTGTCTAACAATAGATGGCAGTTTAGATTTGATGAAATGCAGTAAATCTTTGTGGGTTAATACAATGAAATTTTGGTGTTTTTTGTTTTGTTTTGTTTTGTTTTTTTTGTTACAGCAGGGAACATTAATTATTCTGATTATTAATAGTGGAGTGTGGCTTCCAGGGGAAAAAATAGCGTCAGCAAACATTCAAGACTTAAAACAGTTTTGTTAGTTTTGTTTGTTTTAGAAGCTGCAAGCAGTTAGGTCTGGGTGGGGTGTAAATTATGGTATGGCAAATGGCAGTAACTATTACCCAGCAGAATGTGATTGGAACTAGCAAATGTTCTGATACTTAATGATGCATTTCCTTTTGGTAGTGAACTGTATAATCAGGAATGTTTATTTGAATGATGTTTCATGGCTTTTCAGTTATGGTTTTAGTAATGGAAGTATATTGTAAAATATTTTGTTGGGGATAAGCCAAATTAACATCAATACACTGCTATTTTACTTGATCACTTATTAAGAATAGTCATACATATGGCATAAAATTATTGTAGTGAAAATAATGTTATGGCATGTAAATATTTTATATTAATATGGTTATTTTCGTATAATACATTTTCATGCTGCAAAGCCTCTTTGTTTACTCCCTATTTTTATCCTAGTTTTTTCCTGGAAGAAATGCAGTTTTAACATATTTGCTGATTATTCCTTTAATCCAATATTACCCCTTATTTGTATGTTAGCTTCACTATGTAAACATCAGTGGTCACAGATGCAATTCCAACTTTATCCCTTATGGCCTCAAGAGAAGCTCTTTTCAGTAAAAGAAGCACCATATCCACACTTTTTTTGTTGTTAAACTGAGACATATGATCCTAATGAGGTATTCACAAGATAATGGTAGAAACATTGGTATTCTTTCAGCACCCCCAGAATAAATTTTCAAAATGGAATTAACATGTACCTGCTTAACTAAAAGCAAAAAAGAAACTCAGGAATCATGCTTTTTTAAAAAAATAATATTTGAATTTTCTCAATGATTCTTTCTACAAATAAAGATATGGTAAATAGAGACTTAGAGGAGTCATTGGAAAAAGGAGTTAATATATTCCTATGTTGTTGGACTTGGGGTTGGTTCCATCAATATTTCCTCAGACCTTTGAATAACTTCCTTTTGTTCTCTATAGTTTTCACCCAAAAAATGAATTTGTATTTTTTTCTACTCTGATACATATCTTGGTTATGTGATCAAGTGAACAGAACGAAACTTCGTTAGGCTCTAATATCTTATAGCATTCCCTATGATAACTGGAGATTTCCAAGCTGTGCCTAGGGATACAGGCGGGGTGGGGGGTGGGGGACTGCAATGGAGTCTGCATAGGTGAGATTTCTAATCCCCTGTTTTCCCAAACAAACCAAACATATCCACTTTTATCTACTGTGTATGATGGGATACACATGAAATTTCATTTAGAGAATTACTCTGCAAAAGATTATAAAGCCCTAATTTCCAGGATGTCAGTAAAGCTCAGTAATTAGGAGGATACTGGAGTCAGACTGTCTGCATTGAAAGTCTTCACCCAACACGCTAACTGTGGAAACTTGAGTGAATTTTACTACTTTATTGGATCTCAAAATTCCTGTAAAATGGGGTTAATAATCATTTCTCATGGTGTTGATTTATTTGAGGACTAGATTAGAAAATACACATAAAGCTATGCACTCCAAGTTCAAAGACCAGCTGCCTGTCCATGCACTGACCATGAACCAGGCTGCAATGGGATAAGGAGCACATGTCAGAATGTAAACTGTCAACATCACTAAGCACATGATTTCATTCAGCTAACATTATTTTTCACATTAAGACTTTCTCAAGGATGGAAGCAGTGCACTGAATTGCATTCTGGCACAAAGTCTTTAACTAGTTGAAGACTGGCCCTGTGGGAAGTGTGGAATTTTCAAATATATAGAAAACTTCCTGGTTAATCCAAGTACTCAAGAAAGTTTCGCTATAATGACAATAACTCTGTTTACCTCCCTCTCCTTTCCAAGGTCAGCTTCCTCTAACACCATGGTCACTTTAGTCACTTATTTATCTTCTGACCTCTGTGGTCATTTGCCATTGATATCCTGAAATAAGATAATCAAGTTATGATCATACTATTCCCTCTCTAAAGTTGTCTACTAGGGAGTACTATTTTTAATTGTGTGCTCTCTATTCACCTATCCCCACCTCCTATATCATCGCTTCTATTATGCCTTTCATGTTTACCTTCCTGTACTACACAGGCAACTTCATAGGCAGTTGTAGGTCCACTAGAATTAGCATGGTGGTCATTGCAGATCCTTTGGCATTTCTGCTAGTGGACTTTACAGGTTGTACTTCCTGAATTATTATCAGTGAGATGAAAACATGCCCAGGTGTTTGACTTATAAACCTGTTAAATTTAGCACTTGCATATATCATAAGATCACTAAAACAAATTTGGTAGCTCCAAACAATCTAAACCTTTCTTTAGAAAATAATTATTCCCCAAATCAGTAAGATAAGCCTTCATTTTTATGCAAAGTGGCATTTATTACTATCTTGTTCTACACTAGAGACTACTAGAATAATAAAAGGATGGAATTATCTTAAATGGATGTACCCATTGTCACCAAAGAAAAAAAGGACTGGTCTGGTCAGGACAAGACCAGTACAGAATAGGCTTAATTCTTTGAACATCAGTTTTCAAATGGGAAAAATATGTCAAATTCTGCATCCCTAGCTACTGGCCCAGGCCTATGAAAAAGTCTGCTAGAGAATTTCTAGTTTAAAATTTACCTGACTATAGCATCCCAATATACCTCAAATTTTCTTGAATACATATTCACAAAAGATGACAAAGAGACTACATCACTGTCGAAGACTAAACCTCTCTGAAAACCAGGTGCCATAACTTGGGGGAAATTTCCAGTAAACTCCCATGTGATGAAGCTGGAATCTCTGGCTCCACGATCTGGAGGTTGCTGCTATTCACTTCTACCACTGAACTGCTGGGAAAAACATTATTGGAAGCCTTCTAGTATAGCCACCCCCTACTCACTTCATATGTATGTAATCTTTGGTCACAATCAAAAATATAAGTCAGTCCTGTTATCCATCTGCTCCAAGACTTGTATTTCCATGTGCTTTTTCTCACCTGAATTTGTACTTTCCCGATACCTCCAAGACTGTTTTCTGGAGCCGTTGGTTATGGAAGAAAGCCCCTAAATGTTTACTCTCTTTACTGAATATACCTTCCTTTCCCTGCCTTAAATATGAGAGAGCTTCTTCAAAGACCTGGCTGTTCTCTGATAACTTCTCATGGTGCAGTGCTTATGTTCCCCAATCTAGTATATCTCGGAGGACACAGTATATTCCACCACTACTTTCGGGAAAGACTTCCCCAAATACCAAGCAATATCCCTTTCCCTTTGACACCCATGCCATCTGCTGTTTCCCTTCATTCTTTCTCATTTATGCCATTTGAAATCATCTCAGTAACTGCCTTATTTATTAAAGATTTTAATACCTGTCTCACTCTCGTCTTCTCCATCACAGATCCTGATATTATCATGGCTGTTTTTAACATCTACCTATCCAAAACCTTAGATTCTCAGGTACTTAATCTCCTCTCAAACTGACCTTCAACTCTTCAATATTTCAACTACCACTCCAATGGAAGGACATCTCCTGAACTTCATCATTACTCACAACATTTCTAGTGCTGAAACCTTAAATTCCTATCATCCATTATTTAACTTTTGTATCCTGTATATCTAATATACCCATAATAAACCCCAATACTTCTAGGCTTACATCTCATTGAATCCTCTTTGATATCTCCCAGCAACACTTGATCTCAACCATCATCTTCTTTCCATATTCATTTCCAATTCCATGATTTAACATTGTAATCACTTGTTGCCCATTTCTATAATTCTTCTTTGCTATTATCCTACCATTTCACCTTCCTGGGAGATCCCAGATTATTCTAATATCTTGCCTTCCTTGTACTATAATCTGGCTGAAAATGGCTGACAATTATGTACACAAACCTATCTTCCAGTCCAGTGAAGGTAGGATGTGAAATATCAGTTAGGGACTGGTGAACATAGCCAAGAGAACTTTACTGACTTTCTGTTGGAAAATAATGAATCCGGGCATATCTCCTCTCATTTAAGATTTAATGATGAGGGTCCCACCCCGTTCAAGATGGTAGAGTGAGAGAGACTTCCAGGGCTCTGTTCACTCAAAAGTTTTGAACAACCAGAAAGAGTTGGCAGAAACATCTATCTCAATACTCTGAAAAAGAGTTGAAGGGTTGTAGAAACAGGGCGAGCATCAAATCAAGGAAAAAGCAACATAAAAACAGTAGGAAAATCTTGTGGTGCTCTGGATGGTCTCTCCCCCATTACCTTGCCAGCTAGGTATGGAATGGGCTTGTGCAGGTCTTGGGTCCTAGTTCCAGATGAAGAAGAGTAACTTATGTGTTTATACTAGGGTGCATAAGTGTTTGTGCCAATCTGTGTGTAGGCTGTGAGAAGAAAAGAACAAAGGCACACATAACAGGCTCACCATCCCAGAGTTTGCCCTTAGTGTAGAGGAGGCTCACAGAGCTCTCCTACAGAACTCTGTAGAACAGTTAAATCACAGCTGACTGAGGTAAAGAATTGCCAGTTGTGGGACATACAGTGAAGTACCCAGGACTGTATGGAACACTCCTTCCTAGGGGAATGAGGACATTCATATCCATTTAATGTGGGAATTCCAAGGGTCATGTGCACATGCTCAGGAAAAGATGCCTGCCCAAAAAGGAGAGGACTCTACGCTTTTGCCTTGGGCTGTTTTCTAAACTCATAATTAGAATAGCTAAACTCTGAAAGACAGTGCTCACACAGGGCAACTTGCAAAGACTGGGAAAGGTGTTTGCTTTTTCCTTATTTTCTCTTAACTGCTGCATTCAAGGAAATCTGTTATAACACTAACTGGATACAAACTTAAAGAACAGTTGCGTCAGAATCTAAATTCCAGAGATAACACATTAAATATCAAAATACCCAAATTGCAACAAAGATAACAAAACATACAAAGAAACAGGAATGATGGCTCATGCAAATGAGAAGATTAAAGTGTAAGAAACATTTAATAAGGAGGACCAGATCTGGGACATACCAGACAAAGGCTTTTTAAAAATTGTCCTAAATATGCTTAAAGAGCTAAAGGAAAACCTGGACAAAGAACCAAAGGACACCAGAAAAATGACAGAGGAACACAAGTAGAATATCAATAAAGATATAGAAATCAAGAAAAGGAACCAAACAGAGCTTCAGATCACAGTAGCAGGAAAAAAAAATCCCTAGAAGAGTTTAACAGCAGATTGGAGCTGGCAAAGAAAAAAAATTAGTTAACTTGAAGATAAGATAATCGAAATCATTCAATCTGAGGTGTGCAATGACAAAAAGAATGTAGAAAAGTGCATACAGCCTGAGAGAACTGTTGGACACAAACATACCAATAGAAGCATTATGTGAATCCAGAAGGAGAAGAAAAAAAGAGAGGGCAGAAAGAATGTATGAAGAAATAATGACTGAAAATATTGCAAATTTAATGAAAGACATTAATCTATACATCCAAGAAGCTCAACAAACTCCAAAAATGATAAAACTCAAACAGACACACACCAACACATAGTACAATCAAACTGTTAAATGACAAAGATAATAAAAAGAACTCTGAAAGTCACATGAGGGAATACAATGTAGTCTAGATAAGATTAAGTGCCAATTTCTCATCAGAAATCATGCAGGTAAGAAGGCATTGGGTGGATATATTTAAAGTGCTGAAAGCAAAACATTGCCAACCAATAATTCAATATCCAGCAAAACTATCTTTCAAAAATGACAGAGCATTTAAGATATTACCTGATAAACAAAATCTGAGACCCTATAAGAAATGGCAAAAGGAGTTATTTCTTCAGGTTGAAAGGAAAGGACACTAAACAGATCAAAATTGCATGAAGAAATAAAGATCACTGGTAAATGTAATGACATGGGTAAACATAAATGCCGTACTATTGTATGTTTGGTATATAACTCTACTTTTTACTTTCTATAGGATCTAAAATACAAATTCACAAAAATTAATGATAAATCAGTGGTTTTGGAATCATAATGTATAAATATGTAATTTGTGACAAGAACTACATAAAGGTGGGGGGAAGGAGGGCTATAGGAACATAGTTTGTGTATGTTATTGAAGTTAAGTTGGTATCAAGCCAAACAAGATTGTTATAGATTTAGGATTTTAAATTTAAATCCCATGGTAATCACAATGAAAAAGTCAGAAAAAAATGTACAGAAGGATATGAGAAGAGATTCTAATTGGGTCACTACAAATATCAACTAAGTACAAAAATAGGCAGTACTGGAACAATTGAGGAACAAAAAAATGGTATGAATTACAAAAACCAAAGAGCAAAATGGTAGAAGTAAATCCTATAAATAATAAAGTAAGTCAGTAGCTACCTTAAATGTAAATAGGTTAAACTCTCCAGTAGGAGGCAGAGATTGACAGAATAGATAAAAAATCATGGCCCAACTTCATGCTGTTTACATAAGACTCATCTCAAATTCAAAGAAACAAGTAGGTTGAAGGTGAATGGATGGAAAATAATCACTCCATGCAAACAGTGGTAAAAAGAGATTGGGAGTGGCTGTGCTAATATCAGACAACATGGAGTTTAAGTAATCAAAATTGTTAAATGGGACAAAGAAGGACACTGTATATTAAAAAAAGGACTAATTCATCAAGAAGAAATAAACATACGTTCACCTAACAAAAGAGCTCCAAAATATATGAAACAAATATTGACAGATTTGAAGGGAAAAATAGACAGTTCTACATTAAAAGTAGGAGACTTTTAATATACCACTTTCGATGATGGACAGAACATCTAGATAGAGGATCAATAAAGAAATAGAGGATTTGAAAAATACTATAAACCAGTTAGACCTGGTATACAAATATAAAACACTTCATCCAACTACAGAAGAGTACACATCTTCTGAAGTGCACATTGTTTTAGTTTGCCAAAGAGGTGCCGATGCAAAGTACCAGAAATGGGTTGACTTTTATAAAGGGGATTTATTTGGGGTAAAAGCTTATAATTCCAAGGTCATGAAAAATCCAATTCGAGGCACCATAAGAGATACTTTCTCACGAAAGTTAGCTGCTGTTGATCCTATTGTCTGAGCACATGGCAAAGCAGGATGGGCAACAATCTCTGTTGAGATCTCACCTTTTCCTTCTGGGCTCACCACTTCAGAGCCCAGCTGCTAGAGCTCAGCTGTGAGCAACCAGGCATAGGGCTTTTGTCTCTTTTGGGGCCTCCTCTCTCAGTCTCAGCTGCTCCACTTTCTTCCTGAGTACAGCTGTAAGCTATCAGGCATATAGCAGGGCTGGTCTTCTCTTGAGCTGCTCTGTGGTCCCAGACTCTTAGGGGCTTCGTACTTAAGCAATCCTCTCTTTCACATGGCAGAATCAAATATGCCAGCTCCCTTCTTTCTCTGTTTGAGTCTCTGTATCTCCCTTTATATCAGACCCAGCAAAAGGATGGAGACTTGACATCCTCTAGTCCTCTTACATGGTGCCTTTATTTTCCTGTGTCTGTGTCTCTCTCTGTGTCACCATTTATATCAGACCCAGCCAGAGGGTGGAGACCCAGCTGGCTCCCACCTCACTGATATAGTCCAATCAAAAGTCCTAAATCAATCTTATCAAGTAATCTAATCAAAGGACCCACAATCAAATTTAATGCAATCAAAGGGTGTCACACCCACAGGAATAGATTAGTTTAAAAATATAATCTTTCTCTTTTTGGGATTCATAAAAGAATTTCAAACTGCCACACATATGTATTATTCTCTATGATAGACCATATGAAAGATAAAAAAAACAAGTGTCAATAAATGTGAAAAGATTGAAATCATTCCAAGTATTTTCCATTGACCACAATGGAATGACACTAGAAATCAATGACAGAGAGCAAACTGGAAAATTCACAGATATGAGGAAATAAAACAATACACTATTAAGCAACTAATTGGTCAAAGAAGAAACCACAAGGGAAAGTAGGAAATATGTTGAGATGAATGAAAATGAAAACACACCATGCAAAACCTTATTGGATATAGCAAAGGCAGTGCTCAGAGGGAAAATTATAGCTCTAAGTGCTTACATTAAAAAAAGAAGATCACAAGTCAATACCTTAACTTCACACCTAAAGAAACTAGAACAAGAAGAGCAAACTAAACCCAAAGTTAGTAGAAGGAAGGAAATAGTAAAGATTAAAAAAGAGACAAATGAAATAGAAAACAATTGATAGAATTAACAAACCAAAAGTTGTTTTCTTGAAAAGATTAATAGAGTCGAAAAACATTTAGCCAGAAGGACAAAGAAAGAGAGAGAGAGGATATAAGTCACTAAATGCAGGAATGAAAATGAGAACATTATTGCTGACTTTACAGAAATAAAAAGGATTATAAGAGGGTACGCTGAACAATTATATGCCAAAAAATTTAAAAAAACCTGGATGAAACAGATAAATTCCATGAAACATACAAATAACATAACCTGATGCAAGAAGGAACAGAAAATCTCAACAGACCTATAACAAGTAAAAAGAATGAACCAGTAATTTAAAACCCTCCAACAACAATAAAAAAGTCCAGGACCAGATGGTTTCATTGCTGAATTCTACCAAACATTCAAAAAAGATTTAACACAGTCCTTCTCAAATTCTTCCAAAATATAAAATAGGAGGGAGTAGTTCCTAACTCATTCTACGAGGCCAGCATTACCTTGATACCAAAGCCAGATAAATCCTGCACAAGAAAAGAAAATTATGGACCAATATCCCTTATGAATATAGATGCAAAAATCTTCAACAAAATACTAGTAAACAGAATCTAATAGTATATTAAAAGGATTATAAGCCATGACCAAGTGGGAAGATGGTTCAACATAAGAAAATCAATCAATGTAATGTACCACATCAATAGAATGAAGGAAAGAACCACATGATCATCTCAACTGATGCAGAAGACGTTTGACAAAATCCAACTTCCTTTCATAATATAAGAAATCAGCAAACTGGGAATAGAAGGGAACTTTCTCAACATTATAAATGACATGGATGAAAAAAACAACAGCAAATATAATTTTCAATGGTCAAAGACAGACAGCTTTTCCACTAAGATAAGGAAAGAGGCAAGGATGCCTGCCGTCTCCACTGTTAATTATTTTATTGGAAGTTTTAGATAGAGAAATCAGGCGAGAGAAAGAAGTAAAAGGCATCCAAACTGGAATGGAAAAAGTAAAATTGTCCCTATTTGTAGGTGGCATGATTCTATATATATAATATCCCAAAGAATCTACAAGAAAACTACTAGAGCTATTAAATGAATTCAGCTGCATGGTAGGGTACAAGATCAACACGCAAAAATCAGAGGTGTTTCTATATGCTAACAAGGAACAATCTGAAAATTAAATAAAGTAAACAATTCCATTTACAATAACAACTAAAGGAATAAAATATATAGGAATAAATTTAACATAGGGTATAAAGGACTTATACACAAAAAAAATACACATCATTACCGAAAGAATTTAAAGAAGACATGTATAAATGGAAATAAATCCTGTGCTCATGAATTGAAAGACTTAATACCTTTTAAGATGTCAAAATACTCAAAGTGATTTACAGATTTAATGCAATCCCAATCAAAATTCCCAGAGCCTTCTCAAAAATGGAAAAGGTAGTCATCAAATTCATATGGAAGGGCAAGGGATCCAGAATAGACAAAAGCCATCCTGACAGACAAGAAGAAAGTTGGAGGACTCACACTTCCCAATTTCACAACTTACTACAAAGCTATAATAATCAAAACAGTGTGGCTATTTTTAACACCTTGCATTGGTGTAGAACATTTGTTACAACTGATGAAAGCACATTTTTATAATTGTACTATTAACTAAAGTCCATGGTTTAACTTAGGGATCACTGTTTGTGTTTAGTTCTGAAGTCCTATATTGGCAATGGAATTTTCCTGGACCACCCTTCCAGTGTGAGTATAATCCTTTGAGGATCCCTGTTTAGTCTCCTCTTGCTGTATGAATATTAAAACACAAGCTTCTAGATTACCCAAACTAAGCAAGCCACAGAAACCTTAGCTTACCCCTAGTTGTCTCCCTAATATTCTTGTGAGTTAAACTTTGCATTTAAAAGAATGTTTATTATACAGTGGTACCTCGGTACTCGTGGTTAGTTGGTTCTGGGAGGCATAGATCTCCAGACCCCTGGATTGGCCTAAACATACAATATCCTGCACAACTGTACCCTCTGCACCTACAGGCTTGGGGTCAGACTCAAACCTTTGAAGTCTCTCTGAGTCACAACTTCTGGCCACAAGTTCTTACATGTTGAATTCATGCCAGTCCTCTTTTTAAAATTATTAAACAGCTGTGGTTGGGCTTAAAAAAAACTTCAACACTCTCATCACTCAGTTCAGGTTTGTCTTTCAAAAGATCAACATGCAACACTCTCGTCTTTTCACATATCATGGCTTCTGATACACTGTCGCCCACTAACTGCTTCTTGTTGACCCAAATTAATAACAGCTTTTCAACTTCCTCAAGTATTTGGGAATGCTGCTTTGTTACTGCTTTAACTCCTTTTGCAACATCAGCCTTTTTTTTTTATCACTTCTTTATTCTTAATGATGGTGGAGACCGTTGTTCTAGGCATACCGTATTCCCTAGCAAGATCAGTAATACTGAACACCGCTCTCATATTTACCTATTATTTCTTTTTTTGTTTTGCTCAATGGTGGTAAAAGTAATTTTCTTTTCTGCTCAGCACTATCACTGCTCATTTTCTTAGGACCCATGATGAGAAAAAAAAAAACGCAAAAATAAACAAAATGACCACAGAAGCTAATATAAGATACTACCGCGTGACTAAAGCATGACCCTTTGTTTCAGCTGGAAAGGGTAGCGAGTCAAGAGGCAACCGAGACCGACAAGTTCTAGTTTGCACGTCAAGTACCAAACAAACCAGTACCGGGACAAAATTTTCACATCAAAATGCATCAAGTACCAAATTCGGCGAGTTTCAAAAAGTTGAGTACCAAGGTATGACTATAGTTGCTTTTTCTCCCTAGGTGGTTGTAGCTGGAAAATTTCCAGGTCAATTAGGTCTCTATATTGCCAGTGAAATTGGATTTCCTTTTTTATCACTAGTTGATTTACATTTTTATTCCCATACTAAGCTCTCTCAGTGAAAGCTACTATTGTCATTGTGTCAAACATCTCTATAATTATAGACTGTGTCTATGTGTTGAAATTCCTATGCTTGGTTTTTCTGAAATAGGCAAAATTTAGGTCCTTAGAAAGAAAACAAAATTAGGTCCTCACCCTGCAACAGATACTAAAATAAATTCCAAGTAAATGTAAAGTATAAATATAAAAAACAACTTGGGTACAACTTATCTAGTACTTGGAGTATTGCAAATGCTTAATAACTTTCTTTCACACCGTTTTGCTTGCCCTTTTGAGATGGCAAAGTGAATAACTGCTCATCATTGTTTGGAGATAACTTAAGGTGAGCATATCAAGCATATCACATTATATCTTATGATATTTTTAGTCCATTCTCTTTTGTATACTGGCATTCAAGTGCTAGGAAACTCTTCACTTTTGTCAGTTAGCTTGTGCTTCTAGAACAAAATGAGTGAATAGTATAGTAAGAAATTATGGATATATTATATTTTATATAAGATAAAAGAATACTTTGTCAGCTGTTTTGGAAAATTCTTCCTTCCATCCAAATGTAACATGAGTTTTAATAATGAAATAAAATACATAGGATTAAACTACTTGTAAAATTATATAACAAATGAAAATATCGAGCCATTTATCTTAATATAACTGTTGCCTACAGTATATGGAAAAATGAAATCCTCACAGGCATTAAAATATTTTGTCAAAAGAGCTTGAATAAATTATAGCAAAATCCAAGTATGCCAAATTTCCAAATAAAATATCACATGGGCTTTATATTTAAAAATCTTGGCATTTAAATTCTGATTTCAGTATGTAGTGGCTTTGTAAAATTAAAAAGTTCATATCTCCCATTTTGACATCAGTTTCCTCAAAGTAACTTGCTGAGAATTATACATTTTTTACCAGATTATTGTAAAAATTAAGTGATCTAAGATATTCAGAATGCCTAGTAGGGTGTCTGGCCCAATATGAAAGAGCAAATTCAAGTAGAATAAAGAATAGCTGAATTAAACAAAAGAAACAGAATGGTACTATTAAGATCTCTTTCAAAATATGAAAGATGACACTTCTCATAATTACAAAAGCTAGCATCTATTGTTAAAAACTTATGCCATGTTGATTTGGTGACTAACTGTAGTGGACACCTTGATGTGTTGTCCAGGATTCCCCTTCAGGAATAAAAGGCTGGAAATACTGTTGCTGATTGATAGCTGTCAAGCTGTCAAGCCCTCTGTGGGCATTGCCTCATTTAAGAACAGGCTCAACCAATGTCATTCCTCTATTCCAGATGTTCCACATCCAATGACTGATCTATGAAGGAATAAGAAGTCTCATTCCTCTCACCCCATCTCTGAACTCCTCTGAAGATTCATCCCATTGACAGAACTCTCCATGGGTAGCTAAGGCTTCCATTGACATGCAGTGCAGCTCAACTTCTCCCTCTGCCTAATTCTGTCCCTTTTCCTCCACAGTGTTGACCCAGGAACACTCCCTAATAAAACTAATCTTCAAGTCAACGTAAGGTTCCCGTGGAACCTAATCTGCAATAATGACACACATATTATAGATACTGTCTCATTAAATAATCACAAAGACCTATGAAGAAGGCATTGCTATGATGCCCACAAGTAACCTGAGACAAGGAGAGGTTAAGTAATTTGCCCAGTGTCATGAAACTACCCCTCAGGATTCAAACCTACATTTCACACCAAATTTAGCAAACTCTGCCAGTACCATATATATAGTCCCTACTTCTCTCTTCTTCATTAAAAACCATTGTCTTAGTCTGCCACAGGGTGGCCGATGCAAAGTACCAGAAATGTGTTGGCTTTTATAAAGGGGATTTATTTGGGGTAAAAGCTTACAGTTCCAAGGCCGTGAAGTATCCAAATCAAGGCACCATCAGAGGGAAGTGGCTGTAGCTCAATCAGTAGGGCTCCCGTTTACCATATGGGAGGCCCCGGGTTCGGTTCCCGGGGCCTCCTGGTGAGGGCAGGCCCGCCCGCGCCGCGTGGTTGGCTGACCCAGTGAGCGCAAGCAGCAGGGGGGGGATAGATGAATAAATAAATAAAATCTTTAAAAAAAAAAAAAAAAAGGCACCATCAGAGATGCTTTCTCACCAAAGTTAGCTACTGGTCATCTGGCATCCTGCCACATGGCGATCAGGCATATGGTAGGGCTAGCTTCTCTCCTTGAGCTCAGATATGGGCAATCAGGCATCTCTCCCTGGGCCTCATCTCCTTGATCTCTCGGGATTTCTCTGCCTTTCTGCAGCCATAGGCAAACCTGGAGTCTTCTCTCTCACATGGCCAGATCAGAATGGTGGCTTCCTTTCTCCTGTGTCTCTCTGTGTCTCTGTTTATATAAGACCCAGCAAGAGGGCGGAGACTCACCCTCAGTCATGCCTCACTGACACAGTCCAATCAAAAGGATCTCATACCTACAGGAATGGATTATTTCACAAACATAATCTTTCTCTTTTTAGGATTCATAAAATAATTTTA
Organism: Tolypeutes matacus; assembly: GCA_026826555.1. NCBI lineage: Eukaryota > Metazoa > Chordata > Mammalia > Cingulata > Chlamyphoridae > Tolypeutes > Tolypeutes matacus. Next base: position 698,996 of record JAKSZT010054121.1, read on the forward strand.
AACTGCCACAGGGGGTATGGGTTTTTCTTTCTACTGGACAAAGGAAAACATTCTAAAATTTACTAATGTTCAAAAACATGATCTTTTTCTTTTTAGGATTCATTAAAAAGAAACTTCAAACTGTCACAGCCATCAAATATCAGAGTGGTATAATTTTAAGCTTCTATCCTAGGGATGCACTATAATACCAAGTCAATATCTACACCATAGACCAAGATCTGTTCTGTGTTTGGCACAAAGTAAATCAAAGTTAAAAAAATACAAACAGAATCAGAACAATAATTCTGTAAGTTTCAATTAAAGTGAATATGCTGTAGAATTTATAAGCTTCTTAATATTTGCATTCTATTCTGTTTGGCCTTTACCAGTTAGTATCAAACTGGAACTTTAACATTTTGAAGTTGAAATTGGTTTTAACAAGCTTTTTCTACAATTATGGATTCTGGTCCAAATAAAATCCTTGCATGTCAGAACATTACAATACAAGTTGCATTTACAATATTTCTATTTGTTATCAGAAGCATTAGAAATCTAGCATAAAATCTGTCTTCATGAGTTTTCCAACTTAAATTTGTAAAGGGCACAGTTCAGTTTTTTATTTCATTTTTATTTCATTTTATTATTTATTTGATTTTATTATTTTTAGGAGGTACCAGGGAATGAACCCAGGACCTCATACATGGGAAACAGGTGCTCAACCACTGAGCTACATCTACTCCCAATGAGAGTTGGTTTTTTTGTTTGTTTTTGTTGGTTTGTTTATGTTTTTAGGAGGTACCAGGGAATAAACCCAGGACCTCATAAATGGGAAGCAGGCACTCAACCACTTGAGCTACATCTGCTCCCCACAGTTTATTTTTTAAAAGTTCAAACTTTTGAGCTCTTTGCAAATTGGTAATAGACTATAAATTTCTTATCTTCTTTTGCATATGCTTTCTATATTCATTTTCCTTTCAACATTACAGTAGTCTCTGTTGTCTAACCTGTTAATAATTTTTAAAATAAAACCAATGTAGTAACTTTAAGCTGAATTTGTGACTGATTTATTAGCTGGCTATGGTGCTCCTGGAAGCTTTGTTTAGCAGGAGGTAATCAAGTTTAAAATGTTAGTTATTGTTGGAACATGTGCTTAATCAGAGACAAATATATGGTGGTTGAAACTAAAGGGCACAAAAAAGTGGTGAATTTAGTTGTTTAAGTATTTGAGGTCAATGCTCACCATCAAAGCTTTCCTTGGTGACCTCATGGCAGGAGTCTGCATTTAGGAAATGGAATTCTTGGTCCAGAAAATTTTACTATTTTAAGCCATTATATTAAAAGATGAGAAGGTTAATGGATACTTACCCCTTTTGCCCTTTAAATATTTCTATTCTGAGAGAGCTTATAATCTCTTTAAGAGTGAGATCTGTGTTTCGTGTTTAATATTCCTCACTACAGTTAATTCCCTGATGTGCACAGAATAGCTCAGTAATACTGAGTGCTTAGTATGCCATATAAAAATTTATCACTGCAATACAACAACCCTGTGAGTAGGTACTATTATTCTCTTTTTCAGATGAGAAAAACCTGAGGCTCAAAGAGGTTTAAGTGATTTATATCACTGATATTATGAGACAGTTGATCATGCTTACTAACCAAGTTATTTTTTTACTCTTGATTTACCAAGAAAAACACTGTTATATAATGCATATATTACCACACACACTTACACAAAAACACAGATATATTTTGTAGCACATGGACAATCATGTGCTAATCTTTGCATCCACTCCTCTATGTGCCCCTTATGCCACATTCATAAATGTGGTGGTTTGAAGATATATGTACTACAGGAAAAAAAATGTTCTTAAATTTAACCCATTTCTGTGGGTGTGGACCCATTGTTAGTAGGACCTTTTGATGTAGTTACTTCAGTTAAGATGTGACTCACCTCAATCAGGATGGGTCTTGATCCTATAACTGGAGTCATTTATAAGTGGAATGAAATTCACAGAGAGAGAAAGCCATTAGGAGGAAAGAAGCTGAACATCAATGGAAACTGAAAGAGAAGGGAGAGACCAGGAGATGCCACCATATGCCTTGTCGTGTGGCAAGTTAAGGATCAAGGGCCTCCAGCAGCCAGCCCCAGAACACCAGTCTTCAGGGAGAAAGCATCCCTTTGTTGATGGCTTAATTTGGGTTTGCTTTTAGCCTCAAAATTGTAAGCAAATAAATTCCCATTGTTTAACCCAACCCATTTCATGGTATTTGCTTGAGCAGGCTAGGAAACTAAAAGAATATAGAACATTTTTTTCTTTTCTGAATTATCCCTACATTCTTGTGCGCCCACACTTTTTAAAATGCTCTTTGCTCTGTCTATAATCTTTTTTTTTTTTTGAAGATAACACCAGCATACATTTGTTCATTTACAAAAATCTCAAAAAACATATTAATGCCTTGGCTGCAAGACTAAAAGTTTCTTGATCTTCAAGTATCATTATTACTAATATTATCATTACAACTTAGATTTATACATTAGATATATCAGTTATGTAATTTTTGAGATAAATAACTTCTAAATATTCATATAGGCTTATTTTTTTATTTTTTAAATATACTTAAAGCATTTTTAAAAAGATACTTAGATTACATAAATGCTACATAAAAAATGTAGGGGATTCCCACATGCCCCACTCCCTCCACCTCCCACACTTTCCCACATTAACAACATCCTTCATTACTGTGGTATATTTCTTACAATTGATGAATTGTGTGGTATATTTGTTACAATAGATGAATTGGAGCATTGCTACTAAGTGTGGATCATAATTTACATTATAGTTTAAACTCTCTCCCACACTATTTTGTAAGTTATGACAAGAAATATAATGGCCTGTATCTGTCATTGCAATGTCATTCAGGACAATTCCAATGTCTCACAAATGCTCCCATATTACACCTGTTTTCCCTCTCCCTCCCCTCAGAACCTACCTTGGTGGCCACTGCCTCCACATCAATGATAAATCTTCTTCCATTGCTAGAATAACAATAAGTCTATACTAGAATTGCCAGTAAGTCCACTCTAGTCCATTGTTCAGTCCCTAATCCTGAGGATTCTGGGATGGTGTTGCCCACTCCACCTCTAATTGAGAGGGGGCTTAGATCCCAAGGGGCAGATGAATGGGACTATCTTGCTTGTAGTTGCAGACTCTCTTTGTTCCTTGGGATGGTCATTGTCCATCATCATCTCCTTGTTTGTTGTCCTGGGTGAGTCCAATGAACTGGAGAGTAGGTGTTGCAACTCCGTTGAGATTGAGGGCCCAAGTGGCACATGGAAGGCCCAAAGATTTAAGTCTTTTGTATATAAACCTATCAACTCTAGTACTAACTATAGGTTCAAATAGAAGGGGCAGAAGAGCCATGTGTAGGGAAACCACAAATGAATCCAACTCTGTCAAACTAGGGAGCATAAATTCCAAAGTAGGGCCCACTGGTAGGACGTCAAATTCCTGAGCCATCAGCCCTGCCTATAGTGTCTGGATGTCTCCAGAGCCCTCAGGAGCCCCACTATTTGTGGCAATATTTACTGTGGCAGTCAGTGAGATCCTGCTGAGACATGCATAAGGGTAACCTTTGGAATGACCTCCCGACTCACTTTGAAGTCTCTTAGCCATATAAACTCATTTGTCTTTACCGTTTCCCTCTTTTGGTCAAGGTAATTCAATACATACCTTAGAAGTCAGTATAGTAATTACCTAAGAGGTGGGGGAAGGGAGCACAAGGAGGTCTTCTGAGAAGCTGCTAACGTTCAGTTTCTTGATATGGGTGCTGACACTACCAGAGTGTGCAAGTAATACAATCCATTGAGCTATACTCTCCTGTTCCCTTTCCTATTGGTATATTATACTTAATATTATAGAAACCTCCCTCGTTTTTGTCCAACCTCTCTGGCTGCTTAGTTTTATTATGTGAACTTTGTCAAGAACTATAAAGAGTCTTATTTTTACTCTACTTCAAGCTAATGAGTTAGCGTGACATAGTTTCATAGACACTGGTGGAAACCAAAATTTGTGGGTCACAGTCAAAAGATTTTATTACTAATGGCAGTAGCAGTAGCCAGAATTATCATCAACTTGATTCCTTGAGTCTCAATTCCCACAGGGTGACCTGAAAGGGCCAAGTGAAGCCTGCATACACAGTGGGTTGCATGTACAGGAAAGGAAGCCTGATCTTAGGAAACCTGAATCTTTCCTAATGGACAGTGAGCATACCTGTCCTTTGCTCCAGAATGAGACACTATCTCTATCTTCTAAGAATGTTTTCTACACAAACATCCTTGGAAAGATAGCCTGGAACAAAGACAGTCTCTACTTGCAAGGTAAGCAGAAACAGGAAAGGTAAATGGGGAATTGTCTTTCAGCCCTCTTTTATCTTTGCTTGTCTTTTAAATGTTCATTTTCCTCAGCCTCCCCCTGATTTACTTTAATCTACAAGATATTCTTCTTGGGAAATAGCACCCCTCTTCTCAACCGAAAATCTTGTATCAGTATTTATTCCCCAACATTCTTAACCTTTATATTATCTTTCCTCAAAAATTTAACTGTTTTTTTTTTTTTTTTTTTTTAGTTTCTAAGAAATACTTGGTGCAGTACAAGAAATTGGCCCTAAAAAATTCCATTCCCTCTCTGATACAGGTTGGTTGTTCCATCCCTTTTATTCTTCTCCCTTCATCCACAACACCAAACACACAAACATAGACATATGACAAAGGATAAATTGAGAGTACACTTAGAAAATCAGAATTTTTATTGCAGGTTCACAGCCTTTGGTTATAAACACTTGGGCTATCTTGGATGCTGAAATATTGGCTCCTTTCAATTTACTCCTGAAGCAACAGAAAGAAATATGAAATACACTAGATGACTGTTTCTTTCTCTTCCTGGCACCATCAGATAAGGATGATTATCATATCCTAGTTATTGAAAGTGGGGAGAAAAAGGTGAAAGACAAAGGGTGGTCAGAATACCCCACCATTCCCTTTACAATACCCTTTATAGGGTAGAAGAAAAACTTCCCATTTTCTTCTTTTAATGATAGACAGTATTTGTAGAAAACAAAAATCAAAACAACCACTTCATGTTCTCCTAAAGCCTCAAGCCTTGGAAGTCTACATACATTTTGCTGAAGAAATCTGGGTATTGCAAACTAAGAAGAGGGACAGGGTGATTCCTGTCCCCCACTATTTTTGGCCATTATTCAACCAGCTCAGTCTTATATCTGGAAAAGCCATAGTTCTCAGGCATGGCAAGGATACGATGAGATAAATGCCATCCAGTTGTTCATAAAGAAATAGGCAGCTAGATAATGATGGATAGTTTTCCATGTAAGCCCCACAGTTGCCTGGACAGGGATGGCAGAGAAGAGGGGATCAAGGTGGGATAGCAGAGCTGGAGCACAGAGTTTTCACCTGAATGAAGGCATCATCATGACCAAGGAAGCAAGCAAAGCAAGAACGGATATAGGAGTGTGAATGTTTGCAAAGTATAGAGGAAGCTTAATCTGAGCAAAATTGAAGTGAGATAAGAACATAGACTACCACAAAGAATAGAGACCACAGCAAAAGGATGATTCTCTGCAAGAAATTCTGCCTTGAATTTAGTCTTTGTGCAAGTAATGAAATCTCTAAATCATGAAGCTTTAAGTACAGAAGAGATTCAGATATTAAATATATAATCACACAAATAAAATATACAGGTGTGAATTTTGATAGTGCCATGAAGGAAACATATAGATAGTATAAGGGTGAACTCAATTTATGTTAGTGGGGAGAAGTCTGGGAAGGTTCTCGGAAGAAATGTTATTTGATACCTGGAGGAAAAGAAATTAGCCAGATGAAGGGCTAGGGCCTCTGAGATGGGAAAAGAGAGTTTTCCAGAACAGGGGTTTTCAGAGGACACAAAAGAAGATATTGAAGTTGGCATGAAACAGGAGAGGGAAAAATAGAAAAATTAGGATCACATTAAAGACTTTAGACATAGTGCAATTAGAAATGATTAAAGAGTTTGAGCAAAGAATGAGATATTCTCATTTGAATTTTAAAATGTCACTTTGACTATTAGGTGGAGGATGAATTGATGGGGGTGGGATCAAAATTAAAAGTGGGAGTAGGAAAATGTGTTTTTCCAAAGAACACATAAAGGTTCTCTAATTCTATCAACAGTGAATAGCAGGAAAGGATCACTTTTGGAATTGTCAAGTTTTGTTAAGACTTTAAAAGGAGGAGGCCTGCATAAAAGAAAACTATGTATTGAAAAATAACAGTGTGAACCATTATTTAAATAAACCATGCAAATACCAGAGATATGTAGAAAAATATTATGCAAATTCTGCTTTCCCTGCAGAGGTATCCCACTCAACATGCTAATAAAACTTTTTCATAGCTTATCAAGTAACTAAATTCCAGGACCTCCTTTTACAAATCTATGCTAGGATTCACCTGAGTAAAGAGGGAAATTAGAAGCCAATGTTTCAATCTATAGTCCTGATTGAATTGGCTTATTTTGTCACTGATGTATGTTTACAGAAATTAAAGAGTTTGGAGATGCCATCATACTGTTCCCAATGTTTGTTAAATTTTACACATAATGAAAGAGCATGTCCAAAGGACAAAAATAAAGAAAAATAAGCCTTACCCTATTTCTATCTCATACATTTTTTAAAAGCCCCAATAATGACTTTTTACCCACAAACAATACCAAACAATAAGTAATAATGAGCACAAGATGAAAATATTCAGATTAAGGGCCTGGGATTTGAATAGACAATCCCAAGCATATATTCAACTGTTATAAATCACCATGAGAAGATCCAAGCAATCCACAGCAAAAGAGACAAGTAAAACACTTCCCACCAATCATGTTTGTTTGAGATACTTCATGAAAGGATTTAAATTAGAAAATAAACAATAGATGCAACTAAAAAATAACAAGCTGTAAGAAGGCAAATGGATATACTTCAAGAGTGAAATGAAACCATAGATGCTTTACTTGGGCCTGGAAATGCATAATGATTTTACCAGAGTTATATCTATACTATATTTCCATTAACGAGTTTCTTCAGGCCTAGGGTGAAGGGAAGGAAACTTGAAAAGTTGTGGAGAGTAGACAACACTGGTTTTCACCATGTCCCTCTGGATCAGTTAGCTATTGCTGTGTTACACTGCATAACAACCACAAAATCTTAATAATATACCACACCATATTTATTTCTTATGCCTCAATGGATAAACTGGGGATCACATGATCTAGCCTTGGCTTGGCTGGAGCAGCTCTGCTCCATGTGTCTCTCCTCCTCTTCATTGGACCAACAGACTAGCACAGAGATATTGTGATGGCTGAGGCAGAAGACTGCAAACAGGAAAACACAAGAGCCCCTAAGAATAAGGCTTAGAACAGGCATGCTATCACTTTCACTGAATTCAATTAGCCAAATAAAGTCACATAGACAACCCCAAATATCAAAGGATAGGAAAATATATGCCACCCTTTGAGTGGGAGAAAAGCAGGAGTAAGTAAATATGTCTGAGTAATAATTTAATCTACTACCTGCCTTATCTTTCTTCTCTGCTTCCCTTCTGTTAGCCCCTTTCTTTAGCTCTGGGAGAAAAACCAATTAGTAAGAAATTAATTCACAATATAAATGACTTGATTTGCTCTCTTTTGTAGAAATATTTGTGTTTTGAAAGCCCATCCTAGGACAAGTACAATCACTGATGGTGTCATTTCAGATATCTCATGGGAGCTGTATTTCTGGGGAGGGTCTCTAGGGCTGGCTGCATATGGATTAGAGATAGTCCAGCCCTAAATACCAAAAACATTATTTTTTTCTCTATTTAACATCTGAAATAGCTTTCTCTATTTAACATCTTAAATAAACTTTCTTTTTCTCTCTTTCTGCTTCAGAAACACTCAAACTCTTCTGCAACCACAAGAGCAAATAAAACAATATGCCCATCTTAGTTGTCAAGCTGCCAAACTTATTAGGCTTTCATGACCTAATAAACTGTTGATCTTTTAGTAAAAGAAAGCCATAACATCATAATTATAAAATAACCCAAAACCCAGCCTATTGAAACTGCAACATCATCATTTTCATTTGTGTCCTTTATTAGCTATGAAGAGTCAAATTTCCAAAGACTTTTGGACTCTTTAACACACCATCTTCACAAACAGCAGCAAACTGCCATGAACAGGGTTTTAATTTTTTTTTTTATTAAACAGGGCAGCACAGATAATGCCATTTTATTTTTCAATTGGACAATTTATTTTCTATGCTATATCTACAAGACTTCCCAAATTATCACCAAATATACAAATATGCCCAGAACTAAATTATTTTCTTAAGACCCTTACAGGATTCTGAATTCCCTATTAGTCCCCACCCACACACTCATTTTCCAGTAAGACTTACCTTCCCACTACCACCTGATACACAGAAACACACACACACACACACACACACTGCCTTTCAGATTTCATTTAATTTTTAGATATAATTCTCTGATTCAACCACCATTTGAAAGATGCAGACTACTAGGGCTGTGAATGAGTAAAAATTTATCCAGAGTTTATATACTTGGTAGCTTATAGAGTTGAGATTTTTAAGTGCAGGTAAGTCTACCTCCAAAACCCATCCTTTTTCCATGCAATGGATTTCAATAAACTCTAGGAGGGAAGGAGATGGTGGAAGTGATTACTGTATGGACAGTGAACAACCATTGCAATAAACAATAAGAATCATCGTTAGATTTTGGCAAGTCCTACTCTGTCAGGCTGAATGCTCAACTCTTCACATAAATTGCTGGTCCCCCATAACAATCTCGTGATTTATGGTTTATTATTATCTTGTTTGGTTGAGAAGGAAACAAGCGATGCGCTCTCAAGTTATTCCCTTAAGATCACACTGCTGTGTTTGAACCCCGACCCTGAATTCTTCTTAAAAGCCTTGTTCCAGAACCATGTGTCATCCCGAGGCTGGATATTGAAATGGATCAGGAATCAGGGAAAGGACCAGAACCCCATCTCTTGACTGCCAGATCACACAGTTGAGCCACATTGCCCACTTGTTTGGGACTACTCTATTTACTAATATTTAGTGACAGAAGTTAGAGCAGGAAGTTAATTATCAGGAATGAAAAGTCAGCCCAAGGCATCAACCATTAAAAACCCGGGAAATAAACTCTAGGAGAAAAGCTCCAGCCTGAGTTCTCTCATCATCCTGCTCATGCTGCTCACTAGGCAGGAATGGAGCACCAGGCATGGAGGTTCCAGAGCAAGGACTACCCTAGGCTGGCGAGAGAAGATCCTGATATCTGGTCTTTTGCCCCTTCCTCTCTCAGGACTCCTCTAGGATTATGTATAGTTCTGATATCCTGGAACCAGCCACCGCAACTGGGAATTGTCTGGGAAACCAAACATGCTTGTTTGGCTAATTAATCTTGTGTTCAATAAGCAATGAAGAGAAAAAGCACATAAAATATACAAGAGGGGGAAAAAAAAAGAAAGTTGAATATTTGAGCCAGTATGGTAAGGAGAGGAAAAAAAGGGCAGAGTGCCATGAAAATAAATTCCAGTCCTGCAATGGACTGAGGAATCTTTGGGCTGGTCATTTATCCTTACAGCACCTCAGTTTCCAGATCTTTAAAATGGGGACGGGAGCGACGGAGTGTAGTCAAATGTCATTTAGTTTTCTTTCCAGCATTAAAGTTCTATTTTCTATGTTATTGAAAGTTTTCAGAAGTTTTGTGAAAACTGGCCAGGTATAAGCAAAACTAGGACTTTCTGTACAGATAGAGAAACTTATAAATTTCTTCAAGTAAATGCTGTTACTTCAAGGAGTCCAGGGGGGCGGATGTGGCTCAAATGGTTGGGTGTCTGTCTCCCATATGGAGGGCCTGGGTTTGACCCCCAGGACCTCCCGGTAAAAAAAAAAAAGGAGTCCAAATTCAGACTGAGAATACAATTGTGTGATAATAAAAAGAAGTCTCTTTCATGTTATTGTTATTTGTGTTATTTATTTTTAAGCATGGGGAGTCAATTAGATTTTCAAACTACATTTTCTCCTCTCTCTGTTACCTAGGATTTCCCTGTCTTTTTAGATAAATAAACACTATAATCAGTTTTTCTTGGCCTTGAAATTATCAGTGGTTCAGATTGCAGCTTCCTTCCAATCCTTGTTTCAGTTATTTGTCATGCAAAATTACTTTTGGGGGTTGAAATTCCTTACACTTGGGCTTAGCACAGAAGTGAATTATTTTAAAGAATTTAACCAAAATGCATCTAGATGAGGTTTACAAGCCTACCATAGGTCGTTTTAGAGTAAACAGAGCAATTTACCCCCATTTTCTTTTGTGCTACAGAAATGAAGAAAAAAATAAGTAGGCACTTACTATTTTCATTAAAATTAAAAAAAATGGTTTCCTTTTTTTTCTTCATTTTTCTATAAATTTCTCCTTCCTTAGCACCTGGAACTTTTGAAACTAGCCCAGCACTAGATTTGACGACTGTATGAGGAGCAGATAAAACTCTTTCCCGGTGCTGTGCAACATTTGAGATAAGCTCAGAAAAGTGGTTCCATAGATACGCACTTCAGCAAATTTAATGGGTTTTCTTTTCAGGCACTTAAAAAAATGAGAGATGGATAATGTCAAACCACAATTTGTATTTTCTGTATTATACATACTGATACTATATGAGCACAATATTCTTCATAGCAATTAGTCATGAACATGAACTTGCACAATGTTTTAAAACATTTCTCAATCTTTTGGGAACCATAACAGACACTAAATTTAGAAACCGAAATTCCCCTTATTGTTATAATTTGCAACTCTCCTGCATTGAGTCATTTTATACCCTTTAAAAAAATAATTGGCACTGGGTTTTTTTTTGCTTGTATAGTTTCAAAGGAAAAATAAAATTACTACAAAAGAAAGGAAGGTAAGATAGAGAAAACATGAACTAAAGAATAAAATGAAGTACAAAAGACATAGCCAAATAAATTATTTTTGTTATATCCTAATAATACTGTGTACTCAGTATATGTTTTTCCATTTATAACCCTAAAACCCAGGTTATCTAATGAACCCATTTAGTTTAATTAAAACTCAGAATCACAGAAACTTGTCAGACCTGGAAGGAACATCCAACTCAAATTCCTGATATTAAAAATGTGGAAACTAAGGCCTAAATTGAATAAATTAATAGTCCCAGGGTTCACTGGTACTTTTACATTTATATTCAAATCACAAACCAGACTTCAGTAAATGAATATTCACATTAATAATGAATTCATCCTATCCAAACTTATGGGAAACACATAGAAATGTCCTTGTTCATGGTTGGGGGAATCAATTTACTCTTAATTTAAATCATTGTACGCTTTGTAATTTCCTTCTCCTTTAGAACCCAATACAAAGTTCACTCATCCAACATTTATTAACCACTTACTATATACCAGTCTATGTCCTAGATAACATAGATGAAAAAGACTCAGGTTGTTCATTATGTTCAGCTATGTAAATGGTATAGTTTGGACTACTAATTTCAATTTTGAGGACAACCTTTCATTTTCTTTTCCTATTTTATCTCAAAATTTCAAATTTCTTTTATTAAGCTCAAGTTGTTCACTACAAAATATAAGTGTTTATTGTTATTAACAGGTAAAACAATTCTATATTTATTTAAGAAATGTGAAACTTAATTTGATCATTGTAGACAAATATTTCATGTCCCTACCTTAATTTCTTCAATAATTTAGGCTGATTTTATTGATTAAATGTGTATCCCTAAAAAACACAGATAATCATACTATTAGTAAACCTAAGGGATAATATTCATTTGTATAGAGATTTAAAAATAACTTGCAAGTACAGCTTACATATGGATGGTGTGGCAGTTGGGCATTGTTTATGAATTCCAAAAATAGATATTGGATTATGTTTGCGAACCGGTCTGTTCCTCTGGGCATATTAGATTGTATTGGATTCAGAAGTTTCACTTTTACGTGATTAAATTATGATTAAGATTTTAATTGGGCCATGTCAGTAGGATGTTGAGTCCCTGCCCCCTTGGCAGGTGGGGACTCACAGAGAAAACTACACAGCAGAGAACTGAGTTGGAGTTTTAATATTGGAGCCCTGTGAAGTAAACACAGAGAAACAGATATGTGAAGAAGGAGAGAAGGTTCCATTAGACACAGCAGAGGCCCCCGGGAAGAGAGATGAGCCGTTAGCCTGATAGTTTACAGCTGGCCTTGTGGAGAGAGCAGAGCAGCTGAGCCTGGAGAGAAACAAGCCCTAGGAGAGAAATGAGACTTATTCCAGCCTACAGCTGATATTGGAAGAAGCTGGGACCACGAAGTCTTAAGAGGAAAAGGAAGCCTGAATGCTTCCAGACTTTGGCAGCCATCGTGCTTCAACATGTGGCAACAGACTTTGGTGAGGGAAGTAACTTATACTTTATGGCCTGGTAACTGTAAGCTTCTACCCCAAATAAATACCCTTTATAAAACCCAACAGATTTCTGGTATTTTGCATTAGCATCCCTTTGGCTGACTAATACAGATGGTGATGGGATATTTTAGTTCTGTAGACTTTAATCCCTCCCATACCCCTTTGAAAATCAGATTATATACTAATTTGCATTATTCTTGGGCTTCTACTGTATTTATCTCACTTATTGAAATAAACCTATTAGATAGGCATGTTGTTTATACCATTTATAGTGATGGAAACTGAGATTCAGAGAAAGAAAGTAATTTGTCTAATCTGGAAAATAATAGTCTACTGATTCCATATTATATTTCTAGAACTAACATTTTAAATTTATATTTAAATTCTACTAACCAGTCTTAGTCTCTATCAATATTTTCACAACCTTGAAAATTACAAGTTTAATTTAAAATTTTCTGTATTTTAAGAAGGGCTTTTAATTTCCAAGCCATTTTGTCAGCATTTCTGGGTGCCATAAACTCTTTATTTTCTTCATCCTTAATTTTAGATTAATTTATAAGGTGATAAATGAGTATACAGAAATGTAATACATAAAGTTATGTACTTTTCTAATTTTATTCCATTGATATTTATTCTTTTCATGCCTACAAAAAGAAACAATTAAAAAGGAAGTATATATACATATAAAAACTTTGTCTTTTTCTCATATAAATATATTTTTTCCAAAATGAAATTTCTATTTCTTAAATCATTCTGAACTTTACCTTTGTGTTAGGTAGAACTGAGTGTAAATTGTCACTTTATTGATAAACAGGTACTCTTCATAGGTAGAAAAGTCTATGCTGTTCTATAAAGTGGCCATGCTCCTTTCTTATAGCTTAGCCATTAAAAACTGCATTGAACATGATATGAAAAGAGACTAAAACCATATAAGATGATTTCTTCCTTTGAAGAAAAAAAATTACATCTGTCATTTAATACATAGTCATTGATTACAGTTACAGCCTGTGTTTAAACATAGGGGATTTAAGTCTATATCAATATCAGTTATCTGGATCTATACTATATAAATTATATATAAATATATATATGTACATAAGTCTTCATATTGCTTATTCATGTTTTAAAACAATATCAACGGACATAATTTTGTATGTTTTACATTATATTTACATGTGATATTTTGTGGGATGCACTATTGACTTTGCTGTTCAAGGTTTAAAAAATATGGATTCATAAAGAGAATTTGAGGAGTCAGGGAAACTCAGCAAACACTTTTAGGGCAGTCAGATGCAGCCACAATGGGTTGATACATGTTTATAGAGAGTGGCAAAGGAAACAAATGCGCTAAGAACTGAACAGAGGTGGTGTCTTAGTTTGCTAAAGACTGCCAATGCAAAATACCAGAAATGGGTTGGCTTTTATAAAAGTAATTTATTAGGGTAAAATCTTACAGTTCTAGGCTGTGAACATGTCCAAATCAAGATATCATCAGAGATGCTTTCTCACCAAAGGTTGGCTGCTGGCAGACCCTGGAGTCCTACCACGTAGCAAGGCAAAATGGCGGCCGATCTCTGCTTTCTCCTCCAGACTCACTTTCTTCCAGAGCTCAGCTGTAGGCAGTCATCCATATGGCTCATCTCTCTAGCTTCGGGCTGCTCTGCTAATTCGAGTCCTGGTCTCTCTTTCAGCCTCTCAGGGTTTCTCCATCTTTGTGGCTGTAGGCGATCCTGGAGTCCTCTCTCACATGGCAGGGTAAAATGGCAGATCTCTTTCTCTGTTGCTTTTTTGTCTGTATGTCTCTGAATACTTCTCCCACCTATAAAGGCTCCAGCAAGAGAATTGAGCCCCATCCTGGGTCACGCCTTACTGAAGTACGCCAATCAAAGGCCCCTAACTGAATTCAATCCAATTACCTGGTCCCATACCCACAGGAATGGATTAACTGTAAGAACATGATATTAAACTGCCACAGGTGGGGTTGGGTGGGGCTTACAGCAGTGGTGATTTCTAAGCTGGTTGTTAATGAGATGTGAGAATTAATCAGAGACAGAAAGGGAGAAAGCATTTTCCAGGAAGAAAGAAAAATCTGAAATTAGGTAAGAAGGTCCAAGGATGGACCTTCTAGGGATGGGAAGTGATTAGGTAGTGTCTGAGTGTCTGTTTGGAGATAGCGAGTGGCTGTTGATGAAGCTGGAGGGAAGAGAGGAGATATTATAGAGGTCATTGTATATCTTGTTGAAAAGCTTGAATTCAACTTTAATGTTAATTTGAAAAAGAACAAACTGTCAAGAATGAAGAAGATGGAGGGGCAAAGTTTGTTGGAAAGAATGATACATGGTTATAAGACTTAGAGAAACAACTAATTTAAAATTGGGTCTGATTAGAAATTGCCAACACATATTCTTATAGTCTTTCTAAACAGTACTGCACAGTCAGAAGCAAAGGAAAAAGGAGGGGAAAAAACCTCACCCATACCCAAAATTCAATTCCCTGAAACTAACTGGTAGAACCTAGAAAGAGTCTAACTAATAACAAAGGGTAATGGAACTCGATTAAGAAATTCAGTTAGGCCTGAGCCTAAATCCTTCAATGGAGATCATCAATACTTGGTAATACTAAGCAATTATTTAAAAAATAATGAGGTAGCTCTACATGTATTATCATGGAAAACTAATGTATAGTGTATCACTAAGAAAAACAAACAAAATAAAAATAGCTAAGTGTGGTGGTTTGAAGCTGTATGTACCCCTGAAAAGTATGTTCTTAAAGTTAATCCATTCCTGTGGGTGTGGACCTATTGTAAGTAGGATCTTTTGCTGAGTAGAATCTTAATTTAAGATGTAACCCATCTTATTCAGCGTGGGTCTTAATCCTCTTACTGGAGTCCTTTATAAGAGATGAAATTCAGACAAAGAGAGAAAAAGCCACAGAAGCAAGAAGTTGAAAATCAGAAGAGAAGGGAGAGACAAGCAGATGCCACCATGTACCTTGCCATGTGACAAAGGAGTCCAGGGTTGCAGCAGCTGGTCTTTAGGAAGAAATCATCGTCCTGATGATGCCTTGATTTGGACATTTTTGTGTTTTTAAAACTGTAAGCTTGTAAGCTAATTAATTTTCATTGTTAAAGCCAATGCATTTTATGGTATCTGCTTTAGGCAGCTTAGCAAACTAAAACACTAAATAAAATGTATAGAATGATCTCATCTTTGCAAATACATCAATGCGGGAGCAATTACGTATTTATGTATATTTGAATATATCTATAGAAGAACAAAGAAAGATGCAAAGAGATATTAAATTTATAACATTTGTAATCTGAGGGTAGAGAAGATATTGACATTTCTTTGTACATCTTTGTCTTACTTGATTTGTTAAAATAACCATACATTATTTTTATATTAAAATATGTATGTTAGAAAAGCATAAGAAAAATGTAATTGCAGATAACTCAGAAAATTGTGAGAATAATACCTATTAAACTGTGGGAAAAATGGTCAAGGCACTACTCATTTTAAAAAATATATACTTAAATATGTTCCTTACAAAAAAGAAAAATGAATAAATGTTCCATTTAAGAAGGAAAAAATTAACTGAAGAAAAGCATTAAAATTTTTTAAAAATGTAAAGCATTAATTAATAAATTAGATACGGAAAATCAATCAAAATATAGCAAATAGAATAGTGCTTTTTAAACACAGTTCATATATAAAATGTTGGCAAATCAAACAATGATAATAAAACATTGATAAATATAATTTGAAGCAAAAAATAGAAATAAAAAACTGTAGAGCTGTTTAAAAATATAGAAACAGGACACACACATTCCAGCAATCTTAAAAATAAGTTTTTTATGCCAAATATAAATTATATAAATTGACTTAAGTAGACAAAACCTGAACTAACAGATTTACTGGAAAAAATGAAAAATAATTCTAATCTTTCAAATAGGTTCTAAGTTAACATGATGTGTTTTCTATTAAGATAATTTTCATGCTAAATAAACTACTTAGTTTTATAGAAAATAATCAAAAGCCAAGCAATTTTCTTTTTATTAGAGCAGAGCTAGGGTATAAATAATTGGCAAAGATAATGGACACATGTGAGTGTGTGTACACACACATATGCAACCATAGTTCCACAAAAGCGCAATCTCAAATAAATTCAAATGAAAAAAAATCTGATTTCATGAAAACAAACTCATTCATTAAGTGACTTATCTGCTGAGGGAAAAAGGAGGGGGCTCTCTCAAGAATGAAGACTTCTATATCAAGAAAAATAGTATCTTGAACTAATAGCCAATAACATATTAAAGTGGGGGTTGGGGAGCAAAAGTGCCCAAATGTGATCTTGGAGCTCACTTCAGTTTTGCTAGACAATGAGATGGCTGAGACCTCGTGTATCCCCCTTCTCCTACTACTGAGAGAAGGGGTTACACACTTGTCAGGGGCTTCATTGCCAGCAGAGGCTGGGCAACTTGCTTTCCCAGACAATTCTGACTCCCTGATACCCCAAAAGTCTGGCCCCCTACTGATGAGTTGTTCTCACTCTTGCCCTCTAACAAGGAAGAGCAAGAAGCAGGCAGTGTCCTTCCACTGGAACACCATCAATGCTTGACCCTGGCATACTTCTCTGTGGAAAAGCTGGAGGATCCAGGTATTCCTACCTTTTCTTGTTAGCGCTTGCCTTGTAAATTTCTCTAATAAAACCTATTACTTAACCTATTCCTTAGATTACTGTGTGTTTTTCCTTGACCAATTGTGCAGAACATGGTAAATATATAGGTTCCTGGTCATTAAAATCTTAAACAAGAAAGCAAAGAACTTAGCATGTTCTCTCCAATGCAAAGAGAATAGAAACAGAAGGAAAAACTATATATGTTTTTGGATCCTCTGAGAAGTAGTTGCTAAGATGAGATTAGATGTGCAAGAAAGTTATTGGGGAAACTGCATGTGAAGGAAAACTAGGGATGGAACTAGAAATGCTGTGTACACTGAGATGCAGGTCAAATCCCCATGGAAGAGAGAGAAAAGGTAAGTTTGGGCAGGAAATGTTATCGGACCATAGTGCAGTTCTAAGAAAGTTTTGGTCTTTGAGCGAAAATCAGTGGGAAGAGTCCTGGGTTTCCCAGGAAGGAGCTGCCTTCATATCTCCACCATTCTTGGCTAAGAGCAACTCATGGGAAGCAAGGCCTCAGTGTCAATGTCAGGATGCATTTCAGAGAACAGTAGCTGGGGCCTTCTGTCAATTACACTCCCTGCCATTAGAGATCTGAGAGGCTTATTCTCATGGCCACCAGAGTATAATTTTTAAATAAGAGAAAATCATGAGAATTTGTAGATAATATAGCAATATGCTTGGAAACCCCAGGAAAATCAACATCAAAGCAGTTATTATTTAAAAGGGAGTTTAAAATTCATCTGAATGACTCATGATGTTTTTTTGTTTTTGTTTTTTTTTTTAAGATTTTATTTATTTATTCATTTATCCCCCCCTTGCTGCTTGTGCTCGCTGGGTCAGCTAACCACGCCGTGCGGGAGGGCTTGCCTTCACCAGGAGGCCCTGGGAACCGAACCCGGGGCCTCCCATATGGTAAACGGGAGCCCTACTGATTGAGCCACAGCCACTTCCCTCATGATGTTCTTGAACGAAGATGAAATTGCTTTGCAGGTGAGTACACTCTCTATGCTATTGGGTGTGGTACAGCAAGGATTTATTGGTTCATGATAGTATCTATATAGGAATAATTGTCATAAGAAATCAACCACCAAATATAAGACTCCAAAATCTCATGATAATCTGTCCAGTTTTCATATGCTATGTTAATAAGTAGAAAAAAGGAAAAAAATATATTTAAATAGACTATATCTTAGTATTTTTATAATAGCAGATTTTTTACAACTATGTATCTAACAAAAAATGAAAATGGATATATCATTGCATATGAGATGAAATATTATAATCATTTAATAAAGCATTCATTTCAAATAATTTGGGCTGAAATGGTAAGATTTTCACAGTAAATGAAATTTAGCATTATATAACTCTGTTTCTAAAGTGTGATCCTGGTTACATACATGTGTGTGCACATACAGAAAGGTAAATGCAAGGAAACAAACATAAACATGTTTGAATAATTTTGAGGGTAGAATAAAGATTAATTTGAAGTTTATTGTTTATGCTTTTTTAGTTCTTTTCAAATTTTCCATTAGGCATGAAGTGCAAAATCAGAAAATAATTTTGTAAAATGATATTAAACTTTATAACAAATAGGAACAGGAATGTGGTCCTCATTAATGCTGTTTGTCAAATATTTCTGGTCTACCCCCTTCCAAGCACATGGTAGGAATGCAGTGTTCCTGGCTTTGTGGTTAGGTGGGACCGTGGGATTAGGTCTTAACAATGAGTTGAGAGTAGAAGTATCAAGTGTCACTTCCAGGCTAGGACATTTGAGCGCTGATCAGAGGTACTCTATTCTCTTTATCTCTCCGTCATCATGACCAGAAACATTCAAAGTGGTGACTTATTCCTTAGTCTGAGTACCTGAGAGACTACACTGAGCAAAGCCCCTCTGCCAACCAGAGATTGACATATAGCATGAGTGAGAAATAAACCTGCATTTCACTAAGCACTGAGATATGCAAGTTGTAGTTTCTGTAACATATCTTATCTCATTACAACTGATACAAATTGAATTCACATAAAAAGGGTGCTTCCATATTGAAAACCTCAAATACATGGCATTGGCTTTAAGACTAGGTAGCAGGAAAAGAGGAAACTGTTACAAGAAGCTAGAAGGGCGGCTTAATATGTTCAAGGTGCCCACAATTAATTGAAAGTGAGAGAGAGATCTCAAAAGGACTGTGGATAACACATCTTTAATATTCTTTCCAAAAATGAATAACCTCAATCTAATCATAAGAAAACATCATGCAAACCCAAGTTGAGAGGCATTTTACAAAAAACCTGATCAACTTATCAAAAGTGTCAAGATCAAAAATGACCAGGAAAGACTGAGAAAACATCACAGGTTAGAGGAAACTAAGGACACACAACAACAAAATGCAGTGTGGGCTCTTGTATTGGATCCTGCAAGACAAAAAGGACATTTGTGGAAAAACTGGTGAAACCCATATTAAGTGTATAATCTAGTTAATAAAATTGTTACTTTCCTGGTTTTAATAAGTTTATTATTGTTATGTAAGATGTTAATATTAGGGGAAGCCAGATGACAGTATATGGAAACTCTGTACTAGTTTTGTGACTGTTCTGTAAATTAAAAATTATTTCAAAATAAAAAGTTAGAGAAAAAGACATGAGAAAGTTTGAACAGGTTTGCCAAAAATATCATGCAAGATATTTTTGTGATTAAAGAATTCTTCATGCAAAAAAACAAAACAAAACTACAAGAATTGAGTGTGTGTGTTTGCACATGGACAAAAAAAACCCACAATAAAATAGAAAGACACAAACTTATAGTAAAAATTTGTCTTTCTTAGAGATGTAAAGCAATAATTGGGCTTCCAAACTTCTTTTTTTTTTTTTTTTTTTTTTTTTTAAGATTTTATTTATTTATTCATTTATCCCCCCCTTGCTGCTTGTGCTCGCTGGGTCAGCTAACCACGCCGTGTGGGAGGGCTTGCCTTCACCAGGAGGCCCTGGGAACCGAACCCGGGGCCTCCCATATGGTAAACGGGAGCCCTACTGATTGAGCCACAGCCGCTTCCCTGGGGTTCCAAACTTCTAAACAGACAGAGCAGGCAGGAAGAGAAAGCTACACGCCCCCAGGAAGGGCTTAGTCTCCAATCTCACCTCAAATGTGGACAAAGATTGTAATGAAAAAGGGACCTTCCACAAGGCACAGAAAAGGACTTCAAACATAAATGGGCAGAGAATACCTCCTAGAGATAAAAATTGGAGTCTAATCAGGGAATATCCCCCCACTCAGATGAAAATTGCTCTAATGGACTTTTATATGTCTCCTATTCTTTCTTTTTCTAAATGGAAGTGTTTATTACAGTTATACCAGACGTTTTCCTGCATTGTACATGGTGAGGGTATGGTGGAGAGATAACTTATTTTGTTTTTTGCTCTTTGTTCATAGATTCTGCTACGGCAGAACCCTATGTAAGACAACCATGTGGTTATCTGTGATAGAGGCAACTCAGTGATCCTGGATTTTGAGCTGGATGCTTTGACTAAATGAGACCTTTGGTTTATCTCCTTAGGAAGAGATATAGATGTATTTCATATGAGAGAAAGAGGGTAATCCAAATATTTGGTGATCAGTCAGGGCGACCATTTGTCTAATACTAATGGTTCTTCAGTTAGTAGCACTGCTTGACAAAGAGTTTTGGTTCTTCTCCCAACAGGGTACATGGTAGTACTGCACTTTCTGGTCTCCATGCAGTTGGACGGTATTGTGTTACCAGACATAAATGCCAAGTTGTTAGTAGAAGGAATGTCTGTCATAACTTGTCTGGCACATTTACGTGCTGATATGAGAGCACCTGTAGTTTCTTTTCCCCATTGCTCATGACCAGCAACACTTCAGACGGTGTCTCCATGAGTAACAACAATGAGCAAAGAACACTTCCCTCCACCTCCCACTGACCCATGACAGACACGTAGCGTAAGTGAGATATCAACTTTATTATTATTGCTCTCTTCATCATCATTTTTGGAGAATTTGGAATCATTTGCTACTGCAGAACAATCTAGTCTATCTGGACTGAGACAAACTATATATCAAATTGCCATAATGTACCCTATTATTTAAATATTAATACTTAGTTCAGAATATTAAGTTGTGCTTTACACTTGGCAGGAGACAAAACATTTAAGATATGAAGAAGTTTCTGGATATCCATTTACAAGACTTCCATTTGGATTGTCCATAACACATAGCAAGGTACTCAGCACAGGACAGGAACTTAATAAAAATGTTTGAGTGAACTTATGTATTAAAGTCATAACTATAAATAGAAACTCTGTACATTTTAAGCCTTAACTCCCTATCCCCTATATTTATTTCAAGTGGTGGGAAAGTTTGGGTAATGGATGATGGTGATGGTAGCACAACATTGTGAACATAATTAACAGCACTGAAATATATATTTTAATGTGGCTCAAAGGGAACTTTTAGGTTGTATATGTTACTAGAAAACAAAATTGAAAAAAACAGAATTCATGGAACTGCACAATACAGTGAACCCTAGTTAAACCATGGACTATAGTAAATAGTACAGTTACAAAAATGTGCTTTCATCAATTGTAGCAAATGTACCATACCAACAATGCAAAGTATTAATAATAGGGTGGTATATGGGAATCCTGTATTTTATGCACGACTGTCTGTAAACCCAAAACTTCTCTAATAAAAAATAAATGGAATGGAAACCCAAAAAAAATCATAACTATATGAATGACTATATAAAGGAATGAACAAAACAATAATTTATTGAATATCTCATGGAGAATGAATAGCCCAAGAGAAGTATACATTTTGAGGTTAATGGTGTAAAAAAATCTAATAGAGAACAATTTCACATAAAGGGGTACAGGCAACAATGCCTGAGACTTAGACTCAAGATGGTTCCCTGATATTTTTACAAAAAAAAAAAAAAACCCCAGAAAATTTACACCATCTTCATAAAGGGTCCAGTTAAGAAAAGGCAGGTTCAAAAGTGTGTTTAAAATATTAAATTAAGTTGTGAAAGCCTCAGAATAAAAACATAAAAAGTGTGTGTGTGTATGTGTGTATGTATATTCACAACTAGGCAAGACTTTCTATCATACATCCTACTACTCCCATAGTAGGGCTAGAAGAAAATTTGAAGGTTATCTTAATGCAGCACTATTTAAGTGGGCAGATGTCTTAATTGTGACACAGTTGGCCTACTTTTCCACTTCTTTGCCCATCTAGACATGGCCAATGACCTACTTTTCTCAATTCTACCATATTGTATACTAACTCACAAAAGTGAAAAATAATCTTTTAATGAAAGAAAGTAATGCAGTCGAGATGATGTGTGATATATAGCAATTAATCTTATTTATGTTTCCCTATAGATTATGGAGTAAAAATACTTTCTTATAAGCAATTTTATGTTGATTCCCATATAAAATCTCACAATGGTGCAAATTTTCACTATGACAGAGTCTGTCAATACAGATGGTCAAATTTTTAATTATGTATTTCTTGATATTGTCATATTTGCCCATATTACATGTTCAATAAGTGAGCATCTCGTGTAAACATTAAATCATCACAATATTATTGTCTCTTTGCTGAAAACTGTATTTCAGTGTAAGATGCAATCTGTAATTGACTCAATTTAATTCATCCAGCTGTTGTATTTTAGGAACAATTTGTTTCCCTAAGCTTGTCTTTTCCATTTTTTTTCCTTCCCATGTTTCTGAGAGAAAGCAAGTTATTTGGTCAGCAGGAAACATTCTTGAACATCAAATATTTAAAACTATGGAGCCACAAATTTCAAATGTGATCCATACTAAGCCTCTGCAGAGAACAGAGAATTTGAATCATGAGGTAAATTCATGTGGTTTACTAAGACTAAGAGGAGCACTGAAAATAACACAAAATGATAAGAAATTCAGTAAGTTTTGAAATTTGTGATGTTGCAAAAAAAAAAAAAAATTACCATGTATTTGCCTTTTCTTTTCATAACCAAGATTTCTTCTGAAAAATTCTTTGAAGATAGTACTTTTAAAAAAGAAAGAAAAATAGCAAAGAAAAATTACAAGGCATGTATATACTTATACTTCTTAATAAAAAAACAGCAACATACAAATGATAAGATGTGAGGGAAATTGTAGCATATTCTACAGCAAAGCAACATAATAGCATAAGGTTAAAATTTAAATGTTAAACATTTCTCCCACTAATAATGATATCGTTTTGACATTTTATTTATTCTCTTTAAAAAGAACAGTACCTGGCTTAGTGCTTTCTATATAGCAGATGTGTAGTAAACATTTGCTGAACAGATTTAAGTGAATTTTTATTTAAAATTTCAGTTAATATATATAAATGTATTCACTCTTTCATCAATATTTGCCCTTTCTCATTAAGTTACTGGTTGGAATATTCTATTAATAACATACATTTCCCTAGGTAAAACTACCTTAAAGCAGTGCTTACACTTTATCAGAGAATAAATATAAGCACTTTCTAAGTCTCAAATATCTTCAAAAATTAAGTAATTTATCTTCAAAAATTATTAAGTGATGTATCTTCCTTTGCCACGTAGCTCCAAATACAAATATTGCTGTATCCATTGTTCTTAGTATTTTATATATCTAATTTTAGCTCCTGACAGAAATTTCTCTCAACACATAGCTACAATTTTATTAAGTATATTTCAGGAGTTGTTTTTTGTGGGGATGTTGGGCTTTTAATCTTAATTTGTCTTGTGTGGCAATGTCTTGGTGTAAGAGCCTGAGCCATCAGTGTCCTTCCAGCATAAACTGAGCATGGAGCAACAATCTCACTGACCTTCCCCACTTCACAGTGGAATAAGTACACTATGGCTGCACATTTCAAATAAACGACATGGATTCACTTATCTTTTACATGGAAGATATTGTTAGGTGCTGAAAGAAGTGAGATAATGAAACTTGAGAAGCTTCTGAAATCTAATTGAAAACAGGAATTCAAAGTGATATTTGCACACCAATGTTCATAGTGGCATTATTCAATTGTCAAAGATGGAAGCAACCCAAGTGTCCATCAACTGATGAATGGATAAACATATATGATATATGTATATCATATATATATGTATACATACATACACCATGGAATATTATTCAGCTGTAAAAAGGAATGAGATCCTGATACATGCAGCAACATGGATGAACCTTGAAGACATTATGTTGAATGGAATAAGCTTGATGCAAATGGATAAATACTGTATGAGCTCACTGATTTGAAATAATTAGAATAAGCCATCACTTAGAGTCAGAATCTAGAATATAGGTCACCAGAGGCTAGGATGAGGATAGGGAATGGAAAGTTAAGGCTTAAAATGTACAGAGTTCCTAATTGGAATGATGGAAATGTTTGGGAAATGAATGGTGGTGATAGTAGAACATAATTAACAGCATGGAAATATATATATATCTGAATATAATTAAAAGGGGAAATATTAGATGGTATATATGTAACAGATTAATTTTTTTAATCCATGGCACTACACAAACAGTGAACCCTAAGTTAGAACATGGACTATAGTTAATACTATAATTATAAAAATGCATGCTATCATTGTAACAAATGTTCCACACCAATGTAAGGTGTTAATAATAGGGTGGTATATGTGAATCCTGTATTTTATCCATGATTGTTCTGTAAACCAATAACTTCTCTAATAAAGAAAAATTAATGTCTAAATAAATATAGTTGCATACACAAACCTACAGTCCTCTTTATCAGAGGCAGCCACTATTAATAGTTTCTTTTGAGCCCCCTAGGTATATCCCAAGCATATTAGCATATTTTTCAGGTTTTTACATAAACAAGAGAATCATACACATTTTAAATTTTAAATGTGTGTGTATATAGTTCATTTTATACATTCTTAGATTATCTTATGTTTCAATATCAGCCCATAAGGACAGGAAACTCATTTGTATTAATAGCTAATATGGCAATTGTAGCAATTATAATTTTTAAGCAGATTATGACTAAAAATCTTTTAGGTAGATTCCAGGAATTTGCTATTAATTAATAACTCCAAAATGACAAACATTTCACATATTTTATATATGTTTTGGTCATAATTATAAATGTTTGTGTAGCATATATAAATAAAATGAGTCAATTAAAACTATGTACATTTTAGAATTTTTGATACTGCCAAATTGCACTCCAAATAATAGTTTCATTATTTTTTTAAATAATCTCTACAATGAATTATAAATTTTTCAGATCTGTGTCAAAATAAACAAAAACCTGTACCTCAATTTCTTTTTATTCTGCATTCTTTTATTTAGGATTTGAATCTTCTAAGCATCTGTTTATTTGTTGCATATTGTTTTTTCTTTGAATTGCATGTTATTACATTTGCCCATTTTTTATTGTTTTGTGGAAGTTTTATTATTAATATCAAAGAACTCAGCATATGTCCATGAAATAAATCCCTTGTCCTACATTATTATTTTTGCACAATTTATTTGTATTTTGATATTGTATATATTCCATTTTTCCATAAATAAAATTTAATTTCTCTACTATTTACCTCAAATAACTTTGAGGAAGTTATTTGACATCTTTGCAACAGATCCTATCTGTAAAATGGTGATAGGGCTAGTACAAATATCATTAGGTCTTCAGAAGCATTCAAAGATCTAGTCCATTTAAATGTTCAGAAGGCTGCCTAGCACTTATTAAGCCTTTTGCAACTATTAGCTATCATTATCATCATCATCATCACGGTTGTTTGGGTAGTTTCATTCAAATTTGTCAATTGATTTAGGACTTCTAGGTTTTTTACTTCCTTAGTTTTTACTCATCTAAAATCGAAAAATAGATATTTTTAAAATGTCTCCTCTTTTCAATCTAATTGTCTGAAATCATATTATTTGATTTCTACCTAATCTGAAATACCATATTTAATATATGCTAAACTTCCATATTTTTTAGATCTTTCTCTGGGCTCATTATCCTGTGACTTTAATCTGCCTGTCCTTTCATTTGCTAATGCAAATAGAATTTAATATCCATAATTTAATCAGCATTCTTGTTTTCTTTATCACACGAAATATAAATATACCCCAAGTAAATAGGTTGGTTATTTTATGGGGATCATATTAAATTTCTAGATTAGTTTTGGGAAAAGTGACATATTTATATGATTTAGTCTTCAAGGCTAAGAGTAATTTTTCATTTCTAACAGTCTTACTTCATTTGAGTTTTAAAAGTTTTTCTATATATATACTACACATTTCTTTACTTTTTTTACTTATTACAAGTGAGATTGCTTTCTTTCATTATACTTCTAACTGGATGCTGTCCAAATCTAAGAAAGATTTTTATAGCTATATATTAATTCAGGGATCAGTAAACTAAGTTTCTTAGGTCAAATATGGCCCACTGCCTGTTTTTGTAAATAAAGTTTTATTGGAAAACAGCCATGTGCATTTGTTTATGTATTATCTGTGGCTGCTTTCATGCTACAAAAGCAGAGTTTAGTGTTGGGGCAGAAACTGTGTGGCCTACAAAGACAAAAATATTTACTATGTTGTCCTTTGCAGAAAAAGTTTGCCGACCACTGCCTCAATTGATTTTACAATGACTTATAATTCTAATTATTCTAATAGCTGTTAAAATTGATATTCTTGGTCCCCAGGCATATAAACATACTATCAATAATAAAACACTTCCTATTCCTTGTTATTTCTTGTAACTCATTCCTTTCTCTTGCTTAAATCATGACGAAATACTATAATAACAATGTAAAATAATGGTCATGATAGTAAAAATACTTTTAATGTTCCTAAATTAAATAAAATTTCTTTAGCATTTCACAATTAAGTACAACATTGGCTTTTTTAGTCACATTAAGATTTCCCTATGTTCTGAACATATTCAAATATCCTATTCTTTCTGAAACAATTTAAAATTGTTTTCTTAATTTTATAAAATCCATTTGGACATATACAGAGAGAATAGTGTGTCTTTTCACTAATTAATGTAGTGAAATATATTAGTAAATACCTTAATTATTTTCCATTGTTATAGTAGTGCTAGCCAATGCAATTAGGCAAGAATAAGCAATAATAGGTATATAAAATATGCTGGTTTAATAAAAAGAACCTGGAATTGCTATACACTTTAAATATCATTGGCTTTCTACTCCCTTTAGGTTTGCTAGCAATTTTCTGTTAATCTTCCAAGGCTTGGTGCCTTTGGGGGGGTAATTCTTTAAAAGTAGTGGCAATTTCTGCAATGAAATTGGAATGTTTATATTGTCTAATTCTTGTGGAATAAAATTATTATAATTAATATTATATTTAAAATGTAATTAAGTCACGGCTTCTGGTTCTTTGCAAAGATTTGAGGAAGGGATTCTTCCATTTTTTTCTTATCTGTTATATCCCCCATTTTTAATTTCTAAATATACTTTCCTTTCTTTTGTATTTAATTGGCTAGTTGATTATTGCTTGCTCCATTCTAACTCAAATAACCAATTTTCATTTGCTATATATATTTCTATTTAGGATTACTAACATTAATTTATGCTGCTGTCTTTTTGTTTCCTCCATTTACTTTCCTTGTATTTATTTTATTGCTCTCTTTCTAACTTCTTAAGTTGAATGCTTAAATCATTTATTTTCATTCCTGTTTGTAGTAGCTGCTAAAAGAGAACACCCTCACAAATGTGGTTTAAACAAAAACCACATTTATATTATCTCATATAACAAGAAGTATGGAAGCTGGGTGATTCCACAGCTGGTTCAGTAGCTCAGTGATATCTTCAAGGATAACCCAGTGTTTTCTATCTTTTTATTCCACCATTCTCAGTACATCAGAGTTATTGCCACTCAAGTTTTTTAGGTAGCTATAGCAGTTCCTAGCTCCACATGCAAACTCAACTGTACCCAACAAAGCATTTGCTATTTTAAGCCTAAAGTGTGAAAAGTGATCTCTGTCAGCAAGTAATTAAGGGGTAGAGAGCTGTTGGTTGGGAAACTAACATTATCTGCTACATTTTTTTAGGATTTAAAATATTCTAAGTTATTAGAGCATTGAACATTGCATTAGCTATATCCTATTGGACTTGATATATAGCATTTAATTATGGTTATTTGTTAGATATTTTTGAATTCTAATTTTTGAAATTTAGTTTATAAAATGAAATTCTAATTTAATTTCCTCATTTACACAGTTATGAGAGTTTAAAAGTTATGTATTTGTTAGTTCTTAAGTCATGGCTTTCTTGTTTTTTAAATTATTAATTTATAATTTTATTACATTATTAAAAGAGAATATGGTATGCTTATATTTAATATTTGGAAAACTATTGGGTTTGCCTAATGATGTGTGTAAACAAATACACAGTCAATTTTGTAAAACTGTCATCTGGGCATTTCAAATGAAGATATGCTCTCTAATTTTAGGGAATAGATTCTGATAAACATCTTTTAGAACCACTTAAATTTGCATTTACTAGATTGGACATGAATTGACAGATGTAAAAATATTTTCTTCATTTCTATTCTTGCTGATTCAAATTTGACCTTTTTTAACTTTAAAAAAAATTTTTTTATTTTTTATTTTTTTTCATTAAAATATATCACTCATACATGAGCATACATAAACAATAAGTGTATAGTAATAGTTGTGAACTTAAAATTTGACTTTCTTTTAATGAATTTTCTGTCTCTTATTTTCTGCATTCTGAGTTTCTTTTTCTTTTTTTATACCATTTTTTGAAATCTTATATCACATCTCTTCACCCTTGTCTCAGAAAACTTTTATTTTCTTTAATATTCTTGATTTAAAGTAGAGTTTTTAAAAATGTTTCCTATGAAGTGTGCAACATTTTTTCTAAAATTGCTTTTGACTTTTATTTTTAATGTTTTGAACCTTTTGTTTACTTGCAGTACTTCTTCACAGGTTCCATACTGGTGATGCCATGATTATAATTCATCTTTGAATTATAAATGCCTTTGTAGTGAAGTTTCAATCAGATTTCAGTTATAAGGAACAGAAGCCTCTGTAGTCATTTTAAGAAAAACAGATTTAAAATAAATTGGAACAACTGAAGGAACAGACTGACAGGTATTACTCAATGATAAAAACTGACAAACCAGTGGAGTTGCTACCTGTTCTATCATCAAGATTGTAGCTAATCAGAAAGATGCCACTGAAACTGTTGACTTCAAGAACACATCATCACAGCTTCAATCCACTGGTCACTAAGTGGCTCCAATTCTTGGCTCTAGAGCTACACCATGCTTTACAGATACATACCACCACAAAACAGAGCCTCACATCCTGTTTCTCAACACCTGGACGCTAGTGACTAACACTCAATGTTTTTTCTTTTTTTCAGGAAAAAAAGAAACAAACAGAAAATCAACAACCCCACGATCTTGCTTGACAGCAGAAAAAAAAAAAAAAAGAAAGAAAGAAACAGCACTTCCTCATTCCAAAATTCACATAAATGTATCTAATTGGCAGAATCTACATAATTTTCAGGTACCTGGCTACAAGGGAGCTAGAAAATAGAGAGTTTAGCTTTCCATATTCTGCAGCCTCTGAAACACAGAAGAACAAACTAAAATAAGGTTAAAATGAGTATTGAGTGCCAATCCAACATATCCACTACATTCAGGCTTTCAATAAATATTGTGAGGGAGAAAGACACAGGGAATGAGTTGAGAAAGTAAGTATTTTAGATTTAGATCAACAGAATTAAGACTCTGTCTCTGACACTCAATGCTGAGAGTATTTTCCACCTACTCATTGTTAGAAGGCCTGTCATGGAATCCAACATTTCAATGATCCTTTATGTGGTGATTTAGCTTCTACTACTCTTCAGCTAACCGAGATCAACCACTATAGACCTTTATCATTACCTGAAGTTTTTCTGTGCCCTGCTACAATGATAATCTGCTTCCTCCCTCCACGGCAATTCTAATTCTTTGATCATCACTTTCCCCTGACATTTCTTGGTATCACATAGGTTCCACCCCACTTCTCTAACCTATCTGTGGTCCATGGCCTTACATCAGTCACTGGATTTAGGGCCCACCCTAATCCAGTATGACTTCATCTTAGCTTTATTACACCTGCAAAGACCCTATTCTCAAAGAGGTACTGGGAGTTAGGAAGCAAACATATCTTTTTGGAGAACACAATACAAGCCACAAGAAGACTGCTATCTCAATTTGGTCCAAATCTTAATCTATTCATTAGCTACTCTTTGGGAATTTGGTATTTGGACTATTTTCTTTCTTATTTTACCAAGTTTGAATTTTTACTTCTTTATTTTTCCATGTTTTTGTCCTTGATTACAGGAAAGAAGGTGGGATAGAGCCACTTTATGCATCTACTTCTGATCTCATTAATTGTTTGTTTCCTAGCTGCTAAATCAAATACCATGAAATGGGTTGACTTAAACAATGGGAATTTATTGGCTTACATTTTTGAGGCTAGGAGAAGTCCAAAATCAAGGTGTCATAAAGACAATGCTTTCTCCCAGAGAACTGTATCATTCTGGGACTGATTGCTGGCAACCCTTGGTCCTTGACTTTTCTGTCACATGGCAATGCACATGGTGGCCTCTCCTGACTTCTCAGGACTGTTGACTTCCAGCTTCTGGCTGTTCCCTGTCGCTTTCTCTTTCATTCTGATTATAAAGAACTCCAGTAATCTGGATTAAAGTTCAACCTGATGGGCCACACAAGTAGCATCTTGAAGAGAACTTATTTAAAATAGGTTAACACCCATAGAAATAGATTAAGTTTAAGAACATGTTTTTCTGGGGTAAATAGCTCTAAGCCACCATAATAATTAAACAAATTCATTATAGATAATTTGGAATATGAAGAATATAAAAAAGAAACCAAAGGTACCAATTTATTTTTCATTTATTTGATCAAGAAATAAGGAGCCTAGAAAGTTAAAATCATAGAACATCACTCAGAAAAAGCCATAAAAGCTAATTAGTCAAGCGTGGCAAAATGTTGAGGGTTGGTAATTGTGGGTGTTTGGCTAGGGGTTATGTTGGAGTTCTCTGTATTGTTTTCATATTGTTCTTGCAACTCTCCCATGAGTTTGAAATTACTTCAAAATAAAATATATTTTGAGGCAATTAGTTCTCAATGCCCTCATTTCATAGGTTAGGGAATAGATAGAAATACATTTGTTTGTACTAGACTTTGCTAATGTACAGTTCAGGACAATAGAAAACTCAACGTTTAAACATGTAAAAGCACTAGTCTCAAGTTGTTAGGAGCAAAAATATTTCTAATGTACTTGCCAAGTTAGACATTTGAGGCAGAATCAGTTGTGCCTGTACATTCAGAAGCAAAATGGTTCCAACAATCATTTGTTGTATTATCTTTCAGTAAAACTGGTTCAATCTTGAAAGATTCTGATGGCTAGAGCCACATAAATATCAGTCACTCATTCAAAAATGGTCCGGGGTAGAGGGACTATAGGTGGACTATAGCTGCCATGATCTTCTGTTTTTCAATATCTTTAAACAAATCTCTCTGCATTAGCATGTTCTTCAAGGTGATATTAATTTCTGTGAATATAGTTGAACAAAAAGATGGAAAAGGAAGTGATAAAATAGATTATGAGAAAGAAGAGAGGCAAGTATTATGGGCATAGGATTTCTAATAAGATAATTTTTTCAACCATGTGTTTTCTTAATACATGGAATAACCACAAAGGATTAATTAAAGAAGCCATACCTGATCTTAAAAGCATACCATATCCATGTTTATTTTTTATTATATGAGCAAGGGTATCCCACAAAGAAATTAGAATGAAACATATAAAGGCAAGGTTGATAAGAAGGCCACTTATGAGGAATGCTCTAGATAGAAATTTCAGCTTAGTTCAGAAGTTGTACAGAAACTGATTTCCCTCAACACTGCAAGTAAGTGTTAACATCTCCCATGCTAGTCAATTACAGTTTTCATTCTCCAACCATTTCAACCTATGGGCAGTGAAGGTGGAATTAAAGAGAAGAACTTTATAAACAGAGCTTAAAATACTTTACTTTAATATACTTAATATACTTTACTTTAATATACTTATTTATATCATTTTCTTAAATGCTGAAATGCTTCATTCAACATAGTATAACGTAGATTATACTTGCTTATAAAACTGCAATCAGTGTGCAATTAAAATACCACTGCAATTAAAATGTGTATAATGGAATATTCAGAAATCTACACATGACTTTTCTTTATAACCACTGAGGGAGACATTTTATATTCAAATCTCCCAAATTATAAGATTCATTCAGCTAACAAGGGAACGTCTTTATTCACACAATAGCTATATATACACATATATAGCATATATATATATAAACACACACATACATGTGCATACACGCACACACATCTCCTGTGGGCTGTTATGTACATCGACATACAAAGGAAAATTTCACAAATTGTCAAAATTTGAATTGATAGATGAAGATAAAATTCATTTGGTAGTGTAAAATATTGTATTTTTATATTTCAATTTTTTCCCAAATGAGAACAGAAAATGAACATCATGGCACCAGACATTATATTAATTTCTTTTTTATGTAAGATATCTTAATTGATTCCCCAAAAAGGTTGGTAAGGTAGTTCTAGTCTTTCAGTTTCACAGGGGAGGAAACTGCATCTTAAAGAGGCAAAACAACTTGTAGCAAATATATTTTAGGGCTGGAATGCAAACTTAGATCTGCCTGGTCTCAAAACTCTCACCCAAATATGAACTCCACTCACCTAGCATTATACCTATTACAATATATGCAGTTAATATATTTGGAATTTTTTTTTTGTAATTAGGCAGACTGTATATGAAAAATTCTCCATGTATTGTGGATGTGCTTTACTCAAATATAGAAAGATCCTTAAGAATGATCTAGCTTCACATCTTTATTTTAAATAAAAGGTTATGGGGAACAAGGGAGGTAAGATGATTACCTCAAGTTCTCAGCAAGTTAAAAAGCTGGGTAAGTTTATAAACCTAGAACACCTAACAGCCAGCTTGCCATTATAGATTACAATTTGCTGAGAATCTTTGGTTTAATGACTACATAAGTAGTGTAGATTTCAAATGTTAATCATGAATAATTCAGAGTATTAGTTCCACAAATCTGGACTGTGCAATTACTTATACACGTCATTAAGCACTAGGGGTACAAATATTACTAGGCATTCCTGCGTAGATCTTAAAAATGCTCAGTCTTTTATATAATAATAATGGCTATCTCGTAAGGTTGTTGTGAGGATTAAGTAAAATGATTCATGTAGAACACTTAGAACTATCCATAACACATAGATTGTTAAGCATTATTATTGCTAATATCATTAACCTAGTCCTTATATTTTCTCCATCCACTGCATATATGCTCTGCTTTTCTCCCCTGGAGGGATGCAGTTCTATTTCCTAAAGCATCTGTGATAGAGAAGTTGAGGACATGACATAGACTTTTGATTAAAAAAAAAAAAAAAAAAGCTCAAATTTAGATTTTTAAAAAGCCTTTCTTGTTGGTACCTTTTAAGGGTGGCTGCAAACCCCTAAGGTGGCCACCATTAATCCCAACCCCTTGCATTTCTTGTCCAGTCTAATCCCCTTCCCTTGGGTGTGGGCAGGACCTGTGACTTGCTTCTAGCCATAGATTATGGTAAAGATGAAGGGATGTTGCAGATGTAATTAAGGTCCCAAATCAACTGATATTGAATCAACCAAAAATCAGATTGCCTTGCATGATGATTAATCAGGTAAAAGCCCTTAATAAAGGGACTGGGTCTTCCCTCAGCAACCTGAGCAGGCTTGATAAAGAAAGTGACCATGCTGGAGACACCCAAATAGCAAGGAACAGGGGGAAGCCTCTAGGACCTGAAGAAATGGTTTCTGCAAGCTACTTGAATGAGCTTGGAAGTGGATTCCTCCACATCAGGCTTCCAAATGAGAACACAGCCAAGTCTACACCTGATTGAAGTCTTGTGAGACACTCAACAGAGGATCCATTTAAGCTGAGCTCAGACTCCTGACCCAAAGAAACTTGAGAAAATTAATATGTGTTGTTGTAAGCTGCTAAATTGGTAGTTGTTACACGGCATAGAAAACTAATATTTTGTTCATCCCTCTCTAAAGCATGTTGGTGATACATATTCATTTTGGTTTATTTATCAGTGAGGAAAACTATGGAGAACATGATTCTTCTGTTTGAACAGCAATATTTTTGTAATGAACTTAAAAACACCAATCAAGTTACCTTTGACCAAACACTTATCTCTCTTTGGTCTCTTTCTTTCCATGAAATGTTCACTCTTACTTTATCTTTTGGTTGTACACAAGGAAGGAACTATTTCAAAGACTACCTTACTAATGATAACACATAACATAATTTTCCATATGCTTTTATATAAATAATCTAATTTAAGTTTCATAGCAATTTTGTGAGGTACGAACGAAAGAACTATGAGTTTCTTAAATTTAAGGGCATCTTTATGAACCCAGTGGTTATCTTTGGTACTGAAAATATCAAAGACCCTCAGGATGTGCTTAAATGAATCAAGACTACTTCCCCCCCAACCCACCCTATTATTATTTTTATATCATTCATACATGAACATACATAAACAAAAAGTGTATAGTAAAAGTTGTGAACTTACAAAGCAAACATGCATATCATCAAACAGGGGTCCCATACATCAACCCACCACCAATACCTTGCATTGTCCTGAAACATTTGTTACAAATTATGAAAGAATATCACCAAAATCTTACTACTAACTATAGTCCACATCTTACATTTAGTGTATTTTTCCCCCAACCCACCCTATTTTCATTTTTTAAAATATATTTTTATTACAGAAGTTGTGAACTTACAAAACAATCATGTTCATGTGCAAAATTCCCGTACAACACCCCTCCAACAATACACCACATGATGGTGGAACATTTGTTACAGATTGTGAGATAATATCATCAGACTATTATCACTAACCATGGTCCATAGCATATATTTGGCACACCTTTTCCATACTCCCCCCATTATCAACACAGTACACCTTTGGCATATATGCATGAATATTACATTATCACTGTTAACCACAGTCCATAGGTCACTCCAGTTGTATTTTTCCCATGCTTCTCCACATTCCCATCACCCTGCAATAGTGATGTACATCTGCTCTAGCTCACAAAGACACTCTTAAATCTGTACCATCAACCACAATTCTCATTCACCTCTGGGTTTACTGTGTTATTCAGTCCCTAGATTTTTCTCTACCATTCTTTCAATTGACATTGACATCCCTAGACTACCCTTTCCAGACACATTCCCATTTATAAACCAGCTGTTACTCATTATAATGTGTTACCATCAACTCTATATATTTCCACACTTTTACAGTAAAGTTAATTAAAACTTCTACATATATTAAGCATCAGTATTCCATCTCAGTCTTCTTCTTATCTCCTTAAAGAAGCCACGACCTACCACCAGGTCTTGAAGATGTTTTACTAAATTTTCTTCTAGAAGCTTTATGGTTCTTGCTTTTATATTTAGGTCTTTGACCCATTTTGAGTTAATTTTTGTATAAGGTGTGAGATAGTGGTCCTTTCTCTTTCTTTTGGCTATGGATATCCAGTTCTCCCAGCACTTTGTTGAATAGACTGTTCTGGCCGAGCTGGGTGGGTTTGACAGGCTTGTCGAAAATCACTTGTCCATAAATGTGAGGGTCTGTTTCTGAACCATCAATTCAGTTCCATTGGTCTATGTGTGTCTTTAAGCCATTACCATGCTGTTTTTACCACTGTAACTAGGTAATATGATTTAAAGTCTGTAAGTGAGAGTCCTCAAACTTCACTTTTCCTTTTTAAGATGTTTCTGGCTATTCAGGGCCCCGGCCCAATAAATTTGATAATTGTGTTTTCCATTTATTTTTTAAAAATCTGGTGGAATTTTTATTGGTATTGCATCAAATCTGTATATCAATTTGGGTTGAATTGACATCTTAATGATATTTAATCTTCCAATTCCAATCCATGAGCATAGAATGTTCTTCCAATTATTTAGATTTTTTTTTTTCCTGAATACAAGTGCTTTACATTGTGGGTTAAGTTTATTCCTAAATATTTGATTCTACTGTGAATATTCTCGTGGCCCTGATTTTGTGATAATCAGGGTAGGCTAAACATTTGCTATATTAGAAACCATGCATGTGTCCCCAGACCTAATTTTTCTCCCTAGTTCTGGTTTTTTAGAATGCTGGTGATAAACTAAGCCTGATTTATTAAATGACCATCCTGTATGGGAAAAGACTAACTTTGGGTATCTTTGGTCAACCTTAAGAGATATAGCAGGGGGACAGACGTGGCTCGGATGGTTGGGCATCTGTCTCCCATATGGACGGACCTGGGTTTGATCCCCGGGACCTCCTGGAAAAATTTTTTAAAAAAGAAAAATATAGAAGGCACATGGGCCACCAGGCCCCGTGTGCAGGTGCACTGCCAGGCCCTGTGAGCAGGTGAGCCACCAGACCCTGTCCATGGGTGTGCCGCCAGGCCCCACGAGCCACGAAGCAAGGTGATGACATAACAGGAGAGTGATACAAGGGACAGCCAAGACGAGACACACTGAAAAATCAGGAACTAAGGTGGCACAGGTGGTAGGATGCCTCTCTCCCACATTGGAGATTCCGAGGATCGAATCCCAGTGAAGACAGGAGGAGAAGGATGAGAAGAGAGGGCAGGAAACGGACACAGAAAGTTGCCCAGTGAATGGACACAGAAACAGCAAAAATGGGGGTGGGGGGTAAAAATGCATAAACGTAAATAAATAAATAAATCCTTAAAAATGTATAGGGGAGGAAGATATGGACTATAGTTAGTAGTAATACTTTGACAATTCTCTTTCATGATTTGTTAGGAAGTATTTCATAACAATGCAGGGTGTTTGGTGGGGGGGTGATGTGTGGGAGCACTGTATAATGTTATGCATGTTTGTTTTGTAAGTTCACGATGTTTACTGAACACTTAATAGTTTATGTATGTTCATGTATAAATGATATGCTTCAATAAATTGTTTAAATTAAAAAAAATATTTGATTCTATTAGTCACTGCTGTAAATGGAATTTCTTTCCTGACTTCCTCCTCAGATTGAGCATTACTAGTACCTTTTAAAGTCTATTTCATCTGATATGAGTATAGCTACTCTGGCTTTTTTGTTGTTGTTGTTTTTACTGCATGTGGGGAATATCTTTCTCCAGCCTTTCAATTTCAATCTATTGGTATCCTTGGGTCTAAGGTGAGTCTCTTGCAGACAATATATAGATGGCTCATATTTTCTTATCCATTCCGCTAGTCTGTGTCTTTTGATTCGAGAGTTTAATCCATTAACATTCAATATCATTATGGTAAAGGTCATTTTTATTTCACCCATTTTGACCTTTGGGTTTTATCTGTTACATTTTATTTTCACCATTCTTTTGAGACTTTTAGTTATTTGTACTGATATAATCTTCATTTCTAGACTGTCTTTTAAGCTTCTCTCTTTTGTCTTTTCTGACTGTAACACACCCTTTAGTGCAAGGCCAGTCTCTTTGTTATAAACTCACTCAGTTTCTGTTTATCTGTGAATATCCTAAACTTGCCTTCATTTTTGAAAGACAGTCTTGCTGGATATAAGATTCTTGACTGGAAGCTTTTCTCTTGCAGTATTTTAAACATATCATACCACTGTCTTCTTGCCTCCATGGTTTCTGATGAGAAAACAGCACTTACTCTTATTGGGTATCCGTTATATGTTATGCATTGCTTTTCTCTTGCTGCTCTCAGAATTCCTTCTTTGTCTTTGGCATTTGACATTCTGATTAGTATGTGTCTCAGAGTTGGTCTCTGTCTCTTCATATTTATTCATATGGGATTACATTGTACTTCTTGGACATGGATATCTATGTCCTTCAAGAGGGTTGAGAAATTTTCTACCAGTATTTCTTCAAATATTCCTTCTGCCCCTTTACCCTTCTCTTCTCCTTCTGGGATACCCAGGACATGTATGCTTTCATGTCTCTTGCTGTTATTTAGTTCCCTGAGACCTTATTCAATTTTTTCCCATTCTTTTCTTCATCTTTTCTTTTGTATGTTCACTTTCAGAGACCATGGCTCACCAATCCTTTCTTCTACCTCCTCAAATCTGCTGTAATATGACTCCAGTGTATTTTTGTTGTTGTTGTTTGTTTGTTTGTTTTATTTACTTATTTCCAGTGTATTTTTTATTTCATTTATTGCTCCTTTCATTCTCGTAAGATCTGCTATGTTTCTATGTATGCTTTCATATTCTTCTTTGTGCTCATCCAATGTCTTCTTAATATTCTTAATCTCTTTAGCCATCTCATTGAATTTATTAAGGAGATTTGTTTGAACATCTATAGTTAGTTGTCTCAATTCCTTTAGATCATCTGGAGGCTTGTCTTTTTCCTTTAACTAGGCCATATCTTCCTGTTTCTTGGTGTGGACTGTGATTTTTTTTTTTTTTTTTTTTTTTTTGGTGTCTTGGCATCTGGCTTACTAGATGTATTTATTCTGGGTGCAGTTTCTCTCTTTAGTTTAGGGCTTTCTTGCCCTTTCTCCCTTGCTGGTTGTATAGTAGGAGCCAAGGATGTAGTTGGTGCTGTAAGTTGTGGAGGCTCAAGCTGCCCATGCTGCCCCAGGGATCGATGAAGCTTCTTCCACCTTTCTCCTTTGTCAGGGGTAGGGACAGAGCCACAGCCATGTGTAATAATCCAAGTCATGCAAGCCTAGATTGAAGCTCCTGGGAGAGAGTGATGAAGGCATGCCCTTCCTCCCCTGCCTGAGGTGGGGATGGAGATGCAGGTGTGGGCAGCAATCTATGCTGTGCAGGTCAAAAATGACCGCAGTTACCCCAGTAGAATTCTGACTATTCAGTCTATGCCAGCCAAATGTACCTGCAGTTACCTGGAGAGGCTGGTGCAGGTCCTGCCATCTTCCTCCCTGCCAGAGTTGGGGCTGAAGCCTAAGCTAGGGCTGCAGTCCGATCCAGCTGGAAAGAAGCTGGTCCCTACTGCCACTGTGATTTTCAAACAGCTTGGCTTCCCCTCATGCCGAGGGCAAAATTAAAATGGCAGCCAGTGGCCACTTTCTTAGTTGGACAGGTTCAATCTTTAGCTGTTCTTAGGATTACACTTTAGCCAGCCAAATTTACTAGTCAGTAGCTGAAGTTGGTGGCCAACCATCTCTTCCTCCCCTGTTTTTAGGAAATGGAGCTTCCAACTCCAGCCACAGAATAGCTCTTAAGGCGGCTTGCACCACCAGAGTAGGATGAGCACCAGCCTCTGTGCATGGCCTGAGGTTTCCTGGAGAGGCTGGTGCAGGTCACCCCAGCTTCCTCCCTGCTGGAGGTGGGGCTGTGGCTTAGGCTAGTAGAGCTGAAATCCGATCTGGATGGAAAGAAGCCAGTTCTTACCAGCACTGTGATTTTCACTGTGCTGAATATCCTCTTTTACTGTGATAATATCCTTTTTTAGTCCTTTTTGTTTCATCAGGGTTGGGAGTAATGCTCCCCTTTTCATTTTTTATTTTTATTATTTTTATCCTCTAATTATGTCTGTGAAGCCATCTGGTCCTATCTAGTCTCATTTCCTTTAAGTCTGAAGAACTCCCTTTAGCATTGCTTGCAGTGCAGGTCTAGTGGTGATGAACTCTCACAGCTTGTGTTTATCTGTGAATGTCTTAATAGTTCCCTCTTTTTTGAAAGAGAGTCTCACCTGTTATAAAATATTTGGCTGCCAATTGATTATTTTCATCACTTTAAGTATTTCAACCTACTGCCTTTTGCCTCCATGGTTTCTGATGAGATATCAGCATTCAGTGTAATTGGGACTCCCATTTATGTAAAACATTGCTTTACTCTTGCTGCTTTCAGAAATCTCTCCTTGTCCTTTGTATTCAATAGTGTGATCAATATATTGTAGGGTGTATTTTTCTTCATGTTTATCCTGTTTAGTGTTCATTGAGCTTCTTGGATGTGCATATATACATGTTTTGCTAAGTTTGGCAAGTTCTCTGCAATTATTTCTTTGTCTATTCTCTTTTTCTCTTTCTTCTTCTGGGACTCTCATAATGTGTATATTGATGTGTTTGATGGTGTCTCAGAGGTGTCAAGCTATTTTCATCTTCTCATGCAATTTTAAGATCATTTTTTTAAAGGCTTTGTTTGGTATGTCCACATTCTTGTGTTCTTTGTTGGTGTTTTATTTTTATCCTCTTTCTTTGGATAGGCCAACATTTTCTGTTTCTGTTTGTCTTGTATTCTTTTGTTGAACTCTGTACATTTTAATATTTTAAAATGTTAACTCTGGGATTTCTTCCCTGAGATGTCTGTTTCTTGGTTTTGTAACCAGCTGGTGATAAGACAGAGATTTTCTTGAGCTTCAGCCATCTATCAGGAAGTATGCCCAAGGTGATTGCAGTGTGCAGGGTTTTCCCTGTCTTTCTTGGCCCATTTCTTGTCCTGTGCTTTTGCTTGTTAGTTGTTTTGGAGTTCCCTGTTTTCAGAAGTTTGGTTGTCTTCTCTGTTTTTCCAGGAGACAGACCTGCCTCTCCTGAGTGAAGATGGCAGGCCTTTGTGCCATACTGTCCTCCTCTAGCTTTTTACTCTCCTTTCATTGTCTCAATCTGCCTGGTGGACAAATTCCGGGAGAAGGGACACTCAGAAGACAACTTACCCAAGTCAGTCTTTCTCAGCTAAAACAAGGCCAGGGACCCATGAAAGGGGCACAGACCGGCTCCAAAGTGCCCTGGGGAGGGAATCAGGTAGGGTGCAAAGAGTTTCTCCAACAACTCCCCAAAGCTAGCTTTCCTGGCCTGCCAAGCCCATGCAGTCCTTCAGCTAACTGTATCCCACATCCCTGAGGCAGTGCTGTATCTTTCAATCTCCTCCATCTCCATTGTTTTGGTTGAAACAATGGCTACCACAGACTTTGTCTGAGGTGGGATTGAAACAATGGCGGCCCTCAAAGTTAGGACCACAGCAATCTGAATTTGCTAATCAAAAGCTGTGATCAGTGATCAGCTGGTGCCCACCTTTGTTCTTGGGGAAGAGTGTTTTTATGGCTCTTTCTGTCACCAATGAACTAGCCAGGGACTGGACCCAAGGCAGCCTGCTACAAGTGTGGGGGATGGGCACCCGTAGCAATTTACTGTCCTTTACCGTAATTTATCACTCTCTTCCTCCTGCTCTTCCCTGGATGCCGTACCATATTCTTCTGGCCTCCAGAGGTTCAAAATAAGTGTTTCAGACAGTTCCTGCCTGTTTAATAGCTGTTTTGGTGAAGGGACTGAGTCCTGGATCTCCCTACTCTGCCATCTTCCCTGGAAGTCCTTTGTCAATCACTTTTTAAATGATTTTTTTATGTTATAAATTCTCAAACCTACAACATTCATACTAAGGATGACTTTGTTGAACTGTATATCACTGGAGAATTACTCATGCTGATAACAATGTAGAATCCTCTCATATCTGTACCCACTGCAAGAATACTCTTAAGCTGTGTTATTGTTTTCATCC
This sequence comes from Tolypeutes matacus, assembly GCA_026826555.1. NCBI lineage: Eukaryota > Metazoa > Chordata > Mammalia > Cingulata > Chlamyphoridae > Tolypeutes > Tolypeutes matacus. The sequence goes on from JAKSZT010054121.1 coordinate 740,793, forward strand.
ACCATCCTAGAGCTAGCTTAGTAGGTAAAATAATGAAAGATTTGTTAAGATCCTATTTATTTCAGTCATAAAAGATAACTTCAATTATAAAAGGGCAAGGAAACAGTTTCTTCATATAAAATAAAGAGATCTTGCTTAATTTGAATAAAAGATAAATATGTATTATATAAAATTTAACACTTATTTAGCACCCAGAAGGTACTAAATAAAAATTAGTGAAAAATACATTAGCAAATACCCAAAATAATAATACCCATAAAAATACAAATTGCTGCATCAGATATTGGAGGCAATAAAACATTTTTACTCCAATAGACTATCTCAAATATTTTAATTTAGAATAAGGAATACATTGCTATTGCCCAAATGATAGAAAATACATCTATGTTCATACTGCCATTGCATGAGTCAGACCAATAATGAAGGCAGGTCTTTGCTAATATACAGGTTATTTATTTTAAGGTTTTCCAATTGGGAAGAGGGGAAACTAGAGCTTAATTAGTAGACTGTAGACCAACTTTGCATATTTTATATTATGCATTTCATAGTCACTTCACATATATTTGAACGTTTTGAATTAGTTAAAACTATAGAGTTACTTATACAAACAAAAACATGGAGGTAAACTTTTCCGATCTTTTTGTGGCTATCTCTATTTTACAAAGCTGCAAAGTGAATTAGAAAGTGCTACAATATATATTAGCTCCACAGCTCTTGAGAGACAGGCTTACATATTTATACAGGATAAAAGTGGAGATTTACCTAGGATAATCCATTTGAGCTGCATTCAGTGCATCATCAAGAACTTATTCAGCAGTTTTCATGTCAGTTAGGTAAGAATATTCTTTAGTGGACTTAAATGTAGAGCACTGTACTAGATTCTATGGAGAGAAATGCCTGCCCTCAAAAATCTAATGATGACTTGAGACAGAGAGAATACATTAGAGGTATAATCCAAATGTATTAGCCAGCTAATAGAGGTATAGATGAACTGATATTATGATGATGTTATACAAAGCCCTCAGACCATAACTCTGAGGTCAAGCAAACATCACACTTTGCTTTGTTTCTGGCCAAAGGTAGTTTATCATAAAACCAATCACACACACCAAACAAAAACAAATAGACCAGCAAAAACCTATCAGCTTTAGACAGACAAATCTGGGATAAGATCTTGCCTAGGGGTTCCACAAGTAGGAAAATTTTTAAATCTCTCTGAGCCTCAATTTTATCCTCTGAAAAACTAGAATAAAGTTACCTATCTCCTAAAACAGAATGTATATAAAGCTGTGCACCTGAAATATTGTGCACATTCTATAAGTGTATCTCTCATTACATTTCATTTAGTAATATTCATTGACAAATACATAACTAGGGGGAAATTGTGTTGTACACAAAGGCAAAAAACAACTCATATTCCAAAACCAACTGAAGAGAATGGAAAGAAGATATGAGAGTATGTAACCAGTTCTAAAACCATGAAAGGCATAGATAATGCGATTTAACAATTTGGATGGTGTTGACAATGAAATGTTAGGTGCCACTTTCAGAAAAAAAGGTATAGAGCAGTGAATAAATAAGTGGAAAAAAAAAAAGAAAAACATACTAATATAGCACAATATAAAAGTATATTTTAGGCTTGGGGATGTCTACTTACAGAACTTAGGCAGACAAGTCTCTCCATAGAACCTAGTACAATGAAAAAAAAAAAAAAAAACAAAACAAAAAAAAACACATGAAATGACTTGAAGAGAAATTGTAAGCCTGCACTTGAAATTTGAGCAAGCCACAACATTTTTTTTTTTTCAATGTGCATTAGATTCCTAGGGCTGTTGGAACAAAGCACTTCAAGGTAGGTGGCTTAAAACAATAGAAAGTCTTTCTCTTACAGGAATTAGAAGCCCCAAATCAAGGTGTCAGCAGAGCTATTTTCTTTCTGAAGGCTCTAGGAGGGCTCTTTCCTTGCCTCTTCCTAACTTCTGATGGTTACTGGCAATCCTTGGTGTTTCTTGGTTTATGACAGCATAACTCCAATCTCTGCCTCCATCTTCATGTGACCATCTTCCCTCTCTGTGTCTCTGTGTCTGTGTCTCTTCCTATTCTTATAACCAACACCAGTCATATTGGATTAGGGCCCATCCTAATTCAGTATGACCTCGTTTTTACTTGAGTTCACCTGTAAAGACCTTATTTCCAAATAAGGTCACATTCACAGGTACCAGGAGTTAGTACTTCAATGTATTTTTGGGAAGGGACACAATTCCACCCATAACACCATCTAATTTTAGCCCTTCAGTTCATGGTGTAAAGGAAAATGCATACAATGCCCATGTAGATAAGTGAAGAAAGTCAAAGCGAATTCTATCGCACAATTTTGATGCCAGAAGCAGGTCCAAATATCCAAATATAATCCCCCATCTAACATTTCATATACCCATATATATGAATGCTTTAAAGAAATATTATTCATATGCTCATTCAAAAATAAGTAGGGAAAATAAATCAAATGAGTAATTATGCAAAATTATAAAAGGATGTGTGAAGAATTAAAAAGAGGAGGAAAGGGAGGAGGGGGAGGGGAACAGCAGGCAACAAGGAAAGAAGGAAGACAGGAAGACAGAAAGACATAAGAAATCAAGCAAAATAAAAAAAGAGATCCAGTAGTGGAGCACATCTTAAAAGTATCCTAAAAAGAAAATAAAAGAGTTTAGACAGCCCTTCATATTTTCAAGGAAATTAAAAATAAACCTGCCTCTATGAAAATGAGGTTAGGTATTATGAAATTATATAAAAACAAAGTGAGATAAAAAGAGAACTTCGAGAGTTAAATAATTAAATAGGGGAAGAAACATAGAAATTTACAATGCATGTACAGTAGCAAAGAGCAAAACAATGCTACAAGGAACTGAATCAGTGGCCTAGAAACAAGTACTGGTAAAGTCATAAAGAGAGTAAAGAGAAATGATAGTGAAAAAAAGAATAGAACGCATGGGACAGAAGACACAAAAACTATCTGTAATCACAGCAGTTTACAGTTTGATATAACTTTCTAGTACTTATGCATGTGCATGTGTGTGTGTATTTATGTATACACAAGGTAGCATACATTTATGTGGTTGAGATCATATAGTATGCACAATGCTTTTTCACATATAATGATATTTACCAATTCAAAGCTCCCAACCATGACTATTTTGATAACCAAGAATATACTACACCAACTCAATCAAGATAGGATGTAATCCTGCCTTTCTCAAGGTCAAAAACAGCTTGAACAACAAAAATGACCAAGGCCTCTGGATAAAGATGTTGGTTAAAATTAAAATACTTCCTTCTCTTAATGCTCAATTTAAAACGAGGCATAAAACAATAGATCAAAATAAGTATAATGCACAGGCCATTGTATATTTTGTCATAACTTACGAAATTGTGCAGGACAGTGTAAACTATAATGTAAACTAGTCCATGGTTAGTAGCAATGCTTCAATATGTATTCATCAATTGTAACAAATGTATCACACTAATGAAGGATGTTGTTAATGTGGGAAAGTGTGGAAGGGGGAGGGAGTGGGGTATATGGGAATCCCTTATATTTTTTAGGTAACATTTATGTAATCTAAAGCTTCTTTAAAAATAAAAAACATTAATTATAAAAAAAATAAGTATAATGCTTCTAAGAGAATTCAGTATCAAGTCTGTACTATTAAAATAATAGCAAGAAGGTGTTTCCATTGAATTGTTCAAAAATGCATTTATATAGTATGGTCAAACAAAATGCACACATACATCAATGGTCATATGTTCTCTACTTTGAAAGTATGTTGTTCACTTCTATATATCTATAAATATTAGATGTGTGCCTCTATACACACAATAGCATTGAATAAACTAGATACATGTAACAAAGGCCATAATCTGAAATTGTCTTCTAAATAGGGACATTTTGGCCTAGAAAGCTTCCTCTTCTTACTCCTTTTCACCTCTAGCTACCCAGTAGATAAGTATAAGCATTTGTAATGTTAAGTAAGAGGTGATTTTAAAAATTGTACTTTCAAAGTCATTTTCAGAAGACGGCTTTTCATATGCATTTTAATAAGAAATGAAGGGAAATAGTTTACTAAATACTTTTGTCATAACTGGTAATCTTTATAAATTATACAAAGACTAGAGGTTGTAAAATCAAAACCAGTTTGTCCATTATAAACGCTATAAACCAACAAAATTAAAAAAACATGCATAGAACATAAGGGGCAAGGGTTTGTCTGAAACTGTCCAACTGTGAACATACTGGCATAGAGCCCAGTGCACAAGCACAAAAGGTACTGCTCAAAGAGGAGGTTTAGCCATTTCATTCCAAAAGACAATGTCATATAAATGTTGGCAAATAAAAATGAACTAATTTGTTATTTTACTATATCTACTTTTAACATACTTTGTGCATCCCATAACTTGTAGAAAATTTAGATATGGGAGGTGTGGGAGGTGGGCAACATGGGAATCCCAGTGGGTTCCGTGTAATATTTTAGGTAATCTAAGCACCTCTTAAAATATATGTATATATATATATATATATATAACATTTTTGTAAGCAAATACACATATATGCATATATATTTATATATCATTTTACAAATGTTTGTATGTATTGTGAGAATTTTGATTTTTACCCATAATAAAAAAATAAATAAATAAAAAAAAAAACACTACTTAACATTGTTGACTATATCCAAACTTCTACAATCCAATCTCAACTGCAGATAGTACACTTTACACAGGAGTGATTTAACAATTGCCTTTCCAAAGAAATTATATCTCAGCAATATTTTTAAAACTATTCAGAAGTCTTATTTTACTACCACTACTTTAAAATAATTGGTCATTTCTAAACATCTAGAATGTCTAGTTATCTCAAATAAGAACTTATGTGTCCACTTTCTACACAGTGCCATTAAACAAAACTGCATATACGTAAAGAAGGTTATGCTCTGAGGTGTTATCTAAATGTGACCATTTTGGTACTCAAGCATATCCTCCTCGTTTCCTCCTCTTCACCACCAATCCAGTGTACAAGTATAGATGAGTGTACTGGTCAGAGGGGGTTGAATAAATTCATTTCCAAATTATTTTACAGAAGACAAGCTTTCCTATGAGCTTTAACACAATGTGCTAGTTTTATTCATACAGTGGCAACCTCTTAAACATCTAAATACTAGATGTTGCAACATTAGGACCCATTAGTCCATTGTGAACTATAAACACAGCAAAAACAACATGCACAGGACATAGGGCGCTAGGGTTTGTCTGAAACTGTCTAACTGTGGAAACACTGGAATAAAGCCCAGAACACTGTCTTCTCCTCCCTTGCTGCCCAACCCAGTGCACAAGCACAAAGGGTACTGTTCAACGAGGAGGTTTAGCAATTTCATTCCCAAAGATAAGATTTCATATGAATTTTAAGGAAAAAAAATTAACAAGATGAGCTGTTTTACTAACTCTATTTTCAACATACCTTGTGCATCTCAGAATATGTAGAAAAGCTAGATATTTCAAAAAGGACATAAAATTGTCAACTTGTTTATACAGTAGGAAAATAAAATGCATACACAGAATAATGGTAATAATATGAAAATGTCCTCTAAATATGAACCTTTTTCTTTCTTTCTTTCTTCTCAAGGCCTTTTGCTCCTCCTCCTTTAACCCACTGAACAAATGTGTTCATGTGTCACTCCTGGTGTCCCTTCTAGTGGTGATCTAAAGATTCCAATGTCAAAAGTCACTTCTGAAAGACAAATCTTTTTTATGTTTTTTGTTCGGTTTGATTTGGTTTTTACAAAAGGTCATTTATGAGACCTGTAATTTTCTAACTCTGCTTTTTTTATCATATGTCCACAACCACTTTAGGTCTGGAAGCCTAGATGTAGAAAAACAAGAAGTTAAAGTTGTTTTTAAAAGTTTTACAGAAAATGTAAGAGAGCCTTTCATACACTATACATACATATATATATATATATATAGGTTAAGCCTTTTATAAATCAACGGTACATCTTTGCAAAGGTTGCTGGGCACTCCTGGTTGGCCAAATGCTATTTGGCCACTCCTCTTTCCCACTTTCCAGGCCTGGTAGCAGGCAGACCGCCCACAGGATGACTGCTGACCTTTCCTCTGACCCCGTTTGGGACTTAGCTCATCTGCCAAATCTTGCTCAGCTGTGGTCAGACCAGGCGGTATCTACTCCACTTGGGACAAGGCAGTTGTGCCAGGACCCTGGATCTGCATGTCAATGTGAGCGGAGGTGGCCAAGTTCACATTCAAATACACCATTCTTCTTGAGACACTGAGGTGCCTACAGCCCTCCATCAAATCTAGTACCTGCCAACTTCACGGCCCTCCTGCAGGTGTCAAATGGCAGGGCTCAGTAGAAGAAATTCCGGGAAGGCCAGGTTTGGGGAGGCCGCCATCGTCTAAATCTGGTCACAGGAACAGAAATTGTTACATCAACGTCTGCAAGGGTCCTCAGAGCGTGACAGACAAGAACAAGAGTCATCAGAACCCTAGCGGGCTGGCAGGCTGGTGATCAGGAGATCCCCCTGTGGCACAGCTTAAATGGCAAAGTGGCAGAAGGAGTGCCCGGGACACCAGCAAATGGGAAAGCCAGTGGACAGAAGAACCCCCAGGCCGAAAGCATGAGGTCCGTAAGGTGGCTGGAAGGGCCCTTGTTTCCACAGCACTGGAGCAGGTACTTGGCCAGAAGGGCCTCGGTTCCCGACCGAAAGGGCACAATGATGGCGGGAAGTTCTCCAGAACACCATCGCAACCGGAGATGGTGGTGAGAAAGTCCTCTAGGGCACCAGCGCAAAAACCAGCGTGAGAAAGGACCCAACAGGGTCTCAGGAGCACCAGCGTGATGGCCAGACGGTTGCTAATAAGGCCCTATGTTCCTTAGCACGTGAACAGGCTAGTTCCCGCCAGGTTCTACGAAGCGCAAGCACGCAGGTATTCTAGAAGCAGCAATACCCAGGGCAGCAGTCAGAGGACCAAAGGGATTCCGGAAGTTCCCCCTGTGCACCAGCCTGGGATAGGCTGGTGTCTGCGAGAGCCCAGGGTCCACAGAGTGCAGGGGGCACCTTGGCTGTAACGGCTCTCTGTTTGCCAGCAGGCAGGTAAGGTGATGATCGCAGGGCTTCATTCCCCACCTCAAGGTCTGTACTGTTGCCCTTGATGTAGAGAGACTGATGGGGAAAGTATGATGGGTTTGATTTTTATATCAAATCATCAGGCATGGAGAAATATCTTTTAGAAGTGTTAAAATAAATGTTCCTACTGTATATTAAAAAAAAAAAAAAAAAAAAAGTGCTGTGGGTTCCCCAGCTAGAGGCAGGCAGGGGCTCAGAAGTGCAGCAGAACCCTTGAGGGAGGGCAGGTTGGTGTCCGGAAATGCCACTGACGCACTCGCCGGCCCGACAGACGGTGGCCGAAAGGGATCCAGATACCTCAGTAGGCAGGAAGGCTAAATGCCTGAAGCACCCTAGCTTCCCAAACATGTGGGAAGGCCAGTGCCAGCAAGGACCGCTGAATTCTAGCTCAAGCGCTAGGGGCCATAGGAAAAGCCTCCGGGACACCACCTGGAGGGCCAGGCAATGCCCAGAAGGCAAGTTTCTGGAGGAGCCGCTAACAGCTGAGAGCCAGGAGCGCAAGGGCCTAAGTAGTTCTCGCTTCCCAAGAAGGCGGTCTGACGGCCCTAAGAGCCCTCAGTTGCATAGAAAGACAGTGTCCGGAAGTGGCCCCACGCACAAGCACACTGCATGGCAGGTGTCCAAAATAGATCTGGCCACAACGGGCACGATGAACCACAGCAGGCTGAAGGGCAAATGGACCTCGGTTCCTCACTGTTAGAGCAGGTTGTGGAGCCACAAACCTGGGGGACCCATATGTTCAGGTATTGGGAAATTTTACGGCGCACAAGCATGCTGCCAAGCAGGTGCCTGCTATATTCCCGGCCACTGAGGGAGCAGGAACTGTGGCCCGTAGGACTTGCTTTTCAAGAGCACTGGGGCAGGCTGAGGGCCAATTGGCCGTAGGTTCTTCCACATGAGGCTAGGTCCTGGAACCACAAACCTGTGGAACCCAAGTGCTCAGGCAGAATTGTTACAGGAAATTCTCGCGGGGTACAACACACTGCCAGGAGGTGCCCGCAAAAGCACCGTTCAAAAAGGGCGGGAGGAACTATGGAAGAGAAGGCTCTCTTTTCTAGGACACACGAGCAGGCTGAAGTCCAAGGGAGCCTTGGTTCCTCGGCATTCCGGCAGGTCGTGGAAACAGAGCCGCGGAACCCAAGTGCGCGCGCCAGCAGGCTGGCGACAGAAAGGGAATGCGGGGCGCCAGCGTGAATGAAGGAGTGCCCCGTGTGCACAAGCACACTGCCTTCTGATGTCCCCAATAATGCCGGCCACAAAGGGCGGGAGGAACACTGACAGATAGGGCTCTTTTCCTAGAGCATAGGGGCAGGCCGAGGGCCAAGGGCCCTTGGTTCCTCTGTATTAGGGCAGGTTGTGGAACCCCAGACCCGCGGCACCCAAGCGTTCAGGAAGGGACGACGCTGCACCATCGTGAAAGGACAGTGTCCACAAGTGCCCTCGGCGCACAAGCATGCTGCCTGTCAGGTGTCCGAAGTAGTCTCCGCCACAAAGGGCGGGACGAACCATGGCCCGTAGGGCCCATGTTTCCAGAGTACTCAAGAGGGCTGAGGAGCAAAGGGTCCTCGAGTCCTCTCTATTAGGGCAGGTTTTGGAACTAGGCACTGTCGGAACCAAAGTGCTCAAGCAGACTGGTGACCGGAAACTCTTGCGGGGCGTAAGCACGCCGTCTGGCAGGTGTCTGCCGTAGTCCTGCCAGTAAAGGGTTGGACGAGCAACCATGATATATAGGGCTCTCTTTACAAGAGAACAGGCTAGCTGACAGCCAAAGGGCCTTGGTTTCTCAACGTGTGTTCATGCTGCGGACCCAAAGGTCCGCGGAACCTAAGCTTTCGGGCAGTATGCAGGCGGGAAGAGCCACTGGGGCACTAATGCCCAAGACAGACTGGCTTAAAGGGCCCTCACGCCCCACAAGGAATGGCGGCAAGCAAGCAGCTACCTGGGTTCCCCAGTGCAAAGCCAGCCAATAATGTGACGGAAAGTTCTCTGATTACATAGCACAGGTGCAGACTGATGGCCAAAGGGCCTTAGTTTCTTCCGCCACCCGGCAGGTTAGGGGCCCAAACTGCGGAACCTTAGCATGAATGCAGGGTTCCCTGGCCAGGGCACTAGCCAGAGCCAAGGACACAACGCTGCTGGAGCACAACGCTGCTGGTCGGACTATTTGCTAAAAGGGCCTTATCTTCAACAGGCAGGCAGGGTGATGGCTAAAGGGGCTTCATTTCCCAGCGTGAGGTCTGTACTATTACGGAACTTTTACTTGGTTAATCAGGAAGCTGGCAGGCTGGGCCCAATGGAACCTTTGAGCACAGGTAAACAGGTGGTAGGAAGTACCCATAGAGCACTCGCCAGCAAGACGGTGGCTGAAAAGGACCTGGATTCCTCGTAGACAGGTAGGCTGCCTAAACATGCAGAAAGGCCTGTAACAGCAAGGACCCCTGGATTCCAGCTTGCCGACGATGCGAAAAGTCCCCGGGGCACCACTTCACGGGCCTGTCAGTGTCAGAAAGAGACTGTATTGCACTGGAACATTTGAAGGCACATTTCTAGAATAGCCCAGAGCCGGAGGCACCAGGCCGAATTTGTTCTGGCTGCCCAAAAAGGCAGTTTATGGCCATATGAACCCTTGGTGCCCAACTCAAGTCTTATAATGGAACCTAATGTGCCCTAGGTTCTTCATCACACCATCAGGCTGGGTACTCGGAGCCCTGAGAGGAACACAATCACGAGGGCAGGCACGTGACCAGATGGGACCACGCAGCACTAGCGCAATGGAAGGACAATGTCCGAAAGTGCCTGTGGTGCTCAACGTACTGCCAAGCCAGTGTTTGCAACAATCCCCGACGCACAGGGCGGGAAAAATCACGGAAAGCAGCGCTCGGTTTTCCAAAGACAAGGGCAGAAGAGGCCCAGCGGGCCCTCAGTTACTCTGCATGGGGGCAGATTATGGAACCACGTACTCTCGGAACTCCGGTACTCAGGTAGACTGGTGGCCGGAAACTTTTGTAGAGCACAAGCATATCTTCAGGCGTGTGTGCGCTTTAGCCCTTTTCGTTAAGGGCAAGAGGAATCCTGGCACAGAGGGCTGACCTCTAGCGAATACCATCAAGCTGACAGCCACAAGTCCTCGGTTTCTCAGTGTGTGGGCACGTGTGGACCCAAAGGCCTGAGGAATCCAAGAGTGCAGGAGGAACATTGGCAGATTTCTCTTTCCTAGAGCACACGGGTAGGTGTTAAAAATCAATATATTCTTTGCTACCAAAATGTTTTTGAACTCTACAGAAATAACTAAAAGAAAAGAGAGATTTGTTTTATTTTGGGATAGGAAGACTTTTAATGATTGCAGGTTTTAAACTAATTTATAATAGAGTCCAATGCCAATCAAAATCCTACACATCTGCATGCATTTCATATCTGTTCTTCCGTTTGTTCTGCAGAGGAACAAGAAAGTTGTTTGATGATTTTAAGCATCTGGGAGAAAGTAGTTTGGAAGCAGGTAGAAGTAGGACAAATCAGAACATGGGTAATTAATTTCCTTGAGCTTCAGGTATCTCTGTTTTCTATAACTAATAGCATCTTCTATTTGGATAATTCAGAATTTTAAATTAGAGTATCTGAAAAGGAATTGCAGTAAGTCTAATGTTATATAGCAGATACTGAGTAAATGCCAACTCCTTTCCTTCCATTCTTTCTAGATGAGCTGGCATATTGGATTCAGTTGTCTATGATTTGGGCCAATCTATTTTGATACCGAAGTAGGTTCCTTAATACATCACTACGTAGAATAGTTTGGAAGCATCATATTTACTAGGACATGCATTTGGATATGGCCCAAGGACTAATGCATTCTCTGGGATCCTGTTTAATCTTTCTGTGTCTCCAAGGTGCAAGTGTTGCCAATTCAGGCAAGTTCCCAATTTCTTAACTAGTAGATCTCTAAATCAGTTCCTGTTGCCATTTAATCTTCTCTTCAGTTGGCTGGAGAAACCTGATGGAGCTAAAGCTTAAATCAGGGTCCCTACAGTCTCCCTTTTTTCTTCAGAATCCCATGAGATTTCATTATATTCCATGCACAAACTGTTTTATCTCAAGCTTTCAGGGAAAGGAAAGTGACCCCTGTACTTGTAGATGAGTTAGGGAATCCTTGCGTAGTTCATATATTCTCAGCTCGGCTTATGATAAGTATCAGGTTAATGTGTCATCAGAAGACGGGGATTACTTCAGATATAAATAAAATGTTTGCTCCAGGGTGTGAGTTTTTTTTTGATAACCAAGAACTGGCTGGAGATTCAGCTTCTTAAACATAAAATGCAATTTCCCCTGCAGAGGTCCCATGATCAGGTCATTGCCATGGTAGTCAAACCCTTTCCTTTGTTATGTTTATATTATCTGCCAAGTATCTTTTTAGTGCCCAGTCCTGCTTTTCTTATAATGTATTTGCTGTTGGACTTTTTGTTAGCAGATCTTTGGCATTTCAAGGTTCTGTATGGAAACTTTTCTTTTCATTGGTTTCATAAACATCTCCATGTGTTAGATCTTCTGTAATATCTTACAGGGGTAACTTATGAATCTGAAGTCCGCTTGGAGTGGAGAAGACAATGGGTCACAATTCAATTATGGTAGTTTTAGATTCAAGGAATCCAGAACTGTGCCCTAATGAGGCTATAAAATTAAAAACAAAACAAAAGATGATGTTTCCTATAATATAAATTGATGTTTAAACAGTGTTAGTAGGAGAGTATATTTTACAGCACATTTTAATATAAATATGTTATGAAATGAACAAACTTATATCTATGTCCTAAGGCAAAGAATGACTGTTTTGTTTGCTACTTTCCGGAAGATTTTTGAGGGGGCCTAAATAAACACACAGACAATAAGACTGACAGACAAAGAACTTTCAGATCAATGGGAATATTATATCAGAAAATGCAAGCTATAGCAACTGAGCTCCAATTTTCACCTGAAGCATCTTAGGATTTTTATTGCCTAAAGAAAATGTACTAAGTCAAGAGGAGAAAGAATTTTTTCCTTGTTATAAACTCCAAGAGGAATTTGTCATAGGGGTATTTATAGTTAAAGGAAAAATGCTTTGTTATATAGCGGAAAGAAATGTATATTTAAAATATTGCATTATTGGCATTTCATATTGATCTCTGCTACAGTCGAAAAAATCTCTAATTGTGTTTCCAATTTTAATTCTGGAATCTGGGAAAGATAAACAGTTTTAAACAGCTGGTTTCAATTATCTAAGTAATCCATGGCTTGTGGTGAGGAGATTCATTATATGGTAATGTTTATTTTAATAAACTCTATGGTAAAATATATTCCAAAGATGGTAACCAAAGTCACTGGAAATATCGTTTTGATTATGTTATAAGTGTAACATAACTATAAAATAATCAGTTTAGCAAACAACATGAAAACATGTTGAAGTGTACATCACTCTAAAATTTCCAAAGCAAGTAGAAAATACCCAACCTTTTGCATGCTTCAGAACTGCTTTTTTGAGGACCAGAGAAAGGAGTATGTATGGGGGCAGAGGACAGGGGTGATCCATTGAGGATTGTTTGCGAAATAATTCTTTATAAATTGAAAAGAAGGACAAGCAATGCAGGTATAAAAAATGGTGGAAGCCATCTACTCAGAGGACTCACTAGAGGACATTATTTTGGTTAATTTACCATTGTCTAGGCTCATGTCCCCAGGCCTATAAGCACACAAACTAGATTTCAAGAGGATAGCAAGAACAGGTTCATCAGTCAAAATCAGATTTATATTCACTGAGTTTAGAGAGACCTGTGTGCAAAATTATAATCAAAATTTACATATTAAAAATGTCTTATCTGTTCACCTATCCATCTGTCTATATCTGTAGATCAGAGTTCATATGTAGTAGAGCACATGTGTTGACATGACTAATATATCTTCTTACTTTAGGCAGATCTATATAGAGATGCCAAATTATAACCAAAACATTTTTAAGGAAGCATGGAATATGACAAGAGAAGACAGATAATCTTAGGAAGTATCCTTTAACCAGATTGTAGGTTAAGCACTCTTTCTCATTATAGGATAATATTAATATTTATGATCAAGACTCACTTTCCCCTAGATAGTGCTAGGATGAGTTCTGCACATATTTGCTTCTTCAACTTTTCTTTATTTTCATTGCTGATCAATCCCAATCCAATCTGTTTTTTTTTTTTTCTTTTTATAACTTGATACCTTCAGTCAAGTCCCATTTTAAAAATTTAGTACATTTAATCCAGATTAGAGGCAATGTTCATATTCGAAGTAGTTTTATATATCCCTGATGTGATTCAAATGGGCTTAATTTGTAGGTTAAATTTCAGGACAACATCTTGCATGTTTCCACAATAAACCACTTAGGAATCCAGTTTTAATGTATTTTGAATATGATTCCACATAAGGTTTGATTACTTGACTCATATGTAGAAAATGTATCAACATACCTGGAAATAAAGGGCTTTCTTCTCTTGATTGGCCCTATTTTAAGAAAGGAGAATTGGGGCTCTATATAAAGTTGGATTAAAATCAACGATTTAATTTCCTAGTATCCCTGACTTTAATAGGGAGAATGCAGATGTAGAAAACTTTTATTTTCATTAAAACCATTAATGTACCATTCATTGTGAATCCAAATATATCTTTAAGTGTTTAAATTTTGATTTTTTTTCCCTCTTCAATAAATGAGTGAGTGATAGAAACAGGAAGAAAATAGAAGGAGTCATTCAGTTCATATCTTGAAAAATAATAGGAATCAAGTTCTGATACTACTGCCGAGGCTTTACATTTTTGCATGTAATGGCAATCATATTTTAGTTGGCACTTATGGATATGAATTGAAAGAATGAAGTGAAATGGATATAATACTTTCATCTATTATTCAGCAAGCTATCAAATGAGGTGTTATGACTTACAGTGAGCAACTTCAACCTATCATTTTTGCCAATCTAAAATTCTGATTAAATGTCAAGCAAGTGCAATGTGAATGTGCCTTCCAGAAATGTTATAAATAAGTAGAAATGGCTTGTTTCTTTAGCTTTTCTGATTTAAATAGTGCTTTTTCAGACATCAAGTTATTAGAACTGAAATGGGCACTGGTACCTCACAGTGAAAACAATTGATTTTCAACTGATCAGCCCACTCACTCCCTTTTCATTGTGCTCCAGTCATTCTGACCATCCTCTGGTTTCTTCAATGCAATTTTTATGCCAAGACTTGTTGCCCTTTGGGGCCTTTACATTTGTGGTTCCCTCAGACTGGGTGTCTGTACCCTTGTGTGGTTGCAGTCATCTGTAGTATTGACAGGGCTGAAAGATCCACTTCCTTTGTGGCTAACTCTTGTCTGCCAATTTGGTGCTTGCTGTTGGCAGGGATTCTTGAGTGTTCTCACAACATGGAGCCTTGCTTCTCCCCTAATGAGCCATCTAAGAGAAAGAGAGCCAGACAGAAGCTATGCTTTTCATGATCTAGCCTCGGAAATCACATAGCATCACTTCTGCCACATTCTACTCTTTTAAAAGTAAGTTCTTTAAGGTCATCCCATGCTAAAGGGAAGGGGATTTAGACTCTACCATGCAAAGGGAAGAGTGCCAGAGAATTCACATTGTATTTTGAGATCACCGCACTAAGACTCATGATTTTTGTGAATCTCAATAATTACCCCTCACTTCACATAACAGCTATTGTATTGCTTTTAAAACTAATACAATAACAGTAATAGCAACTTATATTTATTTGAATGTTATTTTCTTTTCCTTTAAACATGTAATTTTTCAATATTCCCCCGTAGTTTTGAATTTAGTTTTATTGTATCTACTGTTTCAAGTTTTTTGAACAGACGTTTTTGTCCAGTTTTATATAGAAGTATACAGAAAACAATAATTCACTTACAAATTGATTTCGAGCAAACAGCGATGGTACACATATTTTCTGTTAAGTCATATATAATGGTAACTATAATATATATATAAATTTTAGATCTCTTTGTAAGTTGATTAGCATTAAAGATGTTAAACTGTATTTACATGTTATATAGTATTATACATAAAATCCATGCATTTACATTTCATCTTAACCAGTTAATCAAAGTAGAAATCATATTCAAATTCAAGGACCTATTTTGATTTTCAAAGATTTGTATAAATGTTTGGAAAGGAGAGATTCTGGAACATAAAAATACTGCATACATACGTTATTAAAATATTTAAATAATTTAATAATAAGATTGATTCAAATTAATGTCTTAACTAAATTGGTTGCATGTTATTCCCCTTATTCTAAACTCTTAATCTTTAAAATAACTAATTATATAAATATATTTTTAAAGAGTAGAAGGTAAAACTTACTCATCTTTGGCATCTTATGTTCAAGTGACAACAGAGCAAAGTTTACCTGTGCCCCTAAATACCCTATCATTAATCAAGTAAACAGCAGAGGGCATTTTTAAAGCAAACAAGTGCACACAACTCTAGAGATTAAAGACTTTACCATCAGTTGCTATACGTTATTCATACTATGGGCCACTATATTTCCTGGCAGTATATTCAGTTATAGGCAAGAACAGAATGTTTAAAATTACTGGGAAGCGGCTGTGGCTCAATCAGTAGGGCTCCCGTTTACCATATGGGAGGCCCCCGGTTCGGTTCCCGGGGCCTCCTGGTGAAGGCAGGCCCGCCCGCATGGCGTGGTTAGCTGACCCAGCGAGCACAAGCAGCAAGGGGGGGATAAATGAATAAATAAATAAAATCTTTAAAAAAATAAATAATAAGTAAAATAAAATAAAATAAAATTACTAAAATTATTTCTGTTCTTTAGGTAGAAAAATTCAGTAATATCACCAGCAGGAATCTAAACCTAGTGCCTAGCCTAGTGTTGAGTATAGTTAGCCTCTTAAAAATGTCTTTTCATACTAGTTGTTAATTGTGACCATTTTAATAACCACATCTTTTACTGTTATTTTGATTTTCTGCTTCTTTTGATTTTATTTCAACATTCTGAAAGATGTTTCTTTTCATGTGAATTATTTTGACCAAGCAAACCTGCCTTGTCCCTCTCAGGGCAACAGTATGATATGCTTTTTTGTTGTTGTTTTGTACACTTTACTATTTTTTTCCACTTTTTTATTGAAGTATATCATTCATACATGAACATACATAAACAATACTTGTATAGTAAAATTTGTGAACTTACAAAACAAACATGCATAACATCATACAGGGGTCCCCTACATAAACCCACCACCAACACCTTGCATTGTTGTGAGACATTTCTTACAAACTATGAAAGAATATCGTCAAAAATCTTACTACTAACTATAGTCCATATCTTACATTTGGTGTATTTTCCCCTAACCCACCCTATTATTTTTTTAAATATATTTTTACAGAAGTTGTGAATTTACAAAACAGTCACGCACATGTGTCGAATTCCCATATAGCACCCCTTCACCAACACATCACACTGTGGTGGAACATTTGTAACAGATTATGAGATAATATCATCAGATTATTACCACCAAACATGGTATGTTTTTTAAAAGACAAGTTTTGGAGTCAGAACTATGTTTGAATTCCACATGCTGCTTTTCATTTGCTCCTAACCTTGACAAGTTACTGATCTTTTCTGAGCTTCAGTGTCCTAATATGGGGAATGGGATTAACATCCAATATGCAGTGCAGTTCTAGTGATTCAATTAGACAACATATGTGCTTGGCACCTAACAGATGCCCAATAAATGTTATTTCTTTACCCTTTTCCAAGAGAGCCTGTCCTCTGATGAAATTTCTGTTAAATAAAAGAAAATTAAAACAAAACACCCTGAAAATCTTTTTCAAAGATGAATTGAAAGCACATGGTTATAACTTGTGGTCTGATTTTAACAAAATGGTGAAAGAACAGCACAAGACTCTGCTTTCTTCTGACTCTCCTTTAAGAAACCCTCTCCCTTTTTTACCATCATCTGATAGACTCCCCTTCTTACTTACAATGACCTTGAACAAGTTATGTAATTTCCCGTGCCTCAGTTTCCTCAACTGTGAATTGAAGATAATCATAGTGCCTACAATAAATGATTTTTATCAAGATTAATTGAATTAATTCAAAGAAATGCTTATAACAATGCCTTTAAAACAGTAAACAATTTATATTAACTACCTATATTGTTTGGAAAGGTTTTGTAATTCTTTTTCTTAATGCTCAAGAACCACCCCCCTCCCCTTAGCCTGGCTTGCAATCTAACTTTTGAACTTTCATATTTTCCCACCATTCCCAACATCCTACATAATTCTGCTAAACTCAAGTGCAGATGGTACATTATAATTTCAAGAGGTTCCCACAGCCCTTGAAGTCCATTCTTAGATCTCTTAACATATTTACAGAAAATTCTAATTAGAGATGTGCAAAGGAATTTAACATATTTTAAGTGCATAAGTATATAAAAATGGTGTATTTATATATGTCTAATATGCATTTATTTCTACATCTCTCAGGCTCAGACTCTTCAACTTCCATGAGTGCCTTTTTCTGGCTTTTCAATCCAAGTTCATAGCATATGTTTTGCTACAAAGGTATTCTAACATATGTGTCCTCATTCCGCTGTTTATAGCTCAGATAGAGATTTTCCATTATGTCAAACATGGCGATTATTCTATTAGCTTTTTTTTAAAAAACATTCATTTTCTTCCCTTCAAAGAAATGCAAAATAGAAATCTTTCGTAATTCTGTTTACATAATAGGGTCGTATTTTGTGAAACAACATTAGCAAGACACATCCCTCAATGAATCAGTATTTCCTTCTTTAACTAACGATAACAAGTCCTTGTCTTTATTGATAGATCCAAATTTCATCTCCCAGGTTATTGATTAATGATGAATCATAGGAAGCTTGTCACAATTCAAATAGACAAAGAATGAAAATAATAGGTCTGTAATATTAACTCTGACAAGAAACAAAGGAGAATGGAAATAGCATCAGAGCAATGCACCTTTTCATTTTAGAATATTTTGTTCAGTTTATTTCAGAACTGTGCACACTGTCATGGATGATGAGTAAGCAAGAACATCAGTAAATGGGAAAGTCATGCTCTGACAATTTGTTTTATAAAAGTTTTTCTTTTAAGAAATAAAATGTTAGTCTCCAATTTTATAAATTATGGTCCATGCAATGCTGGAAACAGCAATTTTGCTGTAGCAATAATAGCATCCACAAAATGTACCAGTTACATACATTGAGCTTTTCCTTCATTGCTATAGAAATGGAAAGGGATATACAGGATGTGATCTTTTCCTGAAAAAGTATGAGGATGGGTTCTGGTGATGTGGAAAAAAAATGATTCAAGTGCTTATTTTCAGTTTTGTTTCTTTGTGATTAAAAATGACTGGAATCTAGGGAAGAGAACAGGGTCACTCCAAGGGTATACAATTCAAAATCAGAAAATGTAGTTTTTCATTATGCCCAGGCTCAGGCATGAACAAAATGCCTGAACAAAAATGCTTCTATAATTTATCATTTGAATATTTTCAAAAAAATTAATAAAGTAATTGGCATTGTATTTCATTCCTAATGCCAACTTTGACCTCAATAATGGTAGGAACAATATCGTATTTATCTTAAATTTCTCAGTAACTGATATACTGCCTGGCATATAATTGACACTTGGTGGTATTTTAATTAATGGAGGAGTCACAAAATGAAATCTGTTGATTATGCTAAACTTGAAATACTTCATTGGTATTAAGTTTTATTTGAATATATGTGAGTGGGGGATCGTGGGTATGTGTGAATGAATTTGAATTTGTATTTACATATAATATACATATTTACAAATATATATTATTTATATATGAACATATGTGCATTTATGTATTTATCTGTCTATTTGAGTGAAGAGATAGATAGGGTTGTTGCTATATCATTTGTCTGGCTTTTATGTTGTTAGATCCTAGAAGATAGAGCTTCTGTCTTCTACTTTCTATAAAAAACGGTGCATTTTCTAAAGTAATACTCTGCATAGGATGGAGTGAATTTTATGTAGATTGAAGAATATATAATGCTTATATTTTTAGCTTTTATCTTTAATTAAAAAAAATTTTATTAGAGAAGTTGTGAGCTTATAAAACAATCATGCATAACATGTAGAATTCCCTTACATCACCCCTCCACCAATATCTTGCATTGTTGTGGAATATTTGTTACAGATTATGGAAGAATGTCATCAAAATATTACTGCTAAGTATGGTCCATAGCTTACATTTGGTGTATTTTCCCATAACCTCCCTATTACTAACACCATGTATTAGTATTTTACATTTGTTATAGTTCATGAGAGAATACTCTCATTTTTGTACTGTTAACCACAGTCCATCACCCACTACATGGTTCACTGTGTTATAGAGTCCCATGCCTTGTACCATCTATCTAAAGTGTACACTCAGTAGCTCTCAGTTTCATCACAGAGTTGTGCTGTCATCATCTCAGGAAATTTTAGAACATTTTCCTTCATCCAATAGAAAAAATTCCCATACCCCCTGTGGCAGTTTGAAATTATTTTATTAATCCTAAAAAGAGAAAGATTATGTTTGTGAAATAATCCATTTCTGTGTGAGACCCTTTCAGTTGGACTATGTCAGTGAGGCATGACTCAGGTTGAGTCTCTGCCTCTTTGCTGTGTCTGATAAAAATGGAGACACAGGAAAAGGGAGCCATCATATTTGATCCTGCCATGTGAGAGAAAGGCCCTCCAGTTTTGCCCATACCTGAGCTGCAAGGAGAGAAGCCTCTGAGAGGCTCAAATTGCTGAGGCCCAGGGAGAAATGAACCATCTGCCTGATAGCTGCACCAAGACTGAGAGAAGAGGCCCAGTAAGAAATAAGCCCTGTGCTAGGTTAGCCTACAGCTGCAGAAAGGTGGAGACCTTGGCAGAGATCAGCAGCTATCTTGCTTCCCCACATGGCAGCTGACTTTGGTGAGAAA
Organism: Tolypeutes matacus; assembly: GCA_026826555.1. Classification (NCBI taxonomy): domain Eukaryota; kingdom Metazoa; phylum Chordata; class Mammalia; order Cingulata; family Chlamyphoridae; genus Tolypeutes; species Tolypeutes matacus. The sequence continues at coordinate 760,986 of JAKSZT010054121.1, forward strand.
GCACCTCTTATGTTGCCTTGAATTGGACCCTACACGGCCTTGGACCTGTAAGCTTTTACCCCAAATAAATACCCTCTATAAAAGCCAATCCATTTCTGGTACTTTGCATCGGCTGCCCTTTTGCAAACTAAAACACTCCCCTGTCATTGATATAGTACCTTTTTTGACATTGATGCAAGAATGTATTGCTGTCAGCTATAGTCCATAAGTTACACTAATTGTACTCTTACCATGTATCACCATATTCTTACCACTCTGTAATGGTGGCGTACATTTGTTCTAGCTCATAGAAGAACGTTCTTGTATTTGTATTATTAACCCACAATCCTCACCCATCACCGAGTTCACTATGTTATACACTCCCTAGGTTATTCTCTAGCATTCTTTCAATTGACGTTTAAGTCCCTAGACTACCCCTTTGAGCCACAATCACATTTATAAATCAGCAGTGTTAGTTATACTTGCTATAATGTATTACCTTCAGCTATATCCATTTCCACACTTTTACAATCAAACTAATTAAAAGTTGTACATGCATTAATCATCAGTATTCCTTCTCAGCCTCATCCCATCTCCTAGTAACCTATACTTTAGATTTTAACTCCATGTGTTTATTATTCATATTTAATTCACATTAGTGAGACCATACAATATTTGTTCTTTTGTGTCTGGCTTATTTCACTCAGTATAATGTCCTCAAGGTTCATCCATTTTGTCATATGTGTCCCAATTTCATTTCTTCTTGCAGCAGCATAGTATTCTATCATATGTATATACCACATTTTGTTTATGCATTCATTGGTTGATGGACACTTGGGTTGTTTCCATCTTTTGGCAATTGTGAATAACACTGCTATGAACATTGGTGTGCAAATCTCTGTAATGCTTATAAGATTTTAATTTTTTGAATTTTCAATATCTGCTTTTAATTAGCAACAAAATAAGAATAAAATTAGTAAATTCTTCCTACCATTATATGTTTAATCTTCATTTATTTAAAACAACCACTACATTGCTCCCATTCCTAAAACTGAGTACCATATCTTTCTCATTTTGAATTAAATTTTACTAATTCACACATAGCACATTGAGAATTTTGTCTTCTTCTAACACCTTGTATCTTCCTATTTGGCTAATTATGATACTTTTAGTAAATGATGAAATTGCTTTTATCCTCTGTAGTAGATTAAATTATCTACTCCTGCAAAGGACATGTTCTTAATCTTAATCCACATTCCTGTGGTTGTGAATTCGTTTGTAAATATGGCCTTTTGAAAACATTATTAGTTAATATGTGGCCAACTGAATCAGGGTGGGTCTTAATCCATATTACTGGAGGCCTTATAAAGAGAAGAAACCAGAAGACAGGAGAAAGGCAAAAATGGGAGCCAGAAGCTGGAAGGGTAGACACAAGAGAGATCACCATGTGATGGGATGCAAAGACTCGAGCCAAGGAACCCAAGGATTGCGACAAGCCAGCATCAGAACCCTACAGACTTTGAGGAGAAAACATGGCCTTGCCAACACCTTGATTTGGGACTTCTGGCCTCCGAAATCATCAACTAATAAACGTTTGATGTTTAGGCCAACCCATTCTGTGGTATTTTTTTACAACAGCCTAACAAACTAAGATATCTTCTCAAAGGAGTTTTAATATGGTCAGGAAGAAAGTACAATAATCATTTTAAATATAAGGTCAAAGAAAACTGGTAGTCAAGTTCAGTGTTTGGTATTAAAGCAAAACACACACACAATTTACATACAGGATTTATTACCCTTTCCCTCAGTTTCACAGTCAAATTTTACTATTTTGATTTGAATGAAAACTTGAGTTCATTTATAAAATACAAATATGAACCCTATATACCATTCGTACATTTGTAATCTTTTAGTGTTTTTGGTGGTTAAAAGATAATATATAGGCTTTTTTTTTGAGGTACCGGGAGCCAGGGATTGAACTCAGGACCTCATATGTGGGAAGCCGGCGCTCAACCACTGAGCAACATTGGCTTCCCTGAATTGGGTTTTCCATTTGTTTTGCTTGTTGTTTGTTTTTGTTTTTTCAGGAGGAACCAGGAACCAAATCAGGGACCTCCCATGTGGAAGGCCTGTGCTCAACCACTTGAGCCACCTCCTCTCCAATATAGGCATTTTGATTGTAGTTTTAAGTTTAGAAACAGAGGTGATTTGATAGCTCTTAAGATGGCTGCCAGTGTGTGGCATGAAGAAGGATGGTGAGCACTACTGGCTGTCTGCATGTCAACAAATTCCATGCAATACTACATGGAAGTCTCTCTCTTACTGTAATCAGGGCTTCTGTCAGTTGTCATGGTTGACATTCAGCTTTTGGAGTCAATGGCTTTATTTCATCATCCTAAGGAAAACTCATTGAACAAGCTATTACTGCTGGTATAACTGCTGGCCTGTGACTTGTTTATTTTTTAAATAAATATATCCAGGGAGGGAATCACCATTCTGCATCTATTATTTACTTTTGAGTCAGAGGGACATAATCTTGTGGTTGCAATCTATTTGAAAAGAGAATATTGAGGGTAAAAAAATAATATTGGGGAAGCATAGCAGCATCTCTATCTGACTTTGTACAATATTTATGGCTTTCCTTCTCTGGGAAGGGGCCAAGTTCTGTATTTTTGTGAGTTTTGACTTTTGAAAAAAAAATAGTATAGACTTTTTGGGACTGTGTTTTGAGGAGAAATTGTGGCTGTGTAACAATATGAAAATAAGCTTCAAGTATTCTACTTCCTGATCAGAGTAGCTGAAGAGAGTTATGTTTCCTAAGTATACATAAAGTATTGAACAGTTAAAACTACTGGACAACTTTGGAAAGTGTATAGCTCATAAAGTTGTTATACTAGCTTTAATTCAAGTGTGAAGAGATGCCTAATACATGTGCCAATACTTGGAGTGTACTTTGAAGGGTGTTAGATAATGCTTTATTCCTATCTTAACCAGGTTAATCTTCATCATATAAGTAGCATATAAGTTGAAGATTTGCCGAGTTAAAAGTGAATACAAAAGAGAAGCAAGGCATATTAATTGATTCCTCTCTGAAAGATAAAAAACAAATTGACTAAGATTCCCTTCTTAAATGGCAACCTTAAGAACAGAGATTTTGTCTTTTTGGCTTGGTGGCCAAACTTTAAGAGGTGATAAGCCATCCTCAGAATCTCTGTAAATCTCTGTGAAACTTTCATGGTATTATACTGCAGTGGTTGAATCTGGTACATTACTCAAGATAAAGAACCCCAAATGAAATTAATCCTCTTTCTCTGTATACATGTTTCTTCCATTGATTCTAGCTTATATTTCTGGCCAGAAGATTTAAGGATAGCAAATGTGCCCCAAATGCCAAAACACTGCATCATACTGGCATGCAAGAGAAGACATGGGGAAAGCAGAAATAGCCTGTGCCCTTTAGCCCGTGAATGTTACAGACAAGAAAAGAAAAACACACTCAAAAAACATTAACTCAACCCACACAGGATTAAATAAAAGTTTCTGTGAAATACCAAATGGACACTTCTAGCCCTCCATTAAAATTACATTTATTAATTTGTTCTTCAGTCATTTATTAAGTGCCCAATATTGCCAGGTAAGAGAGGTAACAGATTTCCTGATTCAGCTGTGCTCTCTTGCTATCCTATCTTATAACCAAAGGCATATATTGTAAAATAGCTAATCAGGATAGAGATAGTGGAATATAGTAAGATTTATCAATGAAATATTTATAGAACATGATTTTAGATTCACCAATACTGCTTTTTAAATGCTATTACCTCCCACTTTCTCAACAACCTTATGCTTTACTATTATCGTCTCTCTCTCGCCTATTTATACTTATGATCTTTACTAGATCCTTCCTATTGACTAATAAAAAGGTTTTTTTTTTGCTTGACTAAACTTGCTGGCTTTACTTCCTTTCATTCATATTTTGATAACTGTCATGTCACTACAATGTCAATGAAATTATTCTGATTAAAGTCAATAAAGATCTCCCTCTCCATTTGGATCAGTCCTCATCTTACATTTATTCTCAGTGGCATTAGATAGTAAGTGTTTCAGGATCAAGGTAAAAGCCATCTCTGAGTTACAAGTGATTTGACTTGGGGTACATCAAATGCGCATTGTGAAAGAAAGTGACAGAGATGAGTTTAGATTTTAGCTTTGGTTACTGAGACCATAACAATATCTTAAATAAAGCTAAATATAAATGGAGAAATACAGTTTTTTAAAAGAATGATTAGCTTAGAAATGTTGAGTGAATTGGAAACATGGACCTTTCTATCAGAAGAAAGATCAAGATAAAAAATACCTATTTGGGCTTGATGGAGTATTAGTAAAAGTTGAAGGAAAATGAGGTCACTGAGGACAGAAAAGGTAAATGATGGAACCCTGGAGGAATACTGAGGTGAAGATAGGAATAATAACCAGTGAAAAAACTGGAACAGGAGCAATGAGAGATATAGAAAAAACAAACAAGAAAAGAAGTTCTCTCTTGAGTCAAATGAATAGAACTTTGAATAATGATAAAATTTGCAGACATACATCAAATAATTTTTAAGACTGGGGACTCTTAGCTTCAGTGACTAAGGTTTCTTGGTAGGCTATGTGAGAACAATTTCTTTAGAGTTTAGAGAGCAAATGAGCAAGTAAGTGGAAAAAAAATATATGGTTGTTCCCTTTAGGAATATTTAAGAGTGAACTTCAGGGGAATGGGATAGAGCAGTAGAAAAAGAGCAAATCAGCACAAAGAGAGGGTTTGTTTTGTTTTTTAAACTGTGTAATGTACTTCCTCCCAGTGTAGGACATGACTCCTGGGGATGAGCCTCCCTGGCACTGAGGGATTACTACCGAGTGCCAACTGGCAATAGGACTGGAAAAAGACCTTGAATAAAAGGGGGAAAAGGTAAAGACAAATGAGTTCATATGGCTAAGAGACTTCAAATTGAGTCAGGAGGTCATCCCAGAGGTAATGCTTATGCACATCTCAGTAGGACCTCATAGACTTCCAAAGTGGATATCACCCCAAATAGAGGGGACCTGAGGGCTCTGGAGACACCCAGGTCCTATGTCAGGGTGGATAGCTCCAGAGTTTGGTGCCTTGCCAGTGGGCCCTACTTTTGGAATTTGTGCTCCTGAGAATGACAGAGTTGGACTCAAATAGGTCTTCCCTGCACATGGTTCATCTGTCCCTTCTATTCAAACCTATACGTGGTGCTGGAGTTTGTAGGTGTACATACAGAGACTGGAGTCTTTGGGCTGTCCATATGCCAGCTGGGCCCAGAATCTCGGTGGAGCTGCAACTCCTACTCTGCAGCTCAATGGACTCACCCAGGACACCTGGCAGGGAGATGATGATGGACAATGGCCATCCCAGGGAATGGAGAGAATCTGCAGCTGCAGGCAGGATAATCCCATCCATCTTATCTGTGGGATATAAACCCCCTCTCAATTGGAGGTGGAGTGGACATCACCATCCCAGTCTCCTCAGGATTGGGGGAAGAGCTATGGACTAGAGTGGACTTACTGGTATTCTATTATAGACATATTGTGAGTCAAGCAATGGAAGAAATCACAACATTAATGTGGAGCCAGTGGCCACTGGATGCTCTGGGGGAAGGGAGAAGGAAAAGCAGTTGTAATACAGGGGCTTTTTTGGGACTTGGGAGTTGTCCTGAGTGACATTGCAATGACAGATATAGGCCATTTTATATCAGCATATAACATGCAGAACTGGGTGGGAGAGAGTGTGGTCTACAATGCGAACTATGGTCCATGCTTAGTGGTAAAGCCCCAGGATGTGTATATCCATTGCAGGTGATGTGCTACACTAATGAATGATATTTATGTGGGAGGTTGTGGGAGGTGTGGGAGGTGGGGCATATGGGAATCCCTATATTTTTTGTGTAGCATTTATGTAATATAAGTAGTTTTTTAAAAAAATTATTAATAAAAAATAAACTGCGTAATGAAAGCACATGGTAAACAATACATGAAACAAGAATCTCCTGATTTCAACCTTTTGTTTATAAGTCCCACTCTCCAGAAGTAAGCTATTTAAATATGTTTCTTCTTCTGGGTAACTTCCATATTCAGGCAATATGCTTTTACTTCTGTTCTTGAATTGTGAATACTAAATAATATAAAAGAGATAAGATTAAAGTCACTTAAACACTAACACTTCCATTTTTCTAACTTTGTATGTCCACTTTATTAATTGTATGCATTTTCTGATTTTACTTTTACATTGACAGGATTAGTAACATCTATATTGTATCCTACAATCACTGTAAAATCTTCTGTTCCCACTCTATAAGAAATGTGAAAGATCCCACTTCCTCTCCCAGTATGAGCCTTCATGATTCAAAAAAATGTTTCTAGTTTCAAGAGCAAATGAATTTCTTTCCTTATATTTCACCAATTGCTTAAATTAATCAAACATTTTTGTTTGCTTCCTAATTGGGCCATTAATTTCTTAGAGAAAAATTTCCCTTTAGTTTTTATTGGTCTTTGTTTTGTACTATTTACCTCTTTAATTTGTATTAAATATTAAGCATATATCACATAATATTTATAAATATTAAATGTATTCAAATTCATATTTGAAGTTAAATATTTATATGTTTATGAATGATTTATATATGATTATATTTAATTTAAAAATAAAACCATGTCTATATTTATTTTGTAATACTAAATTTTAAAAACATAAACATTAAATATTTTATAAACATTTAATATCTATAAAATATATAAACTGCATATGTTTTCAAGATTAGCAATAATATGCACACCCATGCATCTGTCAACTATTTAAAAAATAAAACATTACATTCAATTTTGTTATCCTTGGTGGGAACATCCCTACTACCATCCCCTCACCCCAGCCTCATAGGCAACCACTATCATGAATTTAATATTCTGGCCTTTTTATAGGGGTTTAGTACATGTATTTAATTCCCAAAAAATGTATTGTTTAATTTTGCATGTTTGTAGTCTTTACATAAATGGAGTCAAAATTCTCTAAGAATTCTTTGGAAAGTTCTTTTTCATTCATAGTTTTGTTTCTGAGATACATGTTTTGTGCTAAAAATCATCCTGTTTACTGTTATATAATATTCCATGGCACAAATATATACTATTTATGTTTTCAGTCTACTGTTTATAGACAGGCAGACAGTTACTTCCAAATTGTTTTGTTTTGCATTGTTTAATTTTGGTTTTGTGTTTTGGTTTTTACTTTTATGAAAATCCATTCCATGGACTTATTTTTTGGTGCACATTTGCAAGAGTTCAATACTATAGTTCCAGGAGAACAATTATGGGATCATAGGTATACAAATAATCAATTTTCTAGGCAGTCCCAAATTGTTTTCCAAAGTAATTGTACTGATGTATAGTCCCACCTGCAGTGTTCGTTTGTGTTGCTCCAAATCCCTGAAAAATATTGACATTGTCATATTTTAGAATTATTTTCCAATTTATGGTTTTATTTGCATCTTCCAGATTACTGCCAAGGTTGAGTATCTTTTCACATATTTATTGGCCATTTATGTATCCTTTTCAGGGATGCACCTGTACTTGTCTTTTCCCCATTTTTTCATAGATTTATTTCTGATTTATAAGAATATTCTATATATTCTGAGTAATAATTTGACAGTTGTGTATTTGCACCTATCATCTCCAAGGTTTATGGCTTTTATTTTTATCCTTTGTGGGATCTTTTGATATGCAAAAGTTCTTAATTTTAGTGTTGTTAAATTTATCGATTTTTTATGGTTTGTGTCTTTTAAATCTACTTAGGAAATCCTTCTGTACCCCAAGATAGGTTGAATATGTTTAAATTTGAACTACTTGTTAAATAGGTGAAAATGCTAAGTAAGTAATCAAAGATATGAGTTAGAAATTCCACGCCCCCCCTCTAAAAAAAAGATTGGGTTTGGATTACACATTTGAGAGTCTTTGGTGTATAAATAATACTTAAAGCCATGGCCTTATTGAGAACACCTCATGAGTTAAAAAAAAAAAGCCTAGAAACTGAGCAGTGGATAATCTAAGATTCAGATACAAAGAAGAAGATGAGAATGCAGAAAAGAAGAGTAAAAATTCAGCTACTGATTTAGTAGGAAAACTAGAATACTATGGCATCCCAGAAGTCAAGAGAAAAAAAAAAAAAAAAAAGACTTGCAAGGAGGGAACAGTCAACCAGTTAAAATGCTGTTGAGATGTAGTAAGATAAGGCTTGAATATTGACTATTGAGTTTAACAACATTGAGATGGTTGGTGACCCTCAAAGTATATTTACACTGGAATGGTGGAAATTAAAGACTTATAAAAGAGGGTTCAAGAAAAAATCTGAGAGATAAGGAAATGGAGAGAGATTATATATATAGACAGTAATTTCGAAAAGCTTTGCTATAAAGAGAACTGAGGTGGTGGCTAGAGAGTGATATGAGGTTAAGGAATGGGATATATTACCATGCAGTTTTATAATTATAGACTAGATTAAGAAAATATGTAAAATTAATTATGCAGAGAAAAATAAAACAGGGTAATGGGACTAAGTATTTTTACTAGGTAAGATGGTATCTTAGTTTCCCAGGATATGTGACAGATACCACAATGTGGGTTGACTTAAACAACAGGAATTTAATGGCTCATGGTTTCACAGGCCAGAAGTCCAAGTCAAGGTATTGACAGCTTTCTGGCTAGCCGGCAGTCCTTAGGTTCCTTGGCTTTCCCATCACATGGCCATGTCCTCTCCTTTCTTTTCCAGTTCCGTTGACTTCTAGCTCTTCCCCTGTGTCTTTCTCTCTCTATGTCTGAATTTCTTCTGTTTATAAAGGACTCTAGTAATCTAGATTAAGGCCCAATCTCATTCAATTGGGCCACACCTTAATTGAAACTAATATCTTCAGGAGATGCTATTTAAAATGGGTTCATATCCACCCTCAGGAATGTGGATCAAGACCAAGAACATGTCTAAGTTAGGGTACATAATTCAGTCCACCATAGAGGAGAATGGAATTTAATGAGGGCCTTACACCTGAACAGGAACAGTGCAACAAATCTAATCAGAGGAAGGGAAGAGTACAGACAGGTATTTTGTTAGATTTGGTCATGGGAAGATGTGAAGGTTCTCTTCTGACTCTCTACATTTTCTCAGTGGAATAAAGAGCAAGGTCATGAACTGAGAGGGAGGGGAAGGGTTTTGAGGTTTAAAGTGAGTGGGGAAGATATGAAATAGCTCTTGGACAGTGAGTGAATGAATTGACAAAGGAAATATACTTGACTTTGTAGGTAATACTGAATGCCTTCTAGTTTTCCTAATATCTGCAGGATCCTACACACGAGTATAATTCGAAACTAACATGCAATGTATCAAAATATTTGAGGGAAGCGGCTGTGGCTCAATCAGTAGGGCTCCCGTTTACCATATGGGAGGCCCCGGGTTCCGTTCCCGGGGCCTCCTGGTGGGGGCAGGCCCGCCCACGCGGCGTGGTTGGCTGACCCGGCGAGCACAAGCAGCAAGGGGGGGGATAAATGAATAAATAAATAAAATCTAAAAAATATATATATATATATTTGAAAGGCAAAAAAGAAACTGTATCCATATACAATGTGATGCGTTCTCATTCCTCTACAAATATACTTTCATAAAAACAAAATTGAAAAATAATGGTAAAGCTGTTTTGTTTTGTTTTTTACATTACTGAAATTCAACAAATGTCAAAGGCTACTGAATTTAATTATTATTGCACACCATCTGGATGTTCTTTTAATGCTTGAGAATGTTTGGCTATAATAAAATAAAGATAAAAATTCCTATTTAGTATTCCATAAAATTTAATTTTTCTGCTGTCTTCTACAAACTTATTTATTATCTTATTGTAATCATTATTCTTACATAATTTGTATTTTTGACAATAATGAACCAAAGGATTTAAAATAAAATTTAAATACAGTTGTATTCATAATATACAAAATTGAATGTCATAAAATTAAATGTTTAAAATGCAAGAATAAAAATTTTCAGATATGTTTAAAGAAGAGATTTTTTGTCTAAAATAGTCAAAGTCCCCTATCAACATTAAAAAGCAAAATACCAGTAAGAATTAATGGATGCCAAAGTATTAAATCAAAATAATTTAAATAATGCTGAATTCTTAATTCTTTTCAAAATTTAATTACATCACATCAAATGCTTTGTGAAAATAAAACTTCACATTTCTAGTGTTCAGTGTCCACATGCTTGCCAAAAGAAAGAATTGGTGACATGCTTCATGTATGAAACATCTAGACTAGTGATTCTAAATGGGGGAAGGGGTAATTTTGTCCTCCTGGGGGATATTTTTCAATGTTGACATTATTTTTGGTTGTCATAACAAGGGGGTGGGTTGCTCCTAGCATCAAGTAGGTAGAGATTCAGGGATGCTCCTAAACATCCTATAATACGTACGACAGCCTCGCACAACACAGAATATTCTGGCCCAAATTGACAATAGTGCCTAGTTGAAGAAACCCTGGATTGAACTATATATATTTCTGGTGCATAGCTGTCATCCAGGGATCTCGTTTCACCACCATCTTTGGTATTCCCTTTGTCTATTTCCTGTTTGGGATCTCCATTTTATTGTATCCCAAGTCTTTGCCTTTTTTTTGATGGAGTATATTCTCCAGTGGGATGCTAAGAAAGGAAGAATGGGAGGAAAATTTTTTGTAAGGACTCTTACAATTCAGTGCCTAGGATGCTATTTCTCACCCATTTTGTGTGGCTAGCACCTGCTCATCCTTACATCTCAGCTTAAGTGCATACTTCATTTTTCCAGATTAAGCTTACCCTTATGTATGATTTGTAGTACTTGGTGCCTTTCCTGGATAGCATTACATTATATATTTATCTACTTAATTGTTTATTCATTATCTTTCTTCTCTGCAAGACTGTAAGCTCTATGATGGCAGGGACTATTTTTGTTTTATTGACCATGTTATCTTCAGTCTCCAGCATGGGGGCTGGCTTATAGTGCTCAGTAAATATTGATCGAATTAATGAACAGTTTATTTCATGTCATGGTAATGGTTCTAGAAGCCTTCTAAATAAAAAGTTGCAGATTTTAAATATCTAATGTTCTAGTAGTACTTCGAATGTATTGCAAATATGCTTTCATTGAATTATAAATATATCTTCATCTGTTATTCTTTAGGTGTTTGTCATTGTTAACACAGTTTACAAATATGATATAACATTCCCCAATAACAATAAAATTGGGGTTATAAACAACATTTATTTGTTAATTTACAAATTGAGGAATTTGCAGGTCACAGGTTTACTTTACACACTGTATGTTGGGTTCTCCAGAAGCAGATGCTAAGACAGCATTTGGGGTTCAGATGTTTATTAGGGATCAGCACCTGTGAAGGGAAGGGGAGGGTCTGGACAGAAGGACAAGCTGAACTGTGATACAGGCCCAACAAGGCTTCAGCCAACCCAGTAGGGTCCTTGAGGGAGGCCTGCACATCAGAGTGCCCCACTCTAGGCTGAAATGTCAAGGCCTTCAAACCCCTGCCTAACTCAGTCACTGAACACTGGCTGCCCTGGGAAGGGCATGACCTCACACCCAACAGCTCCCTGCAGCTGAGGCTGACCCTGAAGGAGCTGACAGCTGGAGGTGGCCTGCTGACCACACTCCCTACAGCTGGGTCATAAGTCCTTCTTTGAAAGGGATCCTTATGGTGGTCTCCACATTCACTAACTGCCCAAATAACCTAAACAAGGGCTTCCTGAACACCTTATTTGTCACCTTAAAAACAACAACAAAACTACGTAGATACACATAGGAATTGGCCTCATGGAGGCACCATTTTGTTAGTAAAATACTTTAGTATTTGCCTAAGTAGTATCCCAGGCACTTGACAGGATTGACACAGCCTCCACCACCCAGGTTAGTGGATCTCTCTTTTGCAATATATAATGGGATCTTTCAACTCCGTATTTTATAAGGGCAGCACATTTGTTTATTTATTTTGCCAAGGACTGTAGCAATTAAGTACAGTTAAATTCAATGTTATAAGCCACTGTGAATGATTAATAAAAAATTAAAATAAATTCATCTTGACAATGATAATATAAGAGAAAAATAGAATTTGGTTTGTGAAACGAGTTTTATAAGGCTCTTTGGTAATCTTTGTGTTACTCAAAATGAGGTACATCTCTGTCTATGGCTAATCTATGCGAAAGGCATTTGACGATTTCCTCAGGAGGATAAATCAGCTCATCAGTAACGAACGCTCAAGCGGTAAAGGTGTATGAGCAGTTTCCATGGCCTGTTACATGGTGAGATTTGAGAAGCGTCTGTGGCACGATGGTTGTCCGGATACCTAGGAAGGAGGATGAGTGCAACTTGTAACCTTGGCTCAGTCTCCCTTACCTTGGCTGGATACTTGTTTTTTGCACTTCTGCCAGGAATGAAGAGTGTGGTAGATTTAATAATGTATCACAATTTAGACAAATTCTTAATCTTAATCTGCATTCCTGTGGGTATGAACTCAGGCAAGTTTATTTTTCAAAGCCTTATATAGCACTTACTCTGTATGCTCAGCATTCTGAGTGCTTGAGAGGTTTGACTTATTTGGTTCCCAAAGCAACCATATACAATAAGAACTACCAGTATGTAACAGAGCTAGAATTCAAAGCTAGTCATTTTGGCTTCAGAGATCACACTTTTAACCACTCTGTTATTCTGTCTCCCCACTCTGTTCAGTAGAGAACTGCATGCACAGTATAAAAAACTTGGCTACCTGTCTCCCTACTAACAGCATATATATACACAGACCATGCAGGTTGAAATAGTGATATTATATGGTAAACTGAAATTTCCTCAAGAGCATATCAAAGAGACTCTCAATCATTCTCAACCAAGGAAGATTAAAGCATCATTTTTGTCTTGGCCTAGATCCTTTTTTTATTGTTTTGATTGTCCACTCTAAATGGTGTTCTCTTACTCAGATGGCTTCCTTCTGTATTCCAAGCCAATCTATTCTAACCTGGTCATTTTCTTATATAACCCAGGTTTCAATGGCTTTTTTTTTAAACAAATCAATTTTACTGATACATGTTAATAAAGCATAAATCCATCCAAAGTGTACAATCACTTTGGTATTTGGTATAATCACATAGTAGTGCATTCATCACTTCAGTCATTTTTAGAGCATTTTCATTATTCCAGTAATAATGATAATAATAATAAAAAACAAAAACCAACCAACGAACCAATGAAAATATATCACCTCTCAATCTCTCTATGCTTCCCCTGACATACATAGCTGCTATTTGTTTCTTTCTCTCTAGTTTATTTGTATTTATATTTTCTAAAAGTAGTCTTATATATGAAATATCACCCAGATTCATATTTTACATGAGGTTTCCCTATGTTATACGGTCCCATGTTACATTTTTTTAGCTTTCCTTCTAGTAATATAAATGTCCTTAGGCTTTCCCTTTCAACCACTATCATACCCATATAATAGCTCTGCTAGTCACGAACACCAAGATGTGCTCTCACCATTTCCATTCATTTCCAGAGATTTACAACCTTTTAACCAATTCTGCACAGATTAACCCTCAGCTTTCCATTCAATGGCTTTTGTTCCATCCTGTAAAGGCAGACATCCCCTCCACTTCTAAATCCTTAATCCCCTGAGTTTCTTGGAGTCCCCACAGATTATGTCACATGTTATAAAAATGTTTGGTTTTCTACCATATGGTGTCCGTGATGTATTTCTGCTCCCCCCTGTTCTGTCTTTCCATCCTCTGATGTATATAGATGTATCCATGAGTTATGGTCATGTCTGCCAGGCTACTCAGCCTCCAAGAGCACTGCTGCCGTGTTTCCCACTTCTGATGAAGAGATGGGAGAGTGAATACTACAGAGTATTTAGAATTACCCCTCTTCCCTATTATGAGGTTGCTGCTGAATCAAGCCCTGAGGGGCAGAGGGAGGAGCTAACTTGTAATGCAGTCACAAGAGAAGATTCATCCAATCCCTCAGAGAGCTCTGGAGCTGGGATGGCCTCTTGGTGGTGTCCTAATGGATGCAAGGGGTGTGAGGAGTGTCTGTTACCCTTGCATAGACCAATCATTGGATGGAGCAGTTGTAACCTTAGGTGAAGCTATTCCCTTTGACTGAGGGCAGTTCCTGGGGAGGGTCTCCACTGTAAGCTGTCATCAGATCACACTCCTGGCAGCTGGTGGAATGCGTGCCTCAGTCCTGGAGGGGGCATCTGGGTGGCACCCCCACCATTCAATGCACCATCCAGATTATTTCTGCCACTGACAAAAATTTGGTCTCTAAAAATTTAAGGCTGTCTCAAAAATATTCCCTATTACATTTCTCTGGTTCAGGATAGATTTGATTTTTAAAAAACACACCCCCACACGCATTCAACAATGCTGTTACTATTACGACTCTCTTGCACTTGATCTTTTTACTCTGCCTTCTGAGTTCAGCCTCCTCTGATTACAGCATTTTGCATTTGCAAAGGCTTCAGGGAGGTAAAACTAATATTTTCTGAGATAAATGCTGTTTAGAAGACTCTCTCTGTAACTCACATGTGCTTCCCTACATGCTTGGTTCCTTTCTTTCAACAGAGCTCTTCCTGGGTGACAGGATACTTATAACAAAATGCTGCCTCAATGAAGCTACTAAATGTGAGTAACAAAACCCTTAAAGGAAACAGTCCTAAATAATTTGGATGATTATTTCCAAGAATTCCAAATGAATTAATATATAAGTCCTGCCCAAATATAAAACAAGCTATGTACAGCAATACTATAGCTGTTGTAAGGACGCTGTAAGAATCTCTAGCGTATGTCCAGTGTTAGACACAATCCATTCTGTTTAGGTTGTTGATCAGTGTGCCTGGGTTTCCTCCTCCAAATGCCTGAAGAATAGCTAAGTGAACAGTTATTTGCTTACAACGATATCTCCAAGGAGACTTTGTAGTAAGCAGTTTCTTTTTGGTACTTTCTCACTCTCCTTATGCTCACCCTCCTCCTATAACCTCCACTGGCAGGCCAAAACCAGAATGACCTGCTCCCCATTGTTTCATTTCTGTCCCTCATCAGTCTCCACCACTCAGAGATGTGAATCTCTCCCAAGTATTAGGGCAGTAATGAAATCAAACAAATTGACTTTAAGGTGGTAACAGTTTATTTCATACTTCAAATATTTTGCATATGACAACATGAAACCATTTGATGAAATCTGGGGCTGTGAGGCCACATTCTTAGAAGTCTGGATTAGGGAAGGAGGAGGCCATTCCCAATGCCTCTTAAAAGGGTCAGTTTACATAATTGGCCTGCTAATCTCTGATGAAGACCAGTCCAGTATGTGATATAGGGCACTGGACACGTAGAAACACTGACTTTCACGATGCTGTGAAAGGAAAATAACTACTTAGCCCTGTGAGGTATCACAGAAAGCCAGCACCCTAAGAATTAACTGTTGATGGATATTATCATTTGGTTTAGTATA
Organism: Tolypeutes matacus; assembly: GCA_026826555.1. NCBI lineage: Eukaryota > Metazoa > Chordata > Mammalia > Cingulata > Chlamyphoridae > Tolypeutes > Tolypeutes matacus. The sequence goes on from JAKSZT010054121.1 coordinate 776,540, forward strand.
TACAGTTTGAGCTTTAAGCTGTAAATTGTTGATTAGAAATTACAATAGCATATACTTTTTGTGAGCTGAGCTATCTGCCTATCTGCTCAATTAGTTTATGAAGAACTTACCACCATCCAGTAGTATGTTTTGCTCCCCTGAAGATTCTAGAGTTCCAGGAAAACCATGAAGAGGAGAGGACCAAATAAATATTTTGTTGATTATACAATAGTGGTATGAGGTAAGTTGACCCTGTTTTGGTTGATTAATGACGGAGCTGCTCATTGCCATGCAAGTGATTTTCATATCAGGTTTAAATTCTCTAGTAAACAATTTCATTTAGCATAAATGGGTATGTTATATGTGGTTGCTGAATCCTTGAGAATCCTCTTTATTTATAATGCAAGTTAATGGTTTGTATATTGTAATGTATTGAAGTCAAACTTGTTTATCTTGGAACTATAGGCTATGTCAGGCAACTTAACCCTGTTGTGCTCAAGGTTTTATTTTTTAAAAATATTTCATACATGATTTTCTCCTGATTAAAACAATAAGAAATGTTAAAGTCATCACAAATAATAACAGTAAAATGCAGGGCAGGTTTTCCTTGTGAATCTAGGTCAAAGTGAAGTACTGGCTCTTGCGTGTTGCTATGATTGGAGTAACATTTGTAGAAACTTTATTCCATTAGTGTTTTAGTGCTTCGGCTGTAAGTTACCCAGGTGAAGTGACCATATACACATAGACATACGTACATATTGTTTTAGTTTACCAAAGCCTGTCTATGCAAAGTACTAGAAATGGGTTGGCTTTTATAATGGGAATTTTATTTACAGTAAAAGCTTACATTTCTGAGGCTGTGAAATGTCCAGAGATGGTTTCTCACCAAAGTCAGCTACTGTTGATCCTATGGTCCTGCCACGTGGCAAAGATGGCTGCTGATTTCTGCCTTCCCCTGCAGAATCTACAATCTCCCAGACTTCAACTGTAGGCAACCAGTCATAGGGCTTTTCTCCTCAGCCATAGGCTGCTCCATGGGCCCAGCCCCTCAGGGGCCATTTTCCATGCTTCTGTGTTCTGCTGGTCCCAGATTCCAGGACCTCTCTCAGCCTCTTGGGGCTTCTCTGCTTTCCTGCAGTCCTCTCTCTCACATGGCAAGATCAAATATGGCACAGCTCCCTTTTCCTGTCTCTCTCTCTCTGTCTCCATTTATATCAGACCCAGCAAGAGAGTGGAGACTCAACCTAAGTAATGCCTCACTGACATAGTCCAAAAAAAGGGACTCAAACCCACAGGAATGGTTAGTTCAAAACATAATCTTTTTCTTTTTAGGATTCATAAATAAACTTCAAACTGCCACACACATATATATATACATATGCATATGCATGTATATATATGTGTATGTCTGTGTGTGTATATAGTGCACAGCAATGACTTAATATTATAGGAGACATAGAGGGTTAGGACAGTGGCCCTGGAAGTTGACTAGCTTCATAACTTTGGGCAATAAGCATTAAATATATACATTAACTCCATATACACACATATACATATGTATATGTATAATATTTACATTTTATATGTGTGTATGTATTATTTGAGTATATATGTCCATATGTCCATACACCTATGTTTTATTTAACCATTGTTGTAACCAAGGAAGTATATGAATTACATTTATTAATGTCGGAATATATTTCTTATGTCACAGCTTTTAGTGCTTTGATAAATGAAACTATACACTTTCAACCACTTTTAATTATCCCTAATAACTCCAAAAGGTTTAAAAGTGTTTTCAACCCTATTCAAAGTGGCTTTCTGGCTATTAAAGGCTGAGTGCTCTGGCTGAGAGGCATCTTGGCTGCTAACGTGGGTAATTATAGATATTCCTAAGGCTATTAAATTCATAAGGCTATTAAAATATGTAATGTTTCTTAGCTTTGATTATAAGACATCTGAAATTGCCTGGATGGATTAGGAGTGTTTTGTATTGAGCATTTAGCTCATAAGATCTCTAGACCAAGTCTTATCTATGTCCTGTAATGTAAAACCATATTTCAGCTACTTCATAAACATAAGCTTATTCCTAGTTTTTAAAGATTTAATGTGTCTTCCCATGCTATAGATGAGCTCCCTATTTATGTATTATTTCTGTAGACAACAAAAAATTAATTAATATCAGACCCAGCAAGAGGGTGGAGACTCAACCTGAGTCTTGTATATAGACCACATTTTTTGAAGAATTCTGTATTGTAGAAGCACACAGCATTGCTATATTTTATACTATCACAGATATACAAATCTAAATATATAAAACAGTAGGTGATTTTCTTATAAGGAATCTTAGAAATAATTTGGACCAAGCATCCAATTTTTTTAGTTGATAAAATTGAGGCAGATAAAGTTTATATGATTTACACTGTCACACGGCAAATTACTGGCAATATTGAAGTTATATGGAACTATATCTGCCAATTCCCAAAAGAGAAAAATATCCCATTATGTTAATATAATACACTTCTTGCAAATTAACAAGATCTCCCATTTTTATTTCCTCCTAAGTAAATTTATTGCAGTAGATGATTCAGTTGCTTGTGTGAATAAATCTGTTGGTTTTCAGATAGAATACAAATAAAAATTAATAATTAGTTCCTGACAGTTGCATTCTGTTAAATTGTCTGAATTTATTTTAGAACTCTTTAAAGCACCCAAACTATTTCTCTTTAAAACGGGGGTTCTTAACAAGGGATCCATGAGCTTGAATTGAAATAAAAAAAAAACATTTTTCTTGTGGGACATGTTGGTGTGGGCGTGATATATTTATTAAATAATAAACAGTATAGTGTGGACTTAGTAAGGAGTCCGTGGTTTTCACCTGACTGGCAAAGGGGTCTGTGGAACAAAAAAGGTTAAGAACCCCTGCTTTAAAATAATCTATACATGGAATGTTTCAAGAAGACGACGATTTGGTCTAAAAGAGGATTCATTTTTCGTTACCTTCATTAGGTAAGGACCTGAAAATCAATGAGTCCTTAACCTAAATCTCAATAACATATATAATTGGCGTAAAATAAATAAAATATGTACTGCGAAATTCTAAAATTAAAGTTTTGTGAAACCCTGGCTCTATCCATTTTATCATTTTGGAATTGCTATTACCTACTGAATCTCAGTTTCTTCACCTGTAAAATGGGGGTAATGCTACATTAAACATCTGTTTTATGCAGATTAAATGAGATGATGAATGTAACATGTGTCACACAGGAAATACCCAATACATAAAGGTGTTATAGCATTTATTTATTTACTGCTGGTCTTCACGATTAGTTCTCAGATCCTATAAGAACTAGTTCTTGACTTTTGGAGCCCAGTGTAAAATGTACACCATACACCATGGAACACCAGGAATAGGTGGTCCAGGAAAAAGTTTCTAGAAACAAAATTCCTCTAATTAAAATTAGCATCAATTTTTGGCCATTCAGGTAATAAGACGAAGTAAAACTATAAAGTATATTGAGTGTATAATCCAGTCAGGATCCAGAAGAAATGGAGGGATGAAAATTTGAAACCATGCCACTACCCACATAAGAGAAAGTATTTCATTATGCTTTAGTCTAGAGAGGATCTGATTCAAACCAAATGCCCACACTTACTTAAGTCCATATCTCGTGTAACTGAATGGCATTCGATTATTTCTGAAAAATTCTAGTGTGGAAGGAAGTAGTTACATGTCCTATTGTGGTTTGTCACTTCTTGCTCAAAGCACCTCCTATCAACTTTGGTTTTGACATCAATGCCTCTCATGCTTCTCTAGTACTTCCTAGCTTACTTTTTTTTTCTTTCATTTTTTTTATTTTTTAAAAGATACTTAGATTACATAAATGTCACAGAGAATATATAGGGTATTCCCATATGCCCTGCTCCCCACTCCTCCCACATTTTCCCACCTTAGCAACATCTTTCATTAGTGTGGTACATTCATTGCAATTGATGATCACATTTTGGAGCATTGCCACTAAGCATGGATTATAGTTTACATTGTAGTTTACACTCTCTCCTACTCAATTCTGTAGGTTATGGCAAGATGTATAATGGCCTGTATCTGTTGTTGTAATGTCATTTAGGATGATTCCCAAGTCCTGAAAATGCCCCCATATTACACCTGTTTTTCCCTCTCTCTACCCTCAAAACCTCCAGTGGCCACTTCCTCCAAATCAATGATATTTCTTGCATTGCTAGAATCACAATAAGTCTATAGTAGAATTCTAGTAAGTCTACTTTAGTCCATAGTTCATTCCCCAGTCTTGAGGATTTTGAGGTGGTGATTCCCACTCCACCTTTAATCGAGAGGGGCTTCGATCCCATATGGCCGATGGATGGGACTCTCTTGCTTGTAGTTGTAGACACTCTCGGTTCCTTGGTTGTGTTGGCTATCCATCATCTCCTCCTTGTTAGTTGTCCCGGGTGAGTCCAATGAACTGGAGAGTAGGTGTTGCAACTCTGTTGAGATTCAGGGCCCAGCTGTCACATGGACAGCCCAAAGGTTAAAGTCTCTTGGATGTATAACTACCAACTTTAGTACTAATTATAAGTTCAAGTAGAAGGACAGAAGAGCCATGTGTAGGGAAACCACAACTGAGTCCAACTCTGTCACACTGAGGAGCATAAATTCCAAAGCAGGGCCAACTTGCAAGTGACCAAACTCCTGAGCTATCTGCCCTAGCTTACTTTTATCCTTGATAGTGGCTCACCCTGTCTTGCATTTTTTAAGAAATCCCTAGCAAAGCAATTCATTATTGGTGTTAGGAAAATTATTGAATACTGATTCTAGGGGATGATTCAGGTTGTAAAAACCCTAATAAAAAATAATACTTATAAATTAAATATCAAAACTTCCTCTTGCAGCTATGACAGAGTAGCTGGTAGCTAGACAAAATAATCACAAAAACTATAGAACACATCAGAGAGCCACAATGGCAAGCAACAACTGAGGGACAGTAATCCTGAAGAGAAAAAAAAATGTGTTTAGTTAAGTCCTTCATCCCTCACTTCTTTCCTCTGAAGCCCCTCAGTGTATACTTTGAGACCAAAAATATACAGCAGCCAGGAGCTGCCTAGGAAGACAATAACTGGTGCTCAGGACTACCACAAGTCAGAACAGAGGAAACAAGATCCTGGAAAGAAATAAGGAAAGTGCTGAGAAGTGAGCCCTGTCTTGGCTATGCGGTTTTCCCTTGAGACAGTTGCCAAACTCCAAGTTGCACAAATACCAAGTGGCACATGGAGAAAAGGATGTTACATACAATGTTCATGGATTAGAAGATACTCTATTGCTAAAATGTCAATTCACCCCTAAATTGTTCTATGCATTCAATGCAGTCCCAATATCAGCAGGTTTTCCTTTGTGGAAACTGAATAGCTATTTAAATATACATGAAATTATAAAGGGTCAATGAGAGTCAAGACTGGATTGAAGAAAGAGAACAAAGTTGCAGATCTTATGCTACCAGTTATAAAGACTTACAGCTACAGTGTTTAAAAG
>JAKSZT010054121.1:782073-968418 GCA_026826555.1 Tolypeutes matacus
TATGTATATGTATATGTATATGTATATGTATATGTATATGTATATGTATATGTATATGTATATGTATATGTATAAGCTTAGAAACACACACAGACCAATTGAACAGACTAGAGAATCCAGAAAAAGACCCATACTTAAACTATCACCTTATTTAAGACAAAGGTGGTACTTCAGTACAGTGGGGAAAAGATGTTCTTTTCAATAAATAGTGCTGGATCAATTGGATCTACTATGGAATAAAATGAAACTTGACCCTTTCCTGCCATTATATGCAAAACCAATTAAGGGTGTATCATAGGGAAGCGGCTGTGGCTCAATCAGTAGGGCTCCCGTTTACCATATGGGAGGCCCCGGGTTCAGTTCCCGGGGCCTCCTGGTGAAGGCAAGCCCTCCCGCACGGTGTGGTTAGCTGACCCAGCGAGCACAAGCAGCAAGGGGGGGATAGATGAATAAATAAATAAAATCTTAAAAAAAAAAAAAGGGTGTATCATAATCCTAGAAGTCAAAGACAAAACAATAGAGCTTCTAGAATATATTATAAGCACATATCATCATCGGGGAGCAGATGTAGCTCAAGTGGTTCAGTGCCTGCTTCCCATGTATGAGGTCCTGGGTTCTTTCCCTAGTATCTCCTAAAAAAACAAAAAACAGACAAATGAAAAAACCAACTCTTATTGGGGAGTGGCTATTGCTCAGTGGTTGAGCAGCTGCTTCCCATGTACGAGGTCCTGGGTTCAATCTCCGGTACCTCCTATAAGGAAAAAAAAAAAAAAAAAAAAAAAGAGCATATCATCATGATTTTGGAGTAGGCAATGGTTTCAATAAAAGCCCTTATGAAAAATACTGACCAAAAAGGAAAAAAATGACTCTTAATTTATTTCCTTAAAATTAAGAACTACTTATAAAAAGACATTTTATAAAGCGTGAAAAGGCAAGCCACGGAATGAGAGAAGATAATTGCAGTATATCAATCCAATACAGAACTCGTATCCAGATATATAAAGAACTTCTACATATCAACAAGGACATGATTGATAATCCAAACTGAAAATTAGATAAAAGACATAGATGGGCATGTCAACAAAAAAAGGATATCCAAATGGCCAAAAAACATGTAAAAGGGTGCTAAATATCACTATTCATCAATGAAATGCAAATTAAAAACCAGTCAGATGCCATTGCACACTGACCATAACGTGGGGAAAATGACTATTTAAAATGCTGGAAAAGATGTGAAGCCACTGTAATTCTTGACCACTTCTGCTGGGGTTGTAAATGATTATGTCTACCAAGATACATAAAGCCTGAATGGAAATATTTTTAAGAAAAAAAAAAGGCTCTACTTTTAAGGTAATGTTATGAAGGTAGAACATCCTGTGAAGGCTACTATAATTCTATGGTCAGATACCTGGCTTTTCTTAAATTAATGTACCAGTAGTATGGTTATCAAATGAATAGCATAAACTGGATTCTACCAGGTTTTATTCATTTACCAATTATCATATTCCTAGACCTTCAAAGCTAAGATCCTGATTTCTACAAATTACAGAACCAATTCAAAAATTGATGAATTTGAGCAAGATATGCACAAACAGGTGGGCATAGAAGAGTTAAATAATAGCAACCCAGAAAAGCCAAAAGTGAATAAAGCTGCAGGTGAGTTATCACTGAGACTAGAAATTCCAGGCTTATAAAATTAGAAAACCCAAGAGGTGACACAGAAGAGTCATTGTCTTCTGGTAGAAGAGACCAGGCAATATTTTAAGAGGCTACATCTCCATAGTAACTCTAACACTCTTCAGAGGCTGGCTGTTGGTTAAGAAACCTAAGTTTTTGAGCATACTGAGAGAAGCCCCGTCATCCTCAGGGACACATTCATATTTACAATGGTTACAAGATTGATATATAAAAACAGAGTTCTAATATATTAGCCCAAACATGCCAAGGGAAGCCCAATTATTATAAAAGGGTCATGATTGAAACCGAACAAAGGAATTTCATATGTCTAATGTTTAAGGGCTCAACCTAAGACACGCAGATGTATATAACTTGGAGTTGTAAAAATCTTGTCAATGGAATAGGATTCTTAATCCCTCCCCTCTACAGTGCTTGAATATGCATTACCAGTAAATGCCTCAGTATCTCAGTAAATGCCTGAGTATCTCTCACTCCCTCCCCCCCCCCATCCTCTCTCTTTTTACACCTTCATGTCTAACCAAATCCCCTTTGGATTGGCTTTCTTTAAAAACATCAAGTTTTGTAAGCTGAGTGTGGGTCTTTAAGACCCATTATATGTTGATTTTGAGAGTTACCTCTTAGAGAGAACTCAGTTGTATTTGTCTAATATCCAAAATTTTAAGTGATCATCCCCATATACTGACTGCATTAAGTGAAGACATAAACACTGTCATGAACCACTAAAATTTGAAGTTTTTCTTTTTCCATCTGAATAACAGGAAAGTCTGTAAAAATCTTTCTAAATAAGGAAATGAAATAAAGATTTATTTTGAAGCAGGTAGGCTTTTTTTGTTGAGTCCTAATTCATAGATGAATTAATACATTCAATATTTGATCTATAAGCTTTCGGGTGAGAGTAATAAGTGCTAGGAACACAAAGATGGATAGTGCCGGCCATGCTCTTTCTGAGTACTCACTGTAGGAGAAAAAGAAAAGTAATAATATGGCTCAGTTCCAAATTCAATTTTATGAAATAAATACTATGATACAGTAATGAAAAGAGATATACAGGAGAATAAGGAAGTCAGATTTCTTACTGGAGCCCAAAGATGGAGGATGGGAAGTGTGTCCAAATCGGTAAAGATGAAAAGCTCAACAATACAGGAAAGAGAAAGAGGATATTTAATAGGTCAATTTCTCTAAGCAGACCAACAGTTTCTTTAGAACACTGACTGGGATGGGGGAAGGAATATAGGTAATAGTGGATATCTACCTAGAATTTGTACGTTGGTGATAAAGATTTTAAGAGGGTAGGAATTTTCTACCTGATAGCTTCTATTATTTTGGAAAAAAAAAATAGGAGGTAACTTGTTGATGATGAAAGTAAGCTGTAATTGGAGGATAGAGGAGAATTCAGATGGACTTGAGGACCAAGGATTTTTTTTAATTAATTTTTTTTTAATTTTTAAAGAAGCTTTAGATTACTTAAATGTTACATAAAAAATATAAGGGATTTCCGTATGCCGCACTTGCTCCCCATCCCATACTTTCCCACATTAACTACATCCTGCATTAGCATGGTACATTTGTTGCAATTGATGAACACATATTGAAGCATTCTTACTAACCGTGGACTACAGTTTACATTATAGTTTACATGCTGTCCTGCACAATTTTGTAGGTTATGACAAAATATACAATGGCCTGTATCCATCACTGCAATGTCATGCAGGACAACTCAAATGTCCTAAAAATGCCCCCATATTATACCTATTCCTCCCTCTCCCATCCCTCAGAACCTCTGGTGGCCACTGCCTTTATATCAATGATAAGAATTCTTCCATTGCTAGAATAATAAGTCTAGAGTAGAATAATATTAAGTCTACCTTAGTCCATTGTTCTTTCCCCAGTCTTGAGAATTTGGGGATGGTGATGCCCACTCTGCTTCTATTTGAGAGGGAGCTTAGATCCCATGGGACAGATGGATGGAAATATCTTGCTTGCAGTTGCAGACACTCTCTGTTACTTGGGATGGGCATTGTCCATCATCATCTCCTTGTTAGTTGTCCTGTGTGAGTCCAGTGAATTGGAGAGTAGGTGTTGCAAGTCTGCTGAGATTCAGGACTCAACTGGCACATGGATGGACCAAATATTTTAAGTCTCTGGAACATATATTTATCAAGTATAGTGCTAATTATAGGTTCAAATAAAAGGGGTAGAAGAGCCATGTGTAAGGAAATTATAAATGAGTCTAACTCTGTTAGACTGGGGAGCATAAATTCCAAAGTAAGGCCTACTGACAGTGTGCTGAATTCCTGAGCTGTCTGCCCTGCTTATAGTTTCTGGATGTCTCTAGAGCCCTCAGGAGCCCTGCTATTTGAGACACTGTTTACCATGACAGTCAATGAGATCCTGCTGAGATTTGCATAGGCATAACCTCTAGAATGACCTCCTGACTCACTTTGAAATCTCTTAGCCATAAAAACTCATTTGTATTTACCCTTTCTCCCTTTTGGTCACGGTCTTTTTCCAGATGCATTGCTAGTTAACACTTGGTTATAATCCCTTGGTGCCAGGGAGGCTGGTGAGTCATGTCCCACCCCCGGGGAAAGGTAGTGCTCTTATGTGTAGAGTTTGGCTTAGAGAGAGGCCACATTTGAGCAACAGGAGGCTTTCAGGAAGTAACTCTTAGGCTGTATATAATACTAGGCTAAGTTTCCATTTCATAAGAAAAGGTTCATAAGAGTACAATCATCAATATCAAGGGCCTGGCATAATGTTCTGTCTTCCTTCACTAGGCACTGCCCTTGCACTCAGGGGATTTTTGCTGTCCTATTAGAGAATGTAGCAGATCTCCCCAGGATGGGAATTCAATGTTCTTTTGGTTATTGTGTGGATCTCCACCCACTGAGACAATGCCCCATGAACCCTTGAACATATTCATATGCCTTAGAGGTATGCCCCAGGTGAACCCCTTCCCATGCATCCCCCCATCACTGGCTCCCCACACCAGTGATCCTCCCTTGTCACTGTTGTGACCCTTCTGTGATCCAAAACCTCCCCAAAAATGAAGCCAACAAAATAACTAAATAAAATGAATAAGAAAATGAAATCGTAATTTTAAAAATAAGCAATAAAATACAAATTTTTAAAAAAATTTTGAAATAATAAAATTTTTTAGACATTATGTCTTTCATCGCTGTAAGATCTGTTGTGTTGTATGTACAGTGACATTTTCTTCCATATATTCCCCCAGTGTCTTATTTTTCTCATTTTATCTTCAAAGAAGCTTTAGGATACAGAAAAGTCACATAGAGAATATAGGGGATTCCCGTATACCCAACGCCCTCCCCCTTTTCCCCTCTCGCCCATTAATAATATTTTACATGTGGATGGTACATTTGTTACAGTTGATGTGCAAATATTGAAGCATTGCTACTAACCATGAGGACAAGGGATTAATACAGCACCAATACACAGAATTGAATGTGCTTCTTCAGCAACCTCCAGTAGCCCAGGAAGAGAGAAGGGAATGGTTAATTTATTCAGGGTTGGAGTTTTACAAGTCATATATGATGGAAGACCAAGGGGAAGGAGAATGATGGCAATAATGGATCACAAGATTGAGAATAAAGAGGAAAGAAGAGTGAAATTAGAAGGGAGCCTAATAGATTGGGGAAAATGAGGTGTGGGGGTGGTAAGCTGAAGAGACTGGAGGGCATAATGAGCTGGAAGAACTGTGTACATTTAACTGAATCTCAGCAGTTACAAATAGGAATAGAAATATCTAGACCAATAGAAACATATCGATGCCATTCTGCAATTTAAAGAAAACTTCATAAAATTGCAGATATAGGACTGAAGACACTAAAAGTATTATCAGCTTGAATACAATGAAGTCAGGAATCCAATATGACCAAATAATAATCAGTATGCCTGCTTGGAAAGATTTAAAATGATCTTAAGGATTTTGGCTGTAGCCCAGAGAGAGGGGTTGCTAATTACAGTGAGGTACTACAGTTGAGTCCAACCTGAGATTCAAAGCCAAGCATTCTGTAAAAGGGACCCTTCTCCTTGCCTGGGATTTCTATTTGTAATAGTTGTTGTCCCTGGGGATTTTATATTTTAGCAGAAGGAGAGAAGAGATAGACAATCTTCCCACTTCTGGAATATAATGATAACTCCAAGAACAACATGTAGACCTTGAAGATTTTGTCATTTTGGGAGAGGAGACAGTCTAGGAAACGACATGGTCTGAGTAGAATCCTAGCTGGAAATACAGATAACCTTATTAGGTCCAGAGTGGAAATAGCTGTATCAATTGGTGTGGACTTATTTTTAGCAGATGTGTGACATACACTAGAGAGGAATAAAATAATTGGTGGAGGCTCGACTTTTAAGAGATCTGATTTCCTGCTAATATGAATTTGGTGGCTCATTATAAAGTGAAATTTTGGTAACAATGTATCCTCACTTTTACTTACATAAAATAAGGAAAGCCACATCATATTTATAGCTGTATATCATATATATTTAATTGCACATCGAATTTCTGGTTCAGCTAATTATGCAGGACATTATAGATGTTTAATTTCTTGTATGTATTTATTTAATATCACATTAATCTGTTATTATTATAAATGTAATATTATATATTATATATTATATATACACTATAAAGTCCTGAATAGGAAGAGCTTTTGTATTATTTTTATACTTTTTCCTTGAGAAGCCGCACCACCTTTATAACCAAAACCCTGAGGCCCACCATGAGAAGGCTGGTGGGAAGATCTGTCTTAACAGACATAGCAGAATGCTGTCTAAAAAGTACCTTCTTCGGTTTGGAATACATTAGTTTCCTATCGCTGCTATAACTTATTACTACAAATTGAGTGGCTTCCCACAATGCAAATTTATTATTTTTACAGGTCTGGAAGTCAGAAGAACTAAGTCATGGTGTTTGCAGGACTGCATTCCTTCTGGATGGTCTAGGGAAAATTGTTTCCTTGATTTTCCCAGCTTCTAGAAGCTCCCCACTTTCCTTGGCTTGTGCCCCCCATCCTCTGTCTTCAAACCATCTTCAAAGCCAGCAGTGTCGTATCTTCAAAACTCTCTCTCTCTCTCTCTCTCTGACCTCTCTTTCCATCATCATATCTCCTTTACCGACTATCCTTCTCTGAATGTGACCCTCCTGCTTCCCTCTTAAAAGAACCTTTGTAATTACATTAGGCCCACCCAGGTACCCAGGATAATCTTATAATCTCAAATCCTTAACTTAATCACATCGGCAAAATCTCATTTGCCATGTCATGTAACATATTCACAGGTTTCTGGGATTAGGTTGTAGCATCTTTGGGGGCCACTATTCTGCCTACCATAGGGGTTATCTCCTAATACACCTATCGGTTGTGGAAAATTCTTATTCTTTCTTTTTTTTTCCCTTTTGCACATATTTACTGAGCACTTACTAGGTGCCTGGCACTGTGGCAGGCACTAGGTAAATAGTGAAGGCACCATCCCTTCAGTCAAGAGGCTAAATGTCTATTGGTAAATAAAGTGACCCTTGAACTTCTGGAGCTTTTTATAATATTTTACAGGTTGTACAGTAACCTTGTTTATATTGAAGTCCTATTTGCTGGTAATAATAATTTTTGATAACACATTTGTTTATATTATGATATAAATTGTTAATGCCTTCCAGCCAAAGACTACCCAGAACATTCCTGGAGTTTAACAATTTGGATTTATTACTCATTGCAGCATGGGAGAACACACACCATGGGGAACTTGGGGTGCCTCAGTAAAAAGAGTGTATAAAAGGACGTATTATAGGACTTCAGCTTTGGTTAGGAAATCTTAGGGAGAGTCTAAGAAGTGGAGATTCATTCTAGACTGGGTGCTGTCAGTAAGCCAGGGCAATTCTATGACTGGGTAGCTCAAAACATCTTATGTATAGGGATAAGATGAGTGGGAATAAAGCTGTAATGGTAAAGAGGCAGTAGTCTCTCATATTAGCCAAGAGAGTGGCATGTTTGGTATTTTGTGGGTTGCACAGTGACCTGGTTTCTCTCTCCCTTTATCATGGTCTCAGAGTGATCTTGGCTGATGTTAGTGTTTCACGGGATTGTTTATGTGGAACAGGAGAACAACAGGGCTTAGTGGTGAGCATCAGGCCAGCAAGTAATAGCACTGAATCCTCAGTCAGATTAGTTCCTGGATGTCTCAAAAACTGAGTTCGGGGAAAGGAAAAAAAAACAAACCCGGCATTAAGTGAAATATCTATTTACGAGAACTTAACAAACTGCCCGTTTTGTTAGATTTGTGTTTTCCCATCCCTATCCCAATTGTGGCACTTGTTAAATTTGCTGAATTGTGGACACACACCACAATCGCCTCATCAGAATCTTGAAGGATTGATTTGACCAAGTGATTTTTATATCCACTAAAGGCAGAAAATCACTGTTATAAAAAAAAAAAAGGCAAAGTAAAATCAAATATTTATCAATGTTAAATGCTTGATTGTGATTACTAGCTTTAGTAATGATTTTCTTATATTTTTAATGTTTTCAATTATAATCCACACATATTAATTAAGCTTTTATTTCTTCATGGCCTTTTGTTAGATATTCCTTAAGAATGGCTGAGCTGTGTGGTTATCTTATGAAAAAAAACAAAATAGATGCATATTTCTGAAGAATTTCAAACTAGGTATTAATGATGCTTATGTGCATTTAACATGTATAGTTCAAACTTTTTTTTTTTTCACGGTTTGCTCTTATGTTGACTGGCTGTCAGCTGAAATCAGCACTGCAAGCCACAGCAGGAATAAACAACCTTTCCTGTTTGGGTACCAAATGCATGCTGCACCATCATCGTTCTGCATCATCTTCCCATTGACAAGCTTTCCCTTGTGCTTTAAACCTGAAACCACATAAACCTTACAACCTCACTCTGATGAGCATGACCTTTAAAAGCTAAGTTAAAGGTGTTTTCCTTATCCCCATATGATAGCATTAGGGAATGCAAGCCCTAGAGGAAGGAGTCTGTGCCTTCAAAATAGCATCCATGACACTCATGCCTTAATTTCTTTTTTTTTTTTTTTTAAACAAAAGATACTTGTACAACAGGAAGACAAAGTTAAAAACAAGCTGTACTCTCTTCAGTATAGTCTCACATAATTATTGATATTAGTGCTCTAAAAGATGGGTTCAGGTCCTCAAAATGAATTACTCTGAAACAGTGATAATTTTAATATCCTGTTTTGAGAATGTTTATGGATAATTTTAGAAAAATGAACATTCACCAAGAACATGCTAAAGCTCCATGTCAATTAAGGAAGAAATGTTTAGATATTATAAAATGTGTATTTACCCATAATTTGTTGCAAGTTATACTGCCACAAGGAAATTAGAATTTAATAAGAGTTCTGGAAGAGTGGCAAAGAAGAATGCCACGGTCTAGGTTTCAACTAAGTATCCCATACAAGTTGCTCTTCAAACTATCCCCAGCAAAGGACCACTATTTTTTCTTTCTTTGTTCTCTCTCTTTTAAAATATCATTACCAATTCATCACAGATGAATACTTTTTAAAAGAGTAATAATTAATTTATAAAATGTCAAAAAGAAACATACAAATTACAAGCCCATTTTTAAATTAGTATTAGATTCAACAAGCATAAAATTACTCTGTCAAATTGCAATAAAAATTTCTAAAGGCTTAGTCTTAATCCCTGTACTTATTGCATTGTAGACCAGTAAAATAAAAATTCAGAGTTCTCCATGTGTTGCATAGTATTGTCTGATATCATTTAGAAGCACTGGGTTTTAAATATTTATAGCATCATAATTTGTTAGAGCTATAAGGGAGCTAAGAAATTTAATCTCTGATTTAAAAAAAATAAGACTGCTGAAAGAGGTGGGAATGGAGAGGAAACTGACATTCTTGTTCAGGAAATAGGCAGATCCAAAAGCAAAATTAGCCAACTAAGAAATGTAGTATGCAGGGCGAATGGACAAAAAGGAATGGCTATTATTTGGTTTATGTTGTATATTTGGAAAAGATAAAGATGGGAGAGTAGTGCTATTTATATAATAATGAAAAAAGATAGTTGGAATGAGTGAAGTGCAGAAAAAAGTAATTTGAGATTTTTGGCATATCAAATGAAGAGATTAGTAGCAAAGCTAAATAGAACTGTGATCCATTTTTACTTCATCCCAGAAAACTATTCTTGCTACTGTGAGCTCATCCTTCATTTGTCTTTTTTTCCTCCCCTCCCACTTCCAATGTGTCACCAAGTTCCACTGAGATGGCTTCCTAATGATGTCTCAAATCTGCAATAGTCTCTGCTTTATCGCTGGGACCTCGAATAGTGCCTGGCACATTGTAAGTGGTCCATAAATATTTGTTGAATGATCAAATTATTAAACGTATGTCTCCAAATATGTGCTATGATGTCAAGTTTTTCCTTGTCCCTGTGATTTTGTACTTGAGTTTCTCTTTGTACATAATGTTCCTTTCCTAAATCCTTGAAGACAGGCTCCATGTGGCACAACTTCTGTAAACTTTCCCACCATATCCCCAGGAAAAGACCTCCTAAACTATGATTTGAGCCTAGATTTATTACTTTATTGCAATTACTTGCTTATATGTGTCTTCTACAATAGACTAAATGATCTCAAGGACAGAAATTATGTCATTCTTCCTAATCATCTTTCCCCATGCCTAGTGCAGTGCCTAAAAATTCTAGGCAATCGTTAAAAAGTTTTCTATGGATAAATAAGTGAATAAACTACTCAGTGAGATCAAGACAAACTATAGTGGCTTTAGGTCTATTTATTACACATATAAGTTTTGTATTTTGCTTCTTGACTTCATGTAAACCTCTTGTTCCTAAGTCCAGTAGTTATACTTTTCAATTCGATTGATAACAAATATTCTAGAATTCTCTACTTCAGTCCTTTTATTGTTGTTTGTTCACTTGCTTATTGTTCAGAAACAAGGAAGAATTTAACCAAATATGCAAGATATGCTCTTTCATTAATATTCTAAAATATACAAGCATCTCTCTTGGGAATAGTTATGGAGGATGCACTATCTACTTTGACTTTTTCTGTGTTCTGGGATGCTTTTCTAAATACCAATGATTTCGCACCTCAACACTGACCCCAATTTTATCAGAAGAAGTTTATAATTGGGGGCACACTCAACTGATCCGTAATCTGTGTCAAGGTTATTCAACCTTAGGTTAATTGCCCAGTACTTAACTCTTTCATTTGACCCTCATACAAGAGCATATGCAAAAGGATTCCAACTTTTCTGAAGTAATGGATTACATCTTTTTATAATTCTCTACTAGTTGGATAATAAAGTAATTTTCAACAAAATCTAATCTCTGCTTAACTTTATCTCATTTTTTGCAGCATTGCCAGATTAAGCGTCTTTGAAGATCACTTATGTAATGCCATACCTTTTGTGGCAATCAATTTCACTAATTTATAGTCATAACTCCTGTACTCCCTTTTTATCTCCTGCTGGATAAAAAGTAGATTAATAGAATCACAGTCCTCTGATTTATACCAGGTATTTGACTATAAAACTTAGGCCAAAAAAAAAATCACATTTATTTTATAATATGTACTAAGCTACCTGTATCATCAAGCCACACATTTGCGTTCTCAGTTAAATTTTTCCTTTGAGAACTCTTCCAATTTAATATTGAAGCAACTCAACCTATTTTGGTATATGGCCAACCTATAAAATAAAAAATATCAATACTCCTTATATTCATTTATTAATGTGCCCATTAATCAATACTTTTTGAGGACTATGGAACAGGCTCAGGGTTTGGCTTGGGGACTCTGTGGAAAAAGATGAACAAGTTCCCCACCTTGGAGAGTATATTTAAGAAGGTACTGATACATAATAAAAAATGAAAATTGCATAAATAAGATAATTTCTTATTGTTGTGTATTGTATAATATATGCAGGGTGACTGGATATTTTCTTTATATAGAGTATTTAGAGAAGGCACCACTAGTAGAATTTGATCTGAGCCGTGAGGGCTGAGTAAAGCCAGCTACAGTCAAAGGAAAAAATTTCCAACTAGAAGAAACCAGCAAATGTGAAGGCTCTGAGGATGGGATGGGATGTTCTTGGCATGTTCTAGGAACATAAAGAAGGCCAGTGTGGATGGGCAGAGATTGAGCAGAGGTTGTGGGGAGAGGAGTGCGTGGATTGATGTCTAGAGTTAGGAAAGAACCAGATCTCATAGGGACTTACCGTGTAAAGGGAAGCTATGGGGTGATTTTAAGTAAGGGGATGACACAATCAGATTTATGTTTTCAAAAATCACTCATACTGCTGTATGGAGAATGGATTATATGGAACAAAAGGAAGAATCTCAGGTAGGATATTATGGCCATAGTCCAAGAACTAGGAGATAATTGGGCTGATTTAAGATAAATGCTGGAAGTTGAAGAGATGGCATTTGAATATGGGTTGATTTACTGGGTGAATAACACAGAAGAATGAAAAATAAGACTGCTAAAATTTTGACTTGAGTAATTCGTTAAAGGAACATGCCTCTTACTGACGTGTAATTTTGGGGGGAATGGAAATTGGAGGAGATCTAGTGGATACCTGTTGTTCTTTCATGTTCAGCTTCCATTCCCACTTCTATACATAGCATTCTGATTTTTCTTTGGGGACTTTCCCTCCTCCTATTCAGTCATGTTGTTTGAATGGGACTTTCTCCAATTCCCAGATCCAGAGATGGGTATGAGAGGTAAGCCTGGCTGATCAGCATTTTCAAATCTTCCATTAAAGTGATTGATCTAGTGACAATATTTGGCCCTTTCAGATACAACCCTGAGACTTTGGGTTAAACTATTGAAGACAAGGTGCTCTTGTTCTGAAGTACTGGTAAGTTAGTAGGATGCTAGTTTGGAATGGTTAGAGGTCACCAGGCAGAGAAAGCACACCAGAGAATGAGGCCAACACAGAGGCAAACCATGCCAAGTGTGTAAGTGACAAACCAAATCCTGGTAATATATTTTAGCCCTAAAGCCAGCTATGTCTGAAGCCAAATTGACTTCTGGATCTTTTGGTTACCTGGGCCAAAAAATAGCTTACATATGCTTGAGCCAGTTTGGCTTGGCGTTCTCTCTGGTACAACCAAGAGTTCTTATTAATACAGGTGAGAAATCTATTTTAAGTATATTAAGTTTGAATTGTCTATTTAGCTTTGTCAAATAAAATACTGAACACCCAGTTAAATTTGAATTTCAGGTAAATGACAAATAATTTTTTAGTATGTATATGTCCCCAATATTGCTGAATCTGACAAGCCTATGCCTACTAGATATCCTAGTGGAGATGCCAAGTGGGTAGATAAATCTATGAGCCTGCAGCTTAGGAAAGAGGTCAGGGATTTGAATGTATATTTGGAAGTATCACAATATTGATAGGATTTAAAGCCATGGGACTGGAGGACAATACCTTGGGAGACCATGCAGATAGAGTTGAGACAATGCCTAAGCCTAAACCTGAGGGCAGCCCACTCTATCAAAGTCTAGAAGATCAGGAGGAATATGTACAGGATCCAGAAGAAATAGCCAGAGTGAAGGTGGAAATATGGTGTCAAGGAAAGCAAGAATGAAATGTGTTTCAAGACAGGAATCATCAATATTTCCAATAAAGATCAGTGACCTTTATTGTCAAAACTATGGGCACCCTTTCCTCCCTATCACCTACCTATGACTCAATATTTCCATCATTTCCTGTAGCTATTCAGATGCCCAGGTCCCTTTGGCCATTGTTGGAGACACATAGAGGCTCACCCCTTCCCTATAGATGCCAAGATGTGCCCTCTCTGCTGCCTTTGACATTTTGGGACTTAAAAGCCCTTTTCTTTGTCTATCAAAGAAAACAGCTTAAGATTTTAAAGGTGTAAAGATATAGAAGAGTTAGAACAGATACATACTCTGACGAATTGATAATTCAGAATGCTATATTCAGAGGTGCAAACATGGCAATAAACAACTCACGTGGACAGCTGCTCCTTACCAGACAATGTTACCAACATCACAGAACCTACTGACCTCTTCTTTTTGCCTCTACCTCAAGTCTAACTTGTCTTCCATCTTCATTCTCATTCTCCAGAAGTCGTTACTAGCACTACTAGGCACTCTCTTTGTCTCTCCCCAGTATCTTCATTTCTTTCTTAACTCCTCTCTTAATTAACTGTGAAATTCAAGTATATTATGGAAGGAGTTTTTCTAGTGATTCTCTTTTTGCTCTTAACCAGATGTTTTATTATTACAAAGTAATAAAAACTTACAGATAAAAAAAAATAATTAAAACAGTATAAAAAGAATAAGCTAGGGAAGTGAAAGTCCCCTTTCTTCTCTCCTACCTCCAGGCCCATGTCCTTGAGATAATTATTAACAGCTTCTCTGTATTCATATGTGTTTGTGCGTGTAATTACAAACATCTATTGAGTGCTTACTGTGTATGAGAAACTAGTATAAATGCTTTAAATAAACTAATTAATTTAATTGTCACAAAAGCTCTTTGGCAGGTAAGGAAAGTGAGGCACAAAGAAGATAAGTAACTTCCCCAAAGTCACAAAGTTAGTAAGTCTTTAATATACATGCATTAATATGCATGATATGAAATAGTACTTGACTAAAGTAAAATGAACATATGCTTTCAGTGGAATCTATTTAGAAAATATAATGCTTTTTAGACATAGCATTTATTAATATAAACACCAATACCACTCTTGGGTCTGTAGAATTTCTTTGTGGCATTAGGTTTCTGCATATCTTGTTATTCTTGTCTGTGTACTTCTAAAGTTAGCCTTCTACAGAAGATTTTTCCCTTGTGTGATATGAATGAGAATCTTTATGGGAGTAGCTTGAGATACTTAAAGATCCCATGTTTGTTAACATTCAGGCCTAGGATTTCCACAAAAAGTGTAACTCTTGCTGAGCTACACCCACAGCCTTGGCATAAGCTCAGAGACCCATCTTTCAAAGATAACATTTTTCACCCATAATATGGGTCAGGCAACTTTTGATTGGCAAAGAAGCCACTCAGTCAGTTGGGAGAGATTTTCTGGTTTCTTTTATGGAACGGGAAGCAAGTTCTGGCTTCCAGCTTTGTACAGAGATTTCTGTTCTGGCTTCCAGCAGCACTGGGGTGGTAGTCTCCATTTCAATCATGGATCACGCATCAAAAAAAAAAACAGCTTTCAATCTCTGTTATGTGTTACCTTATGTATACTACTTTGAAAATGCCCATTCTTGCTTGTGAATTCATCTATATAATTTTATTTAATATTCTCTGAAAACTTTATCCAGCATTTTAAATGTTTTTGGAATAGAAGAGAGGAATTAAGGCAAGTGCTGAATCATCCACCTGACTCAGAAATTTTAGTACAAACCCTTTTATCTTGGAGATACTAAATCTTAAAAGTGTGTGGTTCGCTCATTTCTTCTTGACTTATTCTTTGATTTCTAGCATTTGATAAGTTTCAAAAAGTATTTCACAAACCCCTTCCCTTTTTCCATACTCCATCATGCACGACCTCCAAACTTGATATTTTAACCTAGAGGAAATAGAGAAATACTTCATCAAAAGGGCTGATTTCTTTTACATTGTTTTGTTTGTAAGTTTAATTTCAGTTTCTGTTATGCCAAAGTGTCTAGCTCTCTATTTATATTCCCTGATTTCTATAGCTAGGAAAATTATTAAATCTGAACAATGACCACCTGCATTGAGAGAATGTAGAAAGTAGCACATCAAAATGATATAGCTCCTTGTGGCAGTTTGATGTAATTATGAATTCCAAAAATATAATTGAATCATGCTTGTAAACTGATCTGTTAACCTGGGCATGATTAGGTTAGGATTAGGACGTTGAGCCCCACCCCTTGATGGGTGGGGAATTGAATATAAAAGGCAAGGCAAAGGAAAGTTGAAGCAGTCTTTTAAGAAGCAGTTTTGATGTTGGAAAGAAGGCTCCAGGAGAAGAGAAGCAAGCCATTTGCCTGATCATCTACAGCGGACCTTGTGGAGGAAATAGGAGCTAAGCCTGGAAAGAAACGCATCCCCGGGAAGAGAGGAACCCCAGAAGCCTGAACCCTGGCAAACTCCAGCAGCTGTCTTGCTCTAACACGTGGCAATGGACTGTGGTGAGAGAAGAAACGTAACGCTTTATGGCCTGGTATCTGTGGACTTCTACCCCAAATAAATACCCTTTATAAAGACCAACCCGTTTTTGGTATTTTACATTAGCACCCCTTTGGCTGACTAATACACTCCTAGAAAGATATTCTCTGCCTCAGAAAATTTTGTGATGCTGTCAAGGTCAAATATATTTCTAATATAATTTAAATATTCTTGTCCACAAGAAAATGGGAAATCTAGCGGTTAACTTATGTTGATCAACAAAATAAGGAAATATAGACCTCAGGGAAGATAGGTTCAGGAAGCCTTCAACAGGCAGAATTTTTTTTTTTTTACTTTAAAAAAAAAGAAGGACTTAAAAAAATACTTTCAAAGTTACAGGACAGTTACAAAAATAATACAAACCCCACACAGAGAATACCAACATATAACCCTATCCCCTCACATACCCAGATCCACCAATTTTAACATCTTGCCACATTAGAACAGGCAAAAATTTGATCCTAAGTTGGGTGAGCTGATTGCATGACACCCTGGTCAGGTGATAGATACGTTTTTAAAGTAGCCTCCCCAACTATTACACTTCCGTTGATTCTTTCAAAACCTAACTTGTTTAAGACAATATGAGTACTGGGTCAGAATTTGGGTTACTTTCTTATATAATACTTTAATGCTTTCCTATGACGATAAGAGAAAATGCATTTTCTGGCTTAACACCTTCAACAGTTAAAAATATTAGTTGAGCACCTACTACAGGAAAAACACAGCATGAATTAATTCCAATCTCTTTCTTACTAGCCTTTACCATTCTGAGTTTGTCTTTGATCCAGGACTTCTTGCTTTTTAAAGATTGTGAATTCTAGTAAGTGCCAAGTGAGCCATTTCCTAGTTTTTGGCAAAGAATTCTAACAATAGTACTATTCTTTAGATACAGACCAATATCCTAGCTGTTGTGACATGTGAAAAAAAATGAATGGGAGAAAAGTCAGTAGCCTGAAAAGGAACAAGAGAGAAGTAATGAAAAGGAACATACCAGTTCATAATTAGAAAGGGCATCAAATAATATTGTTGACATATACCCTAGAAGTAGACTTCAGGGGAAAAAATGCTGTGTATATTTTGAAACCCTAAAGCCTTAGCATTTATGTTAAGAGCCTATCTGAAAACTTCCATGTAAAGACATAGAGGTTGTCCAGTTGTCTCTTATTGTCATTAAGATTGCTTCCTGATACACATTTTTATTTATTTAAAAAAATTAAGCACCTTGTATGCTAAAGCAAAACTTGAACAACTTGTGTGTTTTTCTATTTTATTTTTCCATCTAAACTTAGTAAATTGTTAGCATTTTTAGCTTTTGTATATATAATTCCATTATTTACACAGGTGTTATTAAACCCCAGGATTTCTTGAATAAAATTTTTATAATAATATTTTCCAGAGATTTTGACTGTTCAGTTAGCCATCAAATATTTATTTTTGTTTACATTGATGAACACTGCAGTCTGATTTGGCCTGAGATAAATGATAGTTTTTCCCCCGATATTTTGTAGCTTTTTCTATCCTTTTCTCACCATTGTAAAATCTTAGTAGATGATTCCGTCCTTACAATGTCCTCCATTTGAACATAACACCAACTAAAATTTTTTAAAAAGACTATATACTGCATTCCAAAGTCAAAGTGTCAGATAGGTCTCCAGGATGATTCGGTGATCCCTGTTCCTAAATATTTGCATTCATTTCAGGGCTCAGGAAAATTGCCACAAATAATGGCTGTAATTATTACAGTACATTTGTTCACTAAATTGACTTTAGGGAGAAAATGTTATGCTGTTATTTTTAGCGATGATATAAACTAGGCTGTTGAATTGAAGAGATCGCTTCCGAACTGACCTGGAAAGGAGACACAGCTACCGCTGCTTCAATTACATTAATATGGAATACCTCGCTATTTTAAGACCTATGTAGTCTTCTAGTTTTGGGCCAGGACTCACAAAGTTGCCATCCCCTTGACAATTAAATGACCAAGTCAGGAAGGAAATTTGATTTATCTGTTTTGTGTATTATTATTGTTGTTGTTGTTGTTTTAACTTAATCCATTGTTAATTGTTTATTCATGTTCAAATTTTATATGGACTTTTGCAGACGTAAAAAATAATTGAATTTGAAATTCAACCCATGAAATTAAGATGCAGGTCTAATATAGGTCTTTTTGTATTGATAAAATTAAACCCTTTTAAATCAACTGAAATTGTGCATATCTTTCAATCATGTTCCCAACTGATAGCTTTATTATCTGTGTCAACCCTGGAGGAACCAGTCTGACAAAAAGAGTAACTAATAGTAAATGGATTTTTAACTCTAATATTAGTATTTTTCTTGATTAAAATCTTAAATTCCTATTTGTGAATACACTAGTGGATCTGTATTGATTTTGTTCGCACATCAGGCACCCTTAAACTCCTTTTTTAGTTTTCCTTTTGTTATACTTCAATTGTTATTATTTTTGCTTTGTGGTAGTTTTTGTTTGGTTGGTTGGTTGTGTTTTATTTTCCTTAAAATTATTTGTATGAAACTAAATTATCTGGTTTATTTGTAGCAAATTACTTCTTTAATTTTTGAAAGTAAAGAATATGTTTATAAACATAATATTAGTCTAATTGAAAATATGTGGTATGAGGAGAATAAGACCAAAAACAAGAGAAATAAGTGATTTTTATAGTTACACTATTAAATAATAACAATAACAAAATAATAGTACTAGTCGTTGCCATTTACCTAGCACTTGCCATGAACTCTACACTTGTAAGTGCTCCATGTTCACTAACTCATTTAATCCTCATGGCAGTGAGAAAAACCAAGGCAAAAAGACGATAAGTAATCTGCTAAATGTTACACATCTTTAGAATGGAAAAGCCAAGATAAAACCAAAAATTTTATAAAATAAACTTCAGGAACTTGGTTAAGTGCTGCTATTAAGGAATGCAGAAATGAAAATTAGAAAGATATTAAGAGATGGCAGTGGAAAAAATCTTGCCTAATTCTCAGGGACCTGAATGAAAAAAGGAATGATGATATCATGAGTTACTAGAAGTAAATCAGTAAATGGATCTTATGTCAAAAAACCTGATTTTGAGGCTTAATTCTGACACCATGCTAAGTTTATTGGGCAAGTCATGTCAAGTCTAGGCCAGGATGGATATCTTTCACTGTAATGAAAGTGATTTAGAGAGAGAGTTTCTAAAGAGCTCCCCCCCAAAAAAAAACCCCAAATTGATTACCTTTATTTAATACTACTTATTATCCATAGATTTTTGGCTGAGATCAATTGAATATAGTGCATGGGAAAGATACTGAAAAATTCATAGTCCTGAGGGGAAAGCCAAAGGACCAGTATGGTCCAGACTAGAACTGGGCCAGTTTAGAGGACCTTGGTGACAAGGATTGTGTGGTTATCCCACCACCCTCCACCACTAGAACCAATGTAGCCTAACGGTTTCTTACAACCTTGGATCACACATTCTATTCAAGTAAAGATAGTCAAGTCGTCAAGATTTTGTCATGTGTCTGGATCTTGACAAGATCAAGGCAGTAAGAGAAAAAAATCAGTAGAAGGAGCCATCTATAGAAAAAAGGCAGGCCCCCCAGGTATATCATTCCCTTAAACTTCACCCTGTGGAACAGATGCAATTCTTTTCGATCTACTATGGGTTAGTAACTATGGATGCTATAGGAACTTTGTAATACATTTTTTTTAAGGTGGAGCTTTATTATATGATTCTTCTCCTTTGAGAAAATTAATATCTAAATAAGGACAAATGTATTAAGAATGAAAAACTAAGATGTTAGAAATTTTCTATATTTCCTACCTCTATAATTTCATATAAAGAGACTATAAAAACAAACAAGCAGTGTCTCTTAAAGAACTTTTTTTTTCATTTTTTAAGTCCAAGTATATAATTATTGAGGCAAGCTCAGAATTTTTTAAATCTTATAACTGACAGGCTGAACATAATTACTAATTTCTTCCCAGAATTTCTGTCTTTGATAAACCTGTAACAGCTTTTTTTTTTCTTCAATAGATACCTGACTGAAAAAAAGTCACAAAAATAAAATATATTTTTAAAAACTGAAGATAATCTCTGAGTGTAAAATGGCAAACTTTAATTGAGAATTTTTATATTATTACAAATTAAGTGAATGATTAAAAGTGCCAGGGGGACAGAAGATTGTTTCATATGGTTTTCTATTCAATGTGGGATTGCCAATGGGGGAGAAAATCCTTGTAAATCTTAGCATTGCTCCCACACAAACACCTACACAGATGATCGTTTGGCTTTCACGCTAACAATAGATGTGTTAGTAGAGCTCTCACCATCTGCAAAATGAGGTGTACTTAAAAAAAAGTAACTGCAGCAGACAGTAGTAATTGCTTATATATTGTGATTTAGCATTTTATATTTACATTTTAAAAGTTAAGGACTTAAGCTGTGATAGCTCCCAGTTTAAATAAGGTCAGTCCTAGATACCAGATAAATTTATGTTAAAAAACTTGATTTTGAATTTTTATCTACTTAAAATTTATCTGTACCCAAGAATACAGAATAAAATAAAAATTAAGTGACTTCTGATATATTCACTTATTCTTCAATAATAATGCTCAGAATCATGTACATTAGTTATAAATCTCTCTACAAAGTCTAATCGTCATAAGCATCCTTATTTTTTAATAAAATTCCCCCAAAGGCACATGTATTTGAATTTCCTTCTCAAGTCTATTTTAACATCAGTGAAGAATGAGAATTGTGGAAAATAAGCTTTATGTCACCAGAAAAAAAAATGGTCTTTGGTCTCTTTTCTCTTATTGATATTTTGTCAAGGTTGGGCCATGGACCAAAAATGGCCCATGATTCCATTACTGGGACTTAATGGGAGATTCTAAGGGGAAATGATATAAAATGATTTATCTAGATCCTTCATAAGGAATAGAGTGGCTTAAGGGCTCATGTGTAGACCCTGTTCATACTTGGAAGACAGCGTGGAAAAAGAGGAGAGCAGGCTGATGGAAGGAAGGGTGAGACCAGTTTTTCTGAAACCAACACAAACAGGTGCTGTACCACTCTGCACTGGCAAAGTTCCCATGTGTTTCCCACCCACACACTTTGTAGCATTTGGCCTGAATAATCTTGTCTTTTCATTTTGGTGAAAGAGGCAGTCTGCATGAGATATGAGAGCTACCATAACCCCAAAATATCATTTGAAGTAACATTGCCTAAAATGCTGTGATTAAGTTTGCATTTCTTTATTAAATATGACCTTTTACAAGCCTCTTTTTAATGCAGATTCTTTTACCAAGGGTAGGAAATTAAGGCAATAATAATTTAGAGTGATTTAGTTTTATCTAATTTATTTTTACTCTTAAAATAAATTATAGTTTTGGAAATTAATATTAGAAGAACATTTAAGATTAGAAGGGAAATAAAACATCATCTAGTCCAAACACTTAATTTTACAGATAATGAAATTGAGTCTCTAAAGGCACACATACCTAGTTAAGCACAAATCCAAAACTAATCCCCAAGACTCTTGACTCTGGTCCAGTGTTTTTCCATTATTCTATAATAAAACCTTAAGAGAATAGTGGTCCCTTGGGGTAGGGGTTAGGGGATGCTGGAAAGGATTAGAAAGCATGAAAAGAGTATGGAAAGGGAGATGTGCTGACTCCCTCTAATTATTTTCCTAGGTTTGATCCACTTAACAGAATCATTTGCAGAATTGAATTTGAGTCAATGAATTAAGTGTGTAGGTAAGACAGCCACACAGTTCAGTGGTTCCTCTTTACTAAAGTTTAGCAATAGGAAAAAAAGTCTCATAATGTCAGGGCTGGGAAAATTTGCACTCATTTCATTCCCATCCTAAAAGCTATGAACCTAGAATAAGTTAGCAATGGCAGTTCAAATATCTCTTATACTAACCAATTCTGCTACAAAGGTGAATTGCTAAGGTTTGGGAAGTACACAAAAGGGAAATTATCTTTTCTAAGATTAGAGGGGTAATATTTCTTCTTTCTTCTAATTCAGGAAAAAAATAAAAGTGATCAAGCTCAAAGATATACAGTATATACCAAAAAAAATCAGTTATTGTATGTATATACATTTATTCATTTCAAAAAATTTATATAGTAAGTTCAATGAATAAGAGTAGCAAGAAAACATGAACTATGCAATGGTAACTAATATTGGTTAGTTAATCTTGATCCATTTAAAATTGCAAAACATCTCTTTTTTTCTCATACTGGGTTATTCTACTGTTAGTCAATTTTTATTTTAACACATGAGGCTGACATGTGGGACTTTAGAGAATAAATTTCATCACCTCTGGTTAACTCCAATTATATACTGTGTATGTTATTTTTTTTAAAAAAATCATAAATTGAGTAAAACAGTTAAAACTGTTTTTATATAGAAATTAATTAATAATGATTAGTTAGGGAAAATATTTCTTGAAGGTTGAAACAAAATTTACACTTTTATTTTTTTCCCTTTCCTAATTGGAAATCATAGCTACTCTTTTCTCTTAATAGGAAATGGACTGGTAATAATGTAATTAGATACAAAACACCATAAGATATGAAAAATCAAAAATTTCAAAATCTCAGTGCCCCTACTTTATTTGTGAAGGTGTCATCAGAGCTAAGGGGGATATTGAACTTACACTTCACCCATCTCCAGTGAGACGGTGTGAGTGAGTGTCCCACTTTTGCTGAGGTGTTGTCAAGGGTGTTCGGCAAGAAACTGACCATGCACACCCATCAAGCCCTCACATTACATCTCAGCTGGGGATTGCTTGCTAAACAAAATGAAGATTAAATAGGATCCAGAATCTCATAATAAAATATTCAAAAGGTCCAGGACACACACACACACACACACACACACACAAAACTTGTTATACCAAGAATCATGAAAGTCACAACTTGAGTGAGAAAAGAAAGGACATTATTGGGACATATGAAAAAATTGGAATCTAAAACTCTAAGCTTCACATCAATGTTAACATTCTTGAACTTGATAGCTGTACTTAAGGTGGTTATATAAGTGAATATCCTTGTTCTTAGGAACATGGAAGTATTAAGTGTTCAAGGAGCCTAATGTATACAATTCACTCTCAAATGTTTAGAAATAGATAAATAGATATATAGATGGCTGGCTGGCTGGAATGATGGATAGATAGGTAGATGGTGTGGCAGTTTGATATTATTTATGAATTCCAGAAAGAGATACTGATTATGTTCGTAAACTGGTCTGTTCCTCTGGGCATGATACCCTTTGATTGATTTAAAGTCAAAGGCTTTACATTTAGTTGATTAAATCAGGATTAGGGTTTTGATTTGACCACTTCGTTAGGGTGTGCAGGGTTGTCTCCACTCCTTTGGTGGGCTATATAAATTGGACATTCAATCAAGGAGAACACAGAAAGAGATACACACGGAGATAGAGAGAGCTCCATAGACAAGGAAGAGGAGAAAACTTGTCAGCTTTGATCCTGTGGCCCTGGGAAGAGAGATGAGCCATTTGCCTGATAGTTTACAGCTGACTTTGTGAAGAGACCAGTGCAGCTGAACCCAGAAAGAAACAAGCCCTCCAGCCTACAGCTGAGATCTGAAGAATCTGGGCCCATGGTACCTTAAGAGGAAAGAGGAAGGCTGAACCCTCACAGATATCAGCAGCCATCTTGCTTCAACACGTGGCAACAGACTTTTGGTGAGAAAGTACCTCTTATGGTACTTTGAGTTGGACTCTTTAGGGCCTTGTAACTGTAAGCTTCTACCCCAAATAAATACCCTTTATAAAAGCCAACAGATTTCTGGTACTTTCCGTCAGCACCCCTTTTGGCTGACTAATACAGATGGATAGATAGAAAGATATGGCAAACATGGCAAATGTTAAAAGTTTGGTGAATCTGGATATCTGGGTGGCAGATATATTGAAGTTCTCCTGTATGAGTTTTATATGAGTTTTGTAATTGCCCTGTAAGTGTGAAGCTATTTCAAAATAAAAGTTATAAAACAATGATTAAAAAAAAAAAGACAATCAGCAAATTCCAATGCTGAAACGAATCAGATGTTTGAATTATCTGACAAGGATTTTAAAACAGCCATCATAAAAATGTTTTAACAAGAAATTACAGGTTCTCTTTAAACAAATGAAAGAATAGGAAATCTCAGCATGGAAATAGAAGTTATAAAAAAAAGAACCAAATGGAAATTATAGAACAGAAAAATGTTATAACCAAAATTAAAACCAGGTCAATGGGATTTACCCAGTATGAACAAGAGAGAAAAGGTAGGCTGAAAACAAAATCCCAGTGATCTGTGGGGGTCAGTAAAAATATAGCTAGTATTTGTATCATCAAAATTAAAGGACATAGTGAGACTGAAAACATACTCAAAGAAATAATGGCTGAAAACTCTTATATTTAGAAAGATATAGACCTACAGAGTCCAGAAGTTGAATGAACCCCTAATAAGATAAACCCAAAGGAATCCACAGCAAGACACATTACAATAAAACTTTTGAAAACTAAAGACAAAGTAAAAGTCATAAAAGCAAGCAGAGAAAAAAAGATACATTATTGTGGGGAACATCAGATTTCTCATCTGAAATCATGATGGCCATAAGTAAGTGTCACAACATTTTTCAAGTACTAAAAACTGTCAGCCATGAATTCTATACCCTAAAAAATTATCATTCAGGAATGGAGGGGAAATAAAGAAGTTCTGACAGGGAAAAGAGAATTTTTTCCCTGGCAAACCTACTCTTAAAAAAGCTAAAGGAAGTTCTTTAAACAGAAGTAGAATGATAACAGAGAGCAGCTTTGATATTACAGAAAGGAAAGAAGAACATCAGAATGGGGACAATAGGTATAAATAAAATAAAATATCCTACTCCTCCAGAGTTTCTTAAATAATATATGATGGTTGGAGTGAAAATTAAAATACTGTCTGATGTGATGTTCAATGCATATAGAAGAAATATTTAGAGCAATTTTATTTAAAATGTGGAGAGGGTAAAGGGACTCAAACAGAAGTAAATTTCTATGTCTCACTGGAAGTGTTAAAATACCAATACCAGTAGTCTGTGATAAGTTACATATGTATATTGTAACACCTGGAGCAACCACTAGGAATACAATAGGAAACAACACACTTAAAAATAATATGAAAAAATCAAGATAGACTCCTAGAAAATGTTCAGGTACTCCACAGGAAGGCAAAAAAAGAGAAACAGAAGAATGAGAAACAGAAGAAGCAAACAGAAAACAAATAATAAGATGGCAGCATTAAGCCATAGAATATCAGTAATTACTATAAATGCAAATGGCCTAAATGCACCAATTAAAAGACAGATTGGCAGAGTGGACTAATAAACATATTCCAACTATATGCAGTCTACAAAAACCCATCAGATAAAACAGTGTGGGCATTATAAAAGAATGAAGAAAGATATATCATAGAAACATTAATCTAAAAAAAGCAGAAGTGGTTATATCAATATCAGATAAAGTAGACTAAAGAGCAAGGAAAATTACCTGGGGCAAAGAAGCACATTTAATGAGAATTAAAGAATCAATCCACTAGGAAGACATAACAACTCCAAATGTACACACATTAAACAACACAACCTCAAAATACAAGAAGCAAAATGGAGTTGTAAAGAGAAATACAGAAATCCACAATTATAAATTACCCAACTCTCAGTAATAGATGGGAATACTATATAGAAAATCAGCAAGGTTATAAAAGAACTGAACAATCAGCCAGTAGAATCTAAAACTACGTATAAAACCTTCCATCCAACAGCAGCTGAATCCACATGTTAAAAAATGCCCATGGAACACATAAACCATATCCTAGGACACTAAATAAAAACTCAACAAATTTAAAGAATTGAAATACACAGAGTATGTTCTTACCCAATTAATCTATAGTTATAATGCAATTCCTATCAAAATCCCAAAAGTTTTTTTTTGTGTGTGTGTGTAGACATAGACAAACTTATTCTAAAACATATGGAAATAGGAAGACTTATTCACTGTTGGTGGGAATGCAGAATGGTACAGCCACTGTGGAGGACTGTTTGGGCAGTTCCTAAAGAAGTTGAATATAGACTTGCCACGTGACCTCACAATACCACTATTGGGTATATACCCAGAAGAACTGAGAGCAGTGACACAAACAGATATCTGCACACCAATGTTCATAGCAATGTTATTCACGATTGCCAAAAGTTGGAAACAACCCAGCTGTCCATCAACAGACGAATGGATAAACAAACTGTGGTTATTCACATGATGGAATATTATGCAGCTGTAAGGAGAAATGAAGTCGTAAAGCTTATGACAACATGGATGAACCTGGAGGACATTATGTTGAGCGAAGCAAGCCAGACACAAAAGGACAAATATTGTATGAATGTGTTACTATGAACCAAATATATTGTGTAACATATTGTTTGATTAAAAAAAAAATATGTATCCAGTACATTTAATTGAGAAATGTATGTATTTCTTTATCTGTGTTTACTTTTTAGTTTTTAATTGTTTATATTTTCAATTATTAAATGTACAAAATAAAGTTTAAAAAAAAACTTATATGGAAAGGCACAGGACCTAGAATAAACTAAGATTGATAAAGAGGAATAGAGAGGAATAACTATACCTGATATTAAGGCCTACTATATAGCGACAGTAATCAAGACATTGTGGTTTTTGCCAAGGAATATAAATAAATGGAACAGAATAGAGAATCCAAAAATATGCCCAACTGATTTTTCACAAGATTGCAAAAGCAATTCAATGGAGGAGGGACAACCTTTTCAACATATGGTGCTTAAGAAGTTGGCCATCTCTAGGTAAAAAAAAGAGAGAGAGAGAGAGAGAAAGCGAACGTGCACCTAAAACTCACACTTTATACAAAAGTGTACAGTAGTTAACTCAAAATGCATTATCAACTTAAAGGTAAACGTTAACATTATAAAATTTTAGGAAAAAACATAGGAGAAAATTTGTGCAAACTAAGGCTACGTGAAGGATTCTCAGACCTGACACAAAACCATGACACCCAAAAGGAAAAATTGATGAACTGGACCTCATTAAAATAAAAAAAACTTTTGCTCTGTGAAAGATCCCATGAAGAGGATGTAAAGAAGCTACAGACTGGCAAAAAAAATATTTGTAAACCACATATTTCATAAAGGACTAGAATCTAGAATAGATTTTTAAAACTGAAAACTCAAGAGTGAAACAACCAAAAAGAGGTATCCAAACTGGAAAGGAAGAATGGAAACTTTCCCTATTTGCAGATGTCATGAACCTAATGTAGAAAATTCCAAAAAGTCTACAACAAAGCTATTAGAGCTAATAAACAAAATCAGCAAAGTGTCAGGGTACCAGATCAACTCGTAAAAATCAGTCGTGTTTTTATGCACACATAATGAACAATCTGAAAAGGATATCCAGGGAGCAGATGTGGCTCAAGCAGTTGAGTGCCTGCTCCCACATGGGAGGTCCCGGTTTGGTTCCTGGTGCCTCCTGAAAGAACAAAAGCAAAACAGACAAGAAAACCAACTCAGGGAAACTGATATGGCTCAATGGTTGTGCACCAGCTTCCCACATACGAAGCCCCAGGTTCAATCCCCGGCCCCTCAAAAAAAAAAAAAAAATATATATATATATATATATATATATATATATCAAGGAAAAAATCCTTTTACAATAGCAACTAAAAAAATAAACTGTCTTGTAATAAATTTAACCAAGGATGTAAAGGTCTTGTACATGCACAGAAAACTAGAAATCACTGCTGATGAAATTAAAGAAAACCTAAATAAATAGGACATTCCATGATCATGAATTGTAAGAATAAATATATTTAGATATCAGTGCTAACCAAACAGATTTACATATTCAAAGCAACACCAGTCAAAATTCTACCAGCCTTCTTTGCAGAAATAGAAAAGACAAACATCATATTCATATGGAATAGTAAGGGGCACCTAATAGCCAAACCATCTTGAAAAAGAAAAAGTGAGACAACTTAAACTTTCCAACTTTAAAACTTATTTCAAAGCTACAGTAATCAAAAGAGTGCAGTGTTGGCACAAGGACAGACATATAGACCAATGGAATAGACTTGAGATTTGGCAATTGATATTAGACAAGGATGCCAAGTCTACTCAAGGGGGAAAGAATAGTCTCTTCAATAAATGGTGCTGGGAAAACTGAATATCCACATGCCAAAGAATAAATGTTGACCCCTACTTCATACCATATACAAAATAGATTAAAAAAACTAAATATAAGAACTAAAACAAATTTATAGATGAAAACATAGGGAAACACCTTCAGGACATTGTACTGGGCAATGGTTTCTTAGACTTTACAACAAACGTAAAAGCAACAAAAGAAAAAAAGTAGATAAATGAGACTTCATCAGAATTAAGAACTCTTTGGCATCAAAGGACATTATCAAGGAAGTGAAAAAACCCTACAGAATGGGAGAAAGTATTTGTAAACCATGTATCTTATAGGGGTTTAATATATATAACTAAATAAAGAATGCCTACAACTCAACAACAAAAGACAGACAACCCTATTTAAAAATAAGCAAAGCGATTTTAAAACTTATTACAATGCTACAGTAACCAAAAGAGTGTAGTATTGGCACAAGGACAGACATATAGACCAATGAAATTGAATTTACAGTTCAGAAATAAACCCTCACACCTCTCGCCAAGTGATTTTGGCAGGGGTGCCAAGTCCACTTAATTGGGAAAGAATAGTCTTTTCAACAAATGGTGCTGAGAAAACTGGATGTGCATATGCAAAGGAATGAAGGTGGATCCTCTATCTCACACCATATGTAAAAATTAGCTCAAAATAGATCAAAGACCTAAATATAAGAACCAAAAGTATAAAACTCCTAGAAGAAAACATAGGGAAACATCTTCAGGACCTTGTATTAGACAATGGTTTTGTAGACTTTACACCAAAAGCATGAGCAACAAAAGAAAAAAAAATAGATAAATGGGACTTCATCAAAATTAAAAACTTCATGCATCAAGGACTTCATCATGAAAGTAAATAGACAACCTACAGAATGAGAGAAAATATTTGGAAACCACATATCCAATATGGGATTTATAACCAGAATATGTAAAAAAAAAATCTACAACTCAATAAAAAATGGGCAAAAGACTTGAATAGACATTTCTCCAAAGAAGATATCCAAATGGCCATAAAGCACATGAAAAGTTGCTCAACATAATTAGTCATTAGGGAATGCAGCTCAAAACCACAATGAGATTCCATTTCACACCAACTGGAATGTGTACTATTTTTTTAAAAAATGGAAAATAACAAGTGTTGGAGAGGATGCAGAGAAATAGGAACACTCATTCATTGTTGGTGGGAATGTAAAATGGTGTAGCTGCTGTGGAAAACAGTATGGTGGTTCCTCAGAAAGTGAAGTATAGAATTACAATATGACATGGTAATCCCACTTTTAGGTATATTCCTGAAAGAATTGAAAAGAAAGGACTTGAACTACTATTTGCACACTGATGTTCAGAGCAACATTATTTACAATAGGCAAACTGTGGAAGTAACCCAAGTGTTCGTTATAATAGATGAAGGGATAAATAAAATGTTATGTACATACAATAGAGTATTATTCAGCTGTAAAAAAGCATGAAGCACTGATACATGTGACAAGATGAATGAATCTTGAAGACGTCATGTTGAGTGAAATAAGCCAGATATGAAAGGACAAATACTGTATGACCTCACATATGTGAAATATTTAGAATATGCAAATTTATAGATTCAGAAATTAGAATACAATTTCTCTACCAGTTGCTCTACCAGGCTGTCACCACACTACTCATTTTTGTGATTCTATTTTCATCCCAGACCTTGGATAAAGCCCCTTAAAACCATTTTGATGAGCTTTCTAAATTTATTTACCTCTTTATTTTTTCTTTGCATGTGTCCTTCAAAACCTCACCATTGTTTAAATCAAAATTTTAAATTTTCACTTTCTTTACTCTTGTCCCTGGGCTGCTAAGCCTTTCTAGAAAAAAAATCACATAATTGCTAATAACCACCATTAAATTCATGATTTCCTGGCTTTTCAACCCATTTAGCAATAATTTTATTTGACCATAAATTAACCGCCTCCTCTTTCCTTGTGTTGACTGTGCTATACCTAGCTACTTTCTTCAGGTCTCCTTTCCTTTAAACAGATAATTTGCTACTCCAGAGAGAAAAGTATAGGACCTCACTTTACAGAATATTTCACATCTGTCTGCTCTACAACCAATAGTATCTATAAGAATCTTCACTCTACCTGTATCCATCTGTTCTCAGAGGAAGATATGCTCTTTCTCCTTGTTAAAGCCAAAATTTGTACCTACATTCCCATCCCCTCTTGCCTCCAGACCTTATGGATCATCACTTTTCTCTTTGGCATATTTAAATACCTTCCTTCTCCAATCAGTCCCATATTATCAAATGCTCCAGTATATCTTACCAGGACCAAAACCCCAGCATATTCATGAATAAATTCGTTATTTTTACTCATAATAGATTCTTACTTCTATTTTTACTATATTATTTAGAGATTTCATTTCTACTTAGTCTCTCAAACTAGAAACTGTGGAGTAATCCTTGACTTCTCTCTCTCTCATTCTCTTCACTTCAAAGTGAGCTATATGCAGGCTGGGATATTTTCTGTTCTACTTGCTACTGTATTACCGGATTCTGAACAATGCCCACTATTTAGTTGGTGCTCAATAAATGTTTGTTGAGTGAGTCTGAATTTCCTCTAAAGAACCCCTCCATGTGAAATAAATCAATCCTGTTAACTCTTCTTCTATAATTTCTCCTAAGTTCATCCCTTTCTTTATACCCCTTTTCTACCTTTTGTGATCAAACTTTAATCATCTGTCATCTAATTATCCACTAGCCTAACAAGGTGACTGACTCAGTTTTTTCCATTTCTGTCTTCTCTCCATAGTTATTTTTTGAGATTACAAATATGACCATGTCCTTTAAATATAGAGACTTATCACTGACAAGAATTAGATACAGTCAGTGATTTTCTGTATCTTTTCCCTTCTGCCCCAAATGTGTTTTTCCTTCCTTTATGCCAAGAAAACTCTCACTACAAGTTTTTTAGATAATTTCATGATTCTGGAGTTCCCTTGGAATTCACGTTTACTCTTTGATAATAAGTATAATACTTCTACATAGTTGTAATCAATGTACACATTTTCTTTGGGGTTCAGTTTTGTTATTTTTTGTATTAACATTATTTCATATGCCCATGAGCATCATCAATATAGCCCATGTATGGTTCAGTATTACATCTGATTCATCTTCTAAAACACTTTTAAAAAAGGTAAAATAATCAGAGTCTTATAATATTCTTGCATAACTCAAATATATGTTCCTGACTAAAAAGGTAATGTGTAACCATTGGAGATCTAATCAAGATAAATCATCAAGGAAACAGTTGATTGAGAATGTGGCTATATGCTTAAACAACAGAAGAAGTCCATGAAATAAAATGATTCCATTATTTTTGGCACAATACTGCTGTTTTAAAATGTCATTTGGCTAAATTAATTTTTTTCAATGGGATGCTTTTCTATTGTGTAGATGCTACCTAATTCATTTACAGAGTTAGATTCACAGTCTTTTACAAAATGAGAAATATAAAGAGAAATATAAAGAGAATATAAAGAGACAGTAATTCTAACTATTTCTGCTTTCAATTATAATCAATAATCTTTTTATTCTCCAGGTGGATATGGATTATGGAAAGCCTTTAGCAGTACAGTATTTTTTGAGTTATTTCCTTAGTGGTTGTCTTGAAGATTACAGTTATCATCTTTACCTAAAACAATATACTTCAGATTAATATTAATTTTAATTTAATATTGTAGAGAATCTTAGCTACAATATAACTCTGTTCCCTCCCTCCTCCTTTGTGATATTATACAAATTACATCTTTATGATAAATTACATTATATTACATATATTATATTACATATATATTATGCATTATATTTAATCTACATTGTATTTTATACATTATGAGCCTATCAACATGATTTTATAATTATTGTTTGTGGTTGTGTGGAGCTGTATGTTCCCCCATAAAAATATATTCTTAAACTTAATCCATTCCTGTGGATGTGAACCTATTGTCAGTAGGATCTTTTGATGAAGTTACTTCAGTTAAGGTATGGCCCACGTCAATCAGGATGGATCTTAATCCTATTACTAGTGTCCTTTCTAAGCAGAATGAAATTTAGGCACAGAGGATGAAAGCCACAGAGGAAGCAGCCACAAGCTGAACATCAGCAGAACCTGGAAGACAAGGGGGAGACCAGAAGACACCACCATGTGCCTTGCCATATGGCAAGCTAAGGACCAAGGATCTCTGGCAGCCAGCCCCAGATTGCCACAATCTTAGGGTGGAGAAAGTATTGCCTTGATGATGCCTTGATTTGGACTTTCTCTTAGCCTCAAAATCATGAGCAAATAAATCCCCATTGTCTAAGCCATTGCTATGCATGGTATTTGTTTGAGCAATCAAGGAAACTAAAACATTGCTTTATGCAATTGTCCTGTAAATCATATAGGAGAAGAAAAATGTTACAATGAAAAATACATTTTTACTGTCTTTTATATACCAATATAGTTACGTTTACCAGTGCTCTATTTCTTTGTGTGGATTTGACTTACTCCCTAGTATCCTTTCATTTCAGCCTAAAGGACTTTGTTTCGTATATCTTGTAGGGCAGGTCTGCTAGTGATGAACTCCCTCAGATTTTGTTTATCTGGGAATGTTTTAATTTCTCCTTTATTTTCGATAGTTTTGCTGAATATAAGATCCTTATAGAAAGTCTTTTTTCATCCCACTGCCTCATGGTTTCCATGGTTTCCAAGAGTTTTGGCAAGGCTTGACACACCTCAAAACTGGTACAAAATCATTGCCCTTGAGTGGATAGCAGGCCTGACGGCTGGGAGATTCAGTTCAAGAGGCACTGTAACAATCTTTAAATATGATTCAAGCAATGAAACTCAAAGGATGTTCCTTCAAATATTCAAATCTACCTAAACAAGCCATTCCCAGAGGATTAAATACATTGAAAAGATCAAATATTTTGAAATGAATAGGCATTCACCAAGGAGACAAGCTGTGGGTTAAAATAAATCCAGGCAGGGATACCACGTATGCAAATCAGAGTCCAAAAAGACTGTGGTGCAATTAAGAAGTGAGAGGAGTTCACCTACCTTGCAAGAAAACTCCAAGAGTGAGAGAAGATGCTGAGCTCTTGACAGCAACCACATTATAGGCGACCCTTCAGGCAACCCTAAGGAAAATGGACATAATCCTGAGGTATACAGTGAATGATAAAATAATTTTTGCTTTCCAGGTGTCGGTTAAAGCAAGGGAATTATGAGCTCTAGTGGAGACCCAGTTGTTCACAGAGTGGACTTAATCTCAAATCAGCCTAAGGGCAGTCTGAGGACATGTCCATCTGCAAGTGCATTTTTATCCAAAAAATGGTACAGGATTCACCCTCACTGTGGAAAAGCAGGAGGACAGTGAACCCACAAAATGAGAAAGGCCTAAGTAAAGGAAAGACTTTCATGTCTTCTCTCATCATTAACACTCTACAAGTTACCTGGCCATGGGACTAGAACTGAGCTGTAAATATTAAATGATGGTGAGAAAACTTTAGATTTAAGGTAGATGGTCATAAATGGAGGCTATAGGGGAATATTTCCAAGTGAGGATGGAAGGAGCAAGTTTTGGGGTGAAATTGAACTGATTTTATAATCTGGCTCACCCACTTTGTAGATTTGTTAACTTCCTCATAGTTGGGAGGATTCAATTATTTACAAAAAAAACCTTGTACAAATCACTTATTATTGTGTCTGACATTGTAGATAATCAATTAGTTATTACTATTATTCTTCAATCATAGAACACTTCATTGGAATAAGAAATGAAGTAAAGGTTTTGTGCAAACAATTTTTTTTTCTCTAGCAATTATTTCTAGAACCTATGAGGGAATTTGTATGGATGATGAAAAGAAACTCCTGCAGGATTCAATGTTGGTGAGTCACCACGCAATTAAATTCAGAATCACGATGGGAAAGGAAGTCAAAGGAATGCATGATACAATTATTCAGTTTTATAAATGAAACTATAACAAAATTAAATAGCCAAAAATTTGAAGGTAAAATGTAAAAGTCAATAGCCCATAGGAAACCAGTGGACTATTTAAAATCACTTTATTGAAAAGTTGAAATAAATATATTTTAAAAAGCAAACAACCTGGATCCTTCCCCTCCTACCTTTTCCTTTTTTGATACCCTACATCAGGCTTCTATTACTTCTCATGTGAACTGTGGTATTAATAATCAAACAATTTTTAACATCAGATTTTCCTTTCTGCAGTCTATCTCCCACACTTTTGAATTCATCTTTCCGTCTGTCCATCCGTCCATCCAAACATCCATCCATTCAAATATTCATTTGTCTACTAGGCACTGTGTTTGTTACAGAGGCTCTATAAAAAAATCTATTAAAAACAAACAATTACATCTAGAATTCTCTACTTTCAAGAAATTCTCAGTCCTATGAGGAAGACACATAATCAAAAAATTAAAATGCAGGGTGACAAAATAAATAACCACTTCTAGGAACTGGTTGAATAAATTATGGTACACCTGCATATTGAATTAGTGTACAGCCACATGTATTAGTATTTGAAAAAGGAGGTAACAATGAGTATATCTAGTGGGATGCTATATATTATTGATATAAATATATCTAATCTCTTTATAATAATAAATTAGACAAGTATTTTTAGATATATATTTGTATAGATTCATATGTGCATGGAATTATAAGGATGTTCAGCCTAGTGCTAACAGTATTGCTGGACTGTTAGAATTGAGTGAATTTTTGCCTACCTCTTAATTGTTTTATGCACTGTTTGAATTTTTATAATAATCATGTATTATAAGTATTATCAGATTTCTATTTTAAAAGCTTTATAGATAAACAGCATCAGATTGTGCTTGACTTGAAGTGTAAATGATGCTTTTTAAAATTTTAATTTAATTTTTTAAATTAGAGAGGTTGTTAGGTTTATAGAAAAATCCTGTAAAAATTACAGCATTCCAATATACTCCCTATTTTTGACACTTTGCATTAGAGTAGTGCCTTTGTTGCAACTGAAAGAATATTAAAATTGTACTATTAACTATAGAGCCATACCTTGGTACTCGACTGCTTTGAAACTCATCGAATTTGGTACTCTACGAATTTTGATGCAAATATTTTGTCCTGGTACTCGTCGTTCATTTGGTACTCCACGTGAAAGCTAGAACTTTTCGGTGTCAGTTGCATTGCGACTCACTACCCTTTTTAGCCAAAGCAAAGGGTCACACGTTAGTCACGCGGTAGTTCTTGCCTTGTGCTTATCCCATTGCGGTCTTGTCTTAGCTTCTGTGGTCCTTTTGTGTATTTTTGCTGTTTTTTTCCTCATCATGAGTCCTAATAAAATGAGCAGTAATAGTGCTAAGCAGAAAAGAAAATTACTTCGCACCACCATTGAGCACAAAAAAGAAATAATAGGTAAATATGAGAGTGGTATTTGCATTACTGATCTTGCTGGGGAATATGGTATGTCTAGAACAAGTCTCCACCATCATTAAGAATAAAGAAGTGGGAAGCGGCTGTGGCTCAATCAGTGGGGCTCCCGTTTGCCATATGGGGGGCCCCGGGTTCAGTTCCTGGGGCCTCCTGGTGGGGGCGGGCCCGCCCGCGCGGCGTGGTTGGCTGACCCAGCGAGCGCAGGCAGCAAGGGGGGGATAAATGAATAAATAAATAAAATCTTAAAAAAAAAAAAAGAATAAAGAAGTGATTTTAAAAAGGCTGATGTTGTGAAAGGAGTTAAAGCAGTAACAAAGCAGCATTCAGAAACACTCTAGGAAGTTGAAAAGCTGTTATTAATTTGGGTAAATTAGAAGCAGTCAGCGGGCGACAGTGTACCAGAAGCTATGATATGTGAAAAAGCGAAAGTGTTGCATGCTGATCTTTTGAAAAACAAACAGGAACCAAGTGATGAGAGTGTTGAAGTTTTTAAGGCCAGCCACAGCTCGTTTGGTAATTTTAAAAAGAGGACCGGCGTGAATTTGGCATGGAAGAATTTTTGGCCAGAAGCTGTGATTCAGAGAGACTTCGAAGGTTTGAGGCTGACCCCAAGCCTGCAGGTGCAGAGGGTACAGGTGTGCAGGATATTGTATCTTTGGGCCAATCCATGGGTCTGGAGGTCGATGCTACTGATGTTGAACAATTAGTGGAGGAACATGGTGAAGAGCTCAGCAATGAGGAGCTGCAGGAACTACAGAAGGAGCAGCAAGAGGTGGCTTAAGAGATTTCTTCAGGTGAGGGCATAAGGGAGGGTGTCCTCAGTTCCTTGATAAAAGAAATGTGTGCAAAATGGGCAGAAGTTCAAAACTTTGTGGAGCAGTACCATCCAGACAAAGCTCTGACAAGCAGAAATGTGAATTTATTGAATGACCAAACAATTTCACACTTTTGAGGAATTCCACAAAGAAGACAGAAGCAGTTCTCATTGGATACATTTTTAGTGAAGGTGACAAAGAGTGTGTCAGAGCCTGTCGTGCAAGCTGAAAAAAGGCAGAAAAGAGAAAGAACACCTGAAGTGCAAGTGCCCGATGTTCTATTGAAAGGGGACTGTTCTTCCAAGCAACACTCCATGTACCCTCTCCTCCTCACCATTCTCCTCCCACCCTCCCATTAGGCCATGGACTCTTCTCAGTACAGGTAAAGTGAAGTTTTTATTTTATTTAATCTAAGTATTATTAATTTTTAGGTTTATTTCTCATGTAAAGTAATAATATACAACCGTATCTTTTTACATATTGCCTTAAAAATGTGCATTGTCTTTGGTTTGGGAACGCATTAAATTTTTTACGTT
This sequence comes from Tolypeutes matacus, assembly GCA_026826555.1. Lineage (NCBI taxonomy): Eukaryota > Metazoa > Chordata > Mammalia > Cingulata > Chlamyphoridae > Tolypeutes > Tolypeutes matacus. The sequence goes on from JAKSZT010054121.1 coordinate 819,032, forward strand.
ATTCCTTATGGGAAAATTTTGTTTGGTACTCATTGTTTTTGGTACTCATCGCGCCTCCCGGAACCAATTAATGACAAGTACCGAGGTACCACTTTACTTAATAGTTTAGTTTAGGTGTATTTTTCCCATATACCATCCTATTATTAACACCTTATATTAGTGTGGTAATTTGTTTTAATTCATGAAAGAACATTTTTATACTTATACTATTAACTATAGTCCATTATTAAAATAGGATTCATTGTGTTATACAGTCCTATGTTTTAACTCTTAATTTTTGTTCTAGTAACATATATATGACCTAAAATTTCCTCTTTTAACCAAACATTAACATATATAGTTCAGTGTTGTTAATTACACTTGCAATAATGTGCTACCCCCAGCTCAGCCCCTGATAACCAATGTTCTAGATTCTAACTCTCTGAGTTTGCTTATTATAATTGTTTCATATCAGTAAGATAATACAATATTTGTTGTTTTGCATCTGGCTAACGCTCAGCATGATGTCTTCAAGGTTAATCCATGTCATCGCATGTATCTGGGATTTATTCCTTTATACGGCTGAATAATATTCCAGTGTTTGTATATATCACATTTTGTTTATCCATTCGTCAGTTAATGGACACTTTTGTTTTTTCCATCTTTTGGCAATTATGAGTAATACTGCTGGGAACATTGGTGTGCAAATATCTGAGTCCCTAATTTCAATTTGTTTGGGTATATACCTAGTATAGGGATTGTTGGGTCATATGTTAATTCCATACTTAGCTTTCTGAAGAACTGCCAAAGTCTTTCACAGTGGTTTCACCATTTGACATTGCTACCAGCAATGAATGAGTGTTTCTATTTCTCTACATCTTCTCCAACACTTGCAATTTTCTATTTTTTTAATAGTAGCCATCCTACTGGGTATGAAATGGTATTTCATGGTGATTTTGATTTGTATTTCCCTAATAGCTAGTGATGGTGAACATCTTTTCATGTGCTTTTTTTTTTTTTTGAAACATTTGTATATCCTCTTTGGAGAAATGTTTAGTCAAATCTTTTGCCCCATTTTTTAATTGGGTTGTTTGTCTTTTGTTGTTGAATTGTAGAATTTCTTTATATATGCTGGATATTAAATCCTTATTGGATATGTGGTTTCCAAATATTTTCTCCTATTGTGTAGGTTGTCTTTTAACTTTTGTGATAAAGTTCTTTGATGCACAAATGTTTTTGAATTTTAATGAGGTCCCATTTATCTATTTTTTGTTGTTGCTTGTACTTTGGGTGTAAAGTCTAAGGAACCATTGCCAAACACAAGATCCTGAAGATATTTCTGTACATTTTCTTCTAGGAGTTCTATGGTCCTGGTTCTTATATTCTTTTATCCATTTTGAGTTTATTTTTATATGTGATATGAAATAATAGTCCCCCTCATTCTTTTGCATATGGATATCCAGTTCTCCCAGCAACATTTATTGAAGAGACTGTTCTTTCTCAATTGAGACTTGGCAGCCTTGTCAAAAATCAATTGGCCATAGATGCGAGGGTCTATTTCTGATTTTTCTATTCAATTCCATTTGTAAATATATCAATGCTTGTGCCAGTATCGTGCTGTTTTGATAACTGTAACTTTGTAATAGGCTTTAAAGTCAGGAGGTTTGAGTCATCTGACTTCATGCTTCCTTTTCAAGATATTTTTGTCTATTCAGGGTCCCTTACCCTTCCAAATAAATTTGATAATTGGCTTTTCCATTTCTGCGAAGTAGGCTGTTGGAATTTTGATTGGGAATCAGTTGAATCTGTAAGTCATTTTGGGTAGAATTGACATCTTAGCGATATTTAGTTTTCCAGTCCATGAACATGGAATGTCCTTCCATTTATTTAGGTCTTCTTTGATATATTTTAGCAATGTTTTGTAGTTTTCTGAGTACAAGTCCTTTGCATCTTTGGTTAAAGCTATTCCTAGATACTTGATTCTTTTAGTTGCTATTGTAAATTGAATTTTTTTCTTGATTTCTTCTTCTGATTGTTCATTGCTTGCATATAGAAATAGTGCTTATTTTTGCATGTTAATCTTGTACCCTGCCACTTTGCTGAATTCATTTATTAGCTCTGGTAGCTTTGTTGTAGGTTTTTTAGGACTTTCTATATATAGGATCATGTCATCCACAAATCGTGAATGTTTTACTTCTTCCTTTCCAATTTGGATGCCTTTTTTTTTTTTTCTTGCTTAACTGTTTTGGCTAGAACTTCCAGTAAATGTTGAATAACAGTAGTGATGGTGGACATCCTTGTCTTGTTCTTGATCTTAGAGGGAAAACCTTCAGACTTTCACCATTGAGTATAATGTTAGCTGTAGGTTTTTCATATACGCCTTTTATCATGTTGAGAGGATTTTTCCTTCTAATCCTATTCTTCTTAGTATTTTTATCAAGAAAGAATGCTAGAGTTTGTTAAATCACCTTTTTTGCATCAATTGAGATGATCATGTAGTTTTTTTCTCTTCATTTTGTTAATGTGGTATATTACATTAATTGACTTTCCTATATTGGACCATCATTGCATACCTGTGATAAAACCCACTTGATCATGGTGTATAATTCTTTTAATGTGCTGTTGAATTCTATTCTAGTATTTGGTCGATGATTTTTGCATCCCTATTTCATAACAGATATTGGTCTATAATTTTCGTTTCTTATAGTATCTTTATCTGGCATTGGTATTAGGGTTATGTTGGCCTCATAGAATGAGTTAGGTAATGTTTGCTCCACTTCAATTTCTTGGAAAAGTTTGAACAGGGTTGGTATTAGTACTTTTTGGAATGTTTGATAGAATTCCCTTGTGAAGCCATTAGGTCCTGTGCTTTTCTTTGTTGGGAGGTTTTGATGACCAATTCAATCTCTTTATTTGTAATTGGTATGCAGAGATCTTCTATTTCTTCTGCCTTCTTCTTCTTTTTCTTCAATTCATCATTTGTGGAGTCTTTCTCCAGTTACTATCATCCTCCAAAGTTCTAAACAAGTGGGATTTGTCCTTTTACTAGCTGATTCTGAGGGAAGATTTTTCCAGGGGATATCTTATGTCGCCATGTTGATGGTGTCACTTCCTAAATGACTCTTGAGCCCACATTTTCTTAGATGTGTTACTTGACCTATATCTGCCTCACTTCCTATCTGAGAAATGAAGGAAATGATAGGGTCTTCTTTATAGAGCTGTCAGTGTGAGATAAGATAATCCAGTTTATTGATACCTGGCAAAAATTAACTGTTCAATGCTTGGTAAAGATCAGTGATGAAGATGATGATGATGATGATGATGATGATGATGATGATGATGATGAACTAATCCATTAAAAGTCCCTCCTATTATGAGCCTGTCTCAATAAAGAGTCTCATAATCCAAGAAGCAATAGGCTAGGAGAAAGTAGTTCAATATTTATTGCAGTCTCTTGAGATAATGTCAACATTCATCCTGCCTCAGACTTTGTCTAATCTTATATATTATTTGCCTGTGGCTTTCATTTCTAAAATGCCTTCTCCCTTTGGCAGCTACCTGATGCTGAATGAAAAGTCTCTTTCTTGCTTCCTTCTCCTTCCCTTCCCTACATTCCCCAGACTCAGCAAATTTCCTTCATATTCCTTCCCCTGCGTCACACTTATCTATGTTTTATGTCTGTATTCTATCCTATTCTACCAGTCAACTGTAGCCTTTTTCCAGTTAGATCTTATTAGCCTTTTTATTTCTCCAGACTACCAACACTACCATTACTATATTAACCCAATCTTCTTAAGTCCCAAGACATGAAAGAAGAGCATGTCAAACAGAAAACACCAAAGGACAATGTTCTAGGAAGAGCACTTTCCTAAAAGAGACCACATTTGAACTGAGTTTTGAAAATTAACAGAAGTTAACCAAGCAAACAGACAGGGTATGATTGGAAGAGTAGGGATGATGTGGTAGGGGAGCTACAAGTAGTTCAGTATACCCCAAGCTTAGAGTTCAGTATACCTCAAGCTTAGACGTGATATAAATTGTAGAGTAGTAGGAGATGAGACTGTGGCATGTAATAAATGATCTTTCTAAGAAGTTTGAATTTTCACCTGAAAGTAATAGAGAGCCATTAAAAAATTTAGGCAGGGCGTGATGTGACCAGACATATTCTAGAAAGATAACTTTGAAGCAGTACATCAGAAGAAGATTTGAAGAGAACAAAGTGAAGTAAGAAACAACGGTTGCTAGGTTGTTGTAAGAGGTAGAGTCCGGGCATGGTTCCTTGTGTCACAGGCTAAATTTTGAACCAAAGGTGAAACAATAATAGCTAATACAATATAATAATAATAATTAGTAGTAGTAGTACAATTATTATTATTTAGAAGATGTTTCTACATGCCTTACTTGGCACTAAATGCTTTATTTTCGTAATCTTGGATAATACAGCTAGTCTGACTTTTGAGCCCATGCTCTTAACCACTACGTTACAGAGCAGTCATCAGAGACAACATCCTCTCAGCAATGGTTTGGTGGTAAATTTTAACAACTAGCTCTCTGGGAAAAATGTTTGCTCATTTCTGTTGTGTAAATATTCCAACTGATGTTTGATATCATGCTACCAACATGACATCACCTAACATGGAGTTGGGGAGAGTTGTGCCCAATGAGCTGGTGAGCTGGGCTTTCATGAACTCATGAGAACTGTCTTCAGTACAACACTGGTATCAGATTTCAAAAGCTGCTGTGAATTCAATAGTTCAACAGTCTCAAGCTGGAATATTAATTTAGATAGGGAAAAAAAGAGGCCATGAGGAACAAATCGTCCTGCCTGCCATCCACACCAGCCTCAGGTTCTCTTTTCTCATAGTGAAAATCCTGCTAAAATTTCAGATGTTGTATTCCCTTAGCTTATTCTTCCTCCTCTAGCCAACCCCCCTCATATATACAGTATTTTTTCTTCAAAAGAAAAAAGACAACTTTGTTTTCTAGTATCTTATTAGCTATGTGTCCTGCCCTAAATCAATCCCTGTGGCCAGGGAAATAGAACATGTTGATTGGTCTATGCTAATAAGGGCTTCCATCTACTGAAAGTTTCCAAAGAAATTCAGGATGTGGTTCACAAAAGGAGAGGAACTAGGTGCCGAACCACAAACATCTCTCCACTACAAATGTCCCAAGTTCAGCTTTATATGATGACTCTAATCTTGGGAGTTGACAGTCTTGGAGCAATTAAAGTAGTCATTTTAGAATGAAGGAGAAACCTTCCCCATTATCCTTCTCTCTCCTTTGAGCTAGATTAAGCATTTCCTAAAATTTGTCCACTGGAATGCCCTGCCACTGCCTAGCACCTTTCAGGGGGTTGTTATGATTGTTCTTGGTGAACCAAGGACCAGAGTTAGCCCATGAAAAGAATGGAGTGATGGGAAATAGACAGAAGGAGACATAGGTAACAATGTGAATTTTTTTTTTAATTTGATCAAATTTAAAAAAAAAATTGATCCCAAAATGGATCAAACCCCAACTTCGCACATGGAATGGATATATATATATATTTAGGAGGTACTGGGGATTGAACCCCCAGGACCTCATACATGCAAAGCAGGTGCTCACCCATGCTACACCACTCCCGAATGGATATTTTTGCAAGGAAGATATTTTCCAATAAGATGTCCTTCTGTAGGGTTTGGTACCAGTTGATGTTCCTCGTATGAGCCCTTATAGTGCTCCTGAGGGTAGCCGAGTATTCTCTTTTAGCAGATAAAACCAGACTGCCACTATCTGGGGTGACAGGACAGTGAAGAAATAACAAGAGTGAAGGTCAAGTTGGGGTGAAAAGGGTGCTATGAAAGTAAGTATGCAATGACTCATTGAAGTTATATTTTGCTAGAAGAGTCAGGGGAAACAGTAATGCTGTTGGAGGAAAAATAACAATAATGTAGTCTTCTTAATGAAATTGATAGCTTTTTTTTCTGATCTTTGTTGAGGAAGTTGAACTATGCTTTCTAAATCTGAAACACAGTCTTCAGGGAAAATGTGCACCAAGCAAGGCAGGAAAGCTGCAGAGCTGTTAGACCTGAGGTAGCCTCTGGGGTCTGTACATGAGCATCACAGAAGTAGGCTATGCAAAGACAGGAGACTATTAAACATTGTGCTATTAAAGAGTGTACTATTAAACATTTCTCTTGGACGGAGAAGAGCAATAATGACTGAGACTGAATTTCCCCCAAAACAGTGATGAGACGGAGGCTTAACTAGGAGTTACGTTTTTGTTGATGCAATGGATATAAAGGAATTTGCTATTTTTTATGCTCCTGAGTTTGTGGGTTGAGACACCTCCACATAATATATATGGACCTCATTCGGGCTTACTAAGACTGCTTGTACTGCACTTATATGCACCATGGACCAATCTTAACCCCTAGGATTGGAGCTAATTCAAAAAAACATGCACTGTCAGAAATCCTTTTAAATGTGCAGGATAGAGTGGATTCTGATGAGAAAAATTTGAAAGAGTACTAAATATTGCTTTATAACTTCTGATAACATGTAATGCAGTTGTCAGAAGAAAGAGAGAGAGGGAAGATGCAGCTTTGTTTGAATTTGCTGAAGAGATTCATTTCTCCATAATTTCCCAGAGGATACCTAGAAATGAGGCAAATGGATGGTGAAACTGAAGGTCCCTATTTCAAACTAATAAAAAAAACAAAACCAACCATAGAAAAACAAAAGAGCTCTTTCTAGAAGTGGAGAGTTGCAGAATAGACATTGCTGCCAGAGTAGGCCTTGGATACCAAAAACAACCTTAAAAAGCCAAGGCCTGGGCCAAAACAATAGAAGAGAATATAGGTAAATCTCTTTTGCCAGTGATGGAAATGATAACCCACCAGAATTTAAAGGTGTTTTCTACTAATGATGAACCTCTTTCTCCAGGAGAAAAAAAAGACATTTGGGTTTTGTCTGAAACACACTTTATTTGATGGTGCCAAATGGCACGAACCCATGACCTCCAAATATGTATAAGTAATGGACATTAGTAATCTCAAAGCAAACAATGCTATATATACTATGAATGGATTACATAAATGTTATAATAGGTTAACAGACATTCAAATCAGAGAACATATTTAGTAAATTTGTTAAATACTTTCCAGAAAACGGGATGCAAGAGTGTAATCATACAAAAATGGAAAGGAAGACTTTGATTCAGAAGACACTAACCTTTGGGGACTTAAAACTCAGAAAGTCTGGATGTCATCCTTCTAGAACATATCCAGGCAGGCACAGAATGAACTTTACCTGAAAACTTTTCCCAACTACTGATACTAATACAGGAAAAGGAGGAGGTTAAGATAGTTGCTCTCTTCTATGGGTCCAGGGAAGCCAAGCATGGAGGGTAGATTTCAGCCCAGACCCTGATAGATGGGACAGGTCAAGAATTAAAGCAGCTGAAAGCCCAGGCTAGCAGTCTTCTAGAAAACAAGATAAAACCACCATTCTATAGGCTGCCAATAACTAGCTCTCATTTAGGCACATTAGTGCCATGGACTAGATAACTTGTATGAGACAGTGATTTGAATGATAAACCAAACCTCATAAAGACTAAAGAAAATACTATCCAACCTCAAAAGTTATATGTTTCCAATTCAGCCTCCTAAAAATTACATATGCCCCTCTTGTTTATTTGCTTGTAAAAACGATGGACTATCCATGGCAAACTGCCTCATAAAGAGAACTGCAGTTAATAATGTGGAATCTAAGGTCCACTTGAATGAACTTGGAGAAATCAAAGATAACCAGTTTCTGATTGTATTAGAGTCTGCACTAAGCCACTACTAGTTATCCAGGAAGGAGTTGGGAAAGAGAAAAGAATGTTCTCCTGGTCCTGGACCTTGGGAAGGGGGAAGGTCCGGTATACCTGTGGGAGACTCTGAGTCTGTACATCTCACTTCATAGGACACAGAGGTGGTGGCAGGGTGATGGACTTGACGATAGTGAAGGCACAGTTAAGATTTCAGAATGGGAGAGCTGCCCACATTACCTGTTTTAAGCACAGTTTTACCTGAGGCTTAGACATGCTTTGTGTGGGAACCTGTAGGGGTTGGAAAAAATGAACTCTTTAGTGAGAATCACTCAGTTTTAGAGAAAAGAGATTCACTAGTACAGTAGTTCACCAATTCAGCCACTGGGTAGTATGGGGAATATATTAGCCTTACTTGTCTGTGATAGGCAGAACAATGGCTCCCAGAGATTTCCACATCCTACTCCACGGAACCTGTGAATATGTTATTTTACATGGCAAAAGGGATTTTGCATGTGTGATTACATTAAAGATCTTGAAATGGGAAGATTTTTCTGGATCATCCAGATGGGTCCCATGTAATTACAAGGGGAGACAGGGAGGCAAAAACGTCAGAGTCAGAAAAGGAGTTGGGACAAAGGAAGCAGAGATTAGAATGTCACAGACACACCAAAGAGTGCAACCTCTAGATGCTAGAAAAGGCAACGGATATTCTCCTCAAGCCTCCCAAAGGAATGTAGCCCTGTGGGCACCTTAACATTAGCCCATTCTAATCTCCAGAACTTTAAGATGATAAGTCTGTGTTGTTTGAAACCACTAAGTCTGTGGTAGTTTGTTACAGCAGCAATAGGAAACTAATACACTGTCTGAGGAAACAGAGGCCAGGGATTACCTCTGCTGATGGGGATGCCAGGTGAGATAATGGCATTTCCTTTTGAGGACACAAACATTTAAATGGGGGAAAATGAGGCAGAGTAATTTGTTGAGGTATTCATGTAAATATTTCCTCTTTGCTTTTCCCCTCCTTGATTCCAAGGGGGTAACCCGCCACTTTTGAGCATGTTTGCCTCAAGGAGAAACAGGGTTGGCTTCACAAGTGTACAACCTCTACAGCTGCACAGGGCACTGCACTTACAAGGACCATATACTTGGCTTAAGGCTCTGCTGTGGCTGTCTTAAAAAATTCTTAATAACTTTCAAACAAGCGCCCTGCATTTTCATGTTTCAATGGGCCCTCCAAGTTATATAGCTAGTCTTGAGGACAGGTTCATGTTTCAGGGTGTAAAGAAGTTTCCTGCAAGATATTTCTCTTCCTGCTACATAGCACTGAAACAGCAGAGCTTCAGGACTAAAAGGACAATATTGCCAGGGATAATAAACATCTTATTGGTGCTAAGTGTGGCCAGGCAATGCCGCTTTGGTGCAGTGTAAGGCGCTGGAAATTTTTATGGAAGCCTGACTGTGGTGGAGAAATTTAATATCAGACATTATTGAATTTCCCACATTCCCAGATGTATGGGGCCAGAGTCACAAATAATTGGTTTAAAGAAACAAATAACCTCATTCTCTTATGCCCAACTGACTTTGTGGATTTAGATTTAAACCCATTTCCCTACATTCTAGCTGAACTTGAGCAAGCCACTTCAGAATTTCATGAGTCACTTTAAAAGCAGGATTTGGATCTGCATACCTCTCACATCATTTTAGAGTCTAATGAAATATTGTAAATGTGCTATATTAATTATGATATAAATATAAGGTAGTGGTACTTTTATTTTTAGTCTGCTTCTTGTTGTCACACCTGAAGGATTGAACTCATGAACATTAAAGTTATAGAAGGGCAGTGCTAAAAGAAAAGTTGAAAAGATTTTAAATTAAAACCCTTCAGTTTGGAAAGACGTAGATAGAAGGAGATGTCCTGAAACCTATAACAGCATAAAAATAATGATATAAAAATAATGTGACATATTCATCACATTCTTGAGCAATAGAGCAAGGAAGCTCTTCAAAGCATGGCAGAGGTAAGTCTCATACAAATGGAAGGAGATCCTTATTCAGACAGCAAACAGTAATTCATGGAATTCACCAATTGCAGTGGATGTGAAAGCTGAAAAATGAATATTCAAACTGATATGATGTGAATTAGTTGTGATAAAATATGAAGAACTTTAAGAAGACCCCAAAATAACATCAAAAAGGAAAAGCCCTGGCTTCTGATCATTGTGCCTAGCACCTAACAGAGAGAATTCTTTTCTGAAAGGGCTATGGACGTGTTTTGTAATTCTTAAACTCTTAATTTGTGGTTCCTCTCACTAGAGGTACTTCTCAGCTCAAATATTAACACTTATCTGCCTATATTCAATATTAAGCAGAAAGTAGATAAAAAACTACTTTTGGTGGCTTTTGTTTTAGTCTATTCAGACCCTCTTCTACCTCTCGTTCTTCTAGCAAAACACCATGGATTCCTTAGTGTATGCTGCAGTGTTCCTGCTAGCTCACCACACCTTTCCTCTCCAGTACTGAAGAACTCATTCCCCCAGCCCTTGGGAGTGTTGGTAGCTGACTGCTTAGAGCTGAATTCCCTCCCAGAGCTTACTCTAGCTGAAGAGAATCAAACGCCCAAGGTCACATCCCTTCCCAGAAGCAACTCTGGTCTAATAACTAGTGAATTCAGGAGTAAAGAAAAAGGAAAAAAAAAAAAAAAAACTGAGCCCCTCCTGCAATTCAGAACAACTCTGCAGAACATCTCACTTCCATTGCTCCCTCTGGAACTTAGCCCTTCCTCATGACTGCATCTCGGTCCAATTTCTAAACTCTCCCATAGATAATGGTTTTAAGAGCACTTTCTAATAAACTCTGCCTCTCAGAACCTGCTTTCCGGTGAACCTAACCTGTGACAATTCACTTACCACAGAGACAAGCACAAGACCCAGGCTGATCTAATCATGGTATGGTTCTCACCTGAACACTGTTTGGTGCATAGTGCTTGGCACGTGACCCAAGCTTATCCAACCAGAGTTTCTATTAGAGAGGTGTTCTAAATTTGGGTGGGGTAAAAGAAATTCCTTATTCCTTGGACACAACCTAATAAGGGTGTGGGGCTTGAACTACTGCATATCATGTCCATTGCCCTGTGGTCTAAGAGAATAAAATAAACAAAAATCAGGGACAAAGACAATTCCACACCCTGCTCTTTTTATCATCTTGAATAGTTAAGCCCATGAATTAGCCTTTTTGCTTAAGTTAATTCAACTTGAATTTCTATACATAAAACCAAAGGATTTTGGTTAATGAATACTGTATCTTCAAGGTTTATAAAAACAAAGTATAAAAAGGCCACTCATATATTAATGTGTCTGGAAGAATGTTTTCTTCATATAGTTCATATCATTCAGAGGCAAAGGATGAGCTATTATTCTCTAGAAATCATTATGAAAAAGAATCCAGAATTATCTTAATTGATTTCCAACCCCAGAAAGGTGAAAATACACTCTTGTAATATAAAGGAATGAATATAACCTGCAGGCAAATGCGATAATTAGGTCCTTTCCCTTCTGCTTAGAGATTTATTTTTGTACTCATTTTGTACTCATTTGAGTTGTAGTGGTTTCATAAATGATTGTCATTTTATTATATGTCAGGGACTGTGGTAAGTCCTTTATATTGCTTTTAGCATCTCCCAGATTTTTTTCTAATGTGGTTCTTTTTGTGGCAAACCTTCTATAGCTTTTTAAAATTTTTAAATTTTTTATTGTAGGTAAAAATCAAATTTTTCACAATACAAACCAATATTTGTAAAATGATATATATATATGCATATATGTGCATTTGCTTACATAAATGTTTTTTTTTTCATATGTATTTTAAAAGATGCTTAGATTATATAAATGTTACACAAAAGTTACAGGGATTCCCATGATCTCCATATCTGATAATATATTTATCACATAGGAATATCAGTTTGATTGGTTATAAATATCTATATAAAAAATCCTTACTTTAAAAATGCCATTCCCTTGTCTTCTTGCATCTGTAGATGCTATGATGTCAATCTGATTCTTGTTTCTTTGAAGATCAGCTTTCTGTATTTTTACTGCATTTTCACTGTAACCTGTGTGTTTTTATTGTATTTTTTCTTGGGCATTTTATGAGCCTTTTCAATCTAAAGCATTTCACCTTTAATTTGGACACTTTTATTTTCACTGTTTCTTCATATCTCTCTCTCTCCCTCTCCCCTGTTTTTTTATTTATTTTTTCTCTGTCTGTCTCCTCCGCCCCCCTCCTCGTTTTAAATTTTTCTCCACTCTCTACTTCTAGCACTTGGTATTTGTTGCATTTTATATTCTATTTTTCTTAGTTTTTTCTTTTACATGTGAATCTCTTTGTTCTTTTATGCTTTCAAGAAGAGTAATTCCATATAATTTTCTACATCACAAACACATATAACATATTCATTTCAACAATCATATTTCATTCCCTAATAGTTTCACTGTTTTCATGATTGTTGTTATTTCATATTGTTAATAACAGCACTAATTTACAATTAACTTACATATCACTTCTTTTCCAAGCTTTCCTGGAATTCTGAAGGTTCCCAATGATTTAACATGATGTGTGTCCCTTTTATTCATTTTCTAGACTCTTAATGAGCCATTTTAATCTGGAGATTCATCATTCAGTTTTGGGAATTTTCAATGTTGGATAATTTCCTTCCATCTGTTTTCTCTATTCTCTCTTTCTGGTACTTAAATTAGTTGGATTTAGGATCTACTAAACTGTTTATCGATTTTATTTTTAGTCTCTTATTTTTCCTCTCTTTGTCCTATAGTTCTACTTTTGTGAGATTTGTCTTAACTTTATCTTTCAACCCTTCTGTTGACTTTGCAATTCTTTTATTTTATTTTATTTTATTTTTTTATTGTGAGTACAAATCAAATTTTTCACAATACATACCAATATTTGTAAAATGATATATAAATATATATGCATATATGTGTATTTGCTTACATAAATATATATATATATATATTTTTTTTAAAGGTGCTTAGATTACCTAGATATTACACAGAAATTACAGGGATTCCCATGTTTCCCACCTCCCACAACATCCCACACAAACATCCTTCATAAGTGTGGCACATCACCTGCAATGGATATACACATCCTGGGGCCTTGCCACCAAGCATAGACCACAGTTCACATCGTAGACCACACTCTCTCCCACACACTTCTGCATGGTATATGCTGATATAAAATGGTCTACATCTGTCACCGCAACGCCACTCAGGACAACCCCCTAGTCCCGAAAAGGCAATTCTTAGTATCTTATTTTATTTTCAAGAACTTTTCTTGTGCTCTAACTTTTTCTTACCTTAATAGTATTCTGATTTTATTTCTTGGATGAAATATCTTCTATTGTTTCTCTGTGAGTGTTATGGATTGAATGTGTACCCCCCCCCCAAAAGACATGCTTAAATCTTAAACCCCAGTCCTGTGAATATGAACTCATTTGTAAATAGTATCTTTGAAGGTGTTATTAATTAAAGTGAGGCCAAACTGGATCAGGGTGGGCCCTAATCCATTATGCCTAGAGTACCTACAAGGAGAGGAAATTTGAACAGAAACACAGACTACTGATGCAGAGAAAAAGACAGCCAAGTGATAGAGACAGAGACTGAGTTATGGATGGATGGCAAGTCACTGCCCAAACCCTACAGACTTCAGAGGAAGTATAGCCCTTCTGACACCTTGATCTTGGACTTCTAGCCAGCAGAACCATGAGATAATCAATTTCTGGTGTTTAAGGCAACTAGTCTGTGGTAGTTTGGTACAGCAGCCCTAGAAAACTAAGACACTGGGTAGTAATAATTTCAATTTTCATTTACTGCATACATTGTCTATTTCTTCTAATTTTCTTTTGATTTTTGAATTGAGTTTGAGGTTCATCAAATTCCTACTAATTTGGGGCTGTCCATTTCATTTAAGAGGGAGACACTACAACAACCTCTCTTCTGGTAATCTTAACTTTAGGTATCAGATGTCAAACACAGCTTTTATTAAAAGATTCCCCAAATGGCAGTATTAGAAATTTTTTTCTGAGGAAATTAAGAAAATAATGTTCCATTCTCCTGCCTGGTAAATAGCGGCCTAGCTACTCATGTTGTATAAACATGAAGGAGGAAGGAGAATGAGAGTCCCACAGTTCAGTGTTCAGACATATACATAATCAAAATATTTTCGGCCCTGCATCTAACTGTGAACTCTCTGGCTCAATTTCTTCAGAGATTAACACTCCTCCCACTGCCTCACTCCCAACCCCACCCCCATTGGCTAGAGAGCATATTAATAGTCACCTACTTTTGCAACATGAAGGGAAACGGAACAGTAGTCAAACATCTCTGGATAGCATCTTTCAAAATACCCTCATGTCAGCCATGCTCCTCAGCAACACCTTCAAAGGTATATGGGCCAATGGATGGAACTTTCTTGCTTGCAGTTGTAGACTCTCTCAGTTCCTTGGTATGGTGGTTGTGGTTGTCCATCATCACCTCCATGTTAGTTGTCCTGGGTGAGACCAATGAACTGGAGAGTAGGTGTTGCAACTCCATTGTGATTCAGGGCCCAGCTGGCACATGGACAGCCCAAAGATTTAAGTCTCTTGCCCCCTCTCAATTAGAGGTGGAGTGGACATCACCATCCCAGAATCCTCAGGATTTGGGAATGAACTATGGACTAGAGTGAACTTACTGGTATACTACTATAGACTTATTGTGATTCTAGCAATTGAAGAAATTATATCATTGATGTGGAGGCAGTGGCCACTGGAGGTTCTGAGGGCAGGGAGAGGGAAAAACAGGTGAAATATGTGGGTATTTTGGGGACTTGGGAATTGTCCTGAATGGTATTGCAATGACAGATACAGGCCATTATAAATCTTGCCATAACCTACAGAATTGGGTGGGAGAGAGTGTAAACTACAATGTAAACTTTAATCCACACTTAGTGGCAATGCTCCAAAATGTACTCATCAATTGCAATGAATGTTCCTCACTAATGAAGGATATTGTTAATGTGGGAGGTATGGGGAGCGGGGCATATGGGAATCCCTATATTTTTTATGTGACATTTGTATAATCTAAGTATCTTTTTAAAAATAAAATAAATAAATGGTATTGAGAATAAAAAATTGAAAGAAAAAGAGTGTATGTGATTTCTGATTGCTGAGCCACCCTTGGGATTCCACAGGGAAATATGCCTCCCTTTCCTTCACGCAGGCAGTTCTATTGTCATTTCCTTTGCTCTGTTTACATCAAGTACCACTCCTCCATCTGCTTTCTGCCTTCCAATATTTTGGAAATGGCTGCTGTGCCCCCTCCCCCCGAGTCATGTTCTCATTGATCCTGTTGGTTCATAATATCTTTTCTGAAAAAGTAATTTACTGCTAGTTTAGTGGCACTTTTGCAGGAAGAGGGCATACGCACATGCAGTGAGACCAGCAAGATAACTAGAATTATGTATTTGTCAGCTTATTTTATGTTTCATGATAGCAAAGTTCTTTGATATTTATTTCTCTGCTTTAATTTTCATCTGATCTTCTTTTATATATTTTGATCAAATGCTCCTTGCTATGAGGTTCTGGAAATCATAATTATTTTTATTCTGCTAGTGGTTATATTTAGTTTTTAAAAAGAAATCTTATTTGAATGTCCATTTTCTTCTACCAACAATAATTACATATCAGCATCCTACCCCTCAGTGACATAAGGCAAAATGAAAAGTTTACGAACTACAACCCTTTTATTTGATTGAAAAAATCTTATTTTTGAAAGAGACTTTTATCCTTTAACATTATTAATTTGTTCCTTACAAAAGGTATTTTAATTACATTTCTGAGCCCAGTTAATGTAGTGCTTATTTAGACATTTATCTTTTAAGTTTTAGCAGATGAAAGGTTACTACCATTTATTCTATGTTCCCCATGCTAGGGATATTTAGCATTAGCTGTTCCTCAACTGACTGGAGTACTTCTGTGAGTATTTTTTTTTCAGGCAGGGTACATGGATGGCTTAATTCTTAATACCAGTTGATAGGTGTATGTCCAAGAGACTTAAATCTCTGGGCTGTCCGTGTGCCAGCTGGGCCCTGAATCTCAACAGAGTTGCAACACCTACTCTCCAGTTCATTGGACTCACCCAGGACAACTAACAAGGAGATGATGATGGGCAACGAACAGAGAGAGTCTGCAACTGCAAGCAAGATAGTCCCATCCATCTGCCCCATGGGATCTAAGCCCCCTCTCAGTTAGAGGTGGAGTGGGCATCACCATCCCAGAATCCTCAGGATTAGGGAATGAACGATGGACTAGACTTTCTGTTATTATATGACTTACTGTGATTCTAGCAATGGAAGAACTGTTACCATTGATGTGGAGGCAGTGGCCACCGGAGGTTCTGAGAGGAGGTAGAGGAAAAATAGGTGTAATATGGGGGCATTCTCGGGACTTAGGGAATTGTCCTGAATGACATTACAAAGACAGAGACAGGCCATTATATATCCTGTCATAACTTACAAAATTGTGCAGGAGAGAGTGTAAACTGCAATGTAAACTATAATCCACGTTTAGTGGCAATGCTCCAAAATGAGTTTATCAATTGTAAAAAATGTACCACACTAATGAAGGATGTTGTTAATGTGGGAAAATGTGGGAGGGTTAGGGAGCAGGGCATATGGGAATCCCCTATATATATTTTTTATATAACATTTATGTAATCTTAAGTATGTTTTAAAAAATTAAAAAGTATATATTAAAAAATTCTTAATACTTGAGACTGTTTCCCTGTTGTCCTCACATTTGAAGACAGTTTAGCTTTACTGCAAAACAGATGGCAATCTTTCCCTCAAATTTCTGTAGGTTTTGAGCTCCACTGGACCATCTAGGATTTGTAAATGAGCTGCAGGGGGGTTGTAAACCACACAAATTTATCAAATCCTCCAGAGTGAAGGTCCTTGTCTTTTAATCTGACTGTCAAAAATATGCATTTCTCCCAAACATTTGCACCAGTGTTTTCTGATATTTAATTGCCAACCAAATGTTTATTTGTTGTTTTTTCTTATTGGTGATAACTTACATGGAAGCGTGTAGGAATTTTACTTCATGTCTTACTTTCATAAATTTCACTCTGGTATGTCTAGATGTTTTTCTTTTCTTCGTTAACTTTGCCAGATACTTGAAGACTTCTGTTAGTCTGAATACATTAGCCTTGTGGAAACTCTGGGAAATTTCCTTTCTGTTATTTCTTTATTTAGTGCATTTTCTCCACCATCTCTGTTCATTTCTTCTGAGATTTTTGTAATGTTATATACAATGGATCCCTACCTTATCTTTTCCCCTCCTATACCTTTTCTTTTTATTTATTTATTTATTTATTTATTTTTTTATTATGGGTAAAAATCAAAATTCTCACAATACATACAAACATTTGCAAAATTATATATAAATATATATGCATATATGTGTATTTGCTTACAAAAATGTTGTTTTTATATATATATACACATATATTTTAAGAGGTGCTTAGATTACCCAAAATATTGCATCATATTTAACCAATTTACCCTTCACCTCAAGAATTTCAAAACAACAGAGCTGTTAAGGTAATTCTCTGTTCAGTCCAAGTTTGTTTTGTTTTTGTTTGTGTTTATTGCCTTCTAAAAATTATATTCTTGTTTTAATCCTGCTGGGTGCACAGACTGGCCTGTCCCTAGTTTCCTGTGCTCAGGAACTTTCTGAGAATGTTCAGAAACTGCAGAACTTTCTTGGCATATACTTGCTGGAAGGTTGCCACTGTTGTTCCAGTATTGAATTGGGTATTTATTTATATTGATCATTCTTATCACAATTTGAAACCATCTGATTCATTTTCCAAAATTTTCTGAAAACTTCCTGTTACTTTTTTTGGCATTATTACACATTTCCCTTCTTTTGTGCAGATTTTTTCATTGAATAATTTTTGGAAGGAATGGAATGGTAAATACCTAGGCTCAAATCACCATCTCAAAATTTAACATTTAAAACCATCTTCTAAAATGTTATTTTTAGAATAATTTACTCCCACTCTATTCTGCCATTCCCTAATCTTAACTGTGCTCAAAAACCTTTAACAGCTCAAAAATTTTCCCCAAATAATAAAATCCAAGAAAACCTTGCATTTAACAGACCTCTAAATCTAGCCATTACCCCATTTCTCCAGCTTCATCTCTCCTTTACTCTCTACATAAGCCATCTGTTTCAATCAAACAAGTCTAATTATTGTTTCCTAAATAACTCTGACTCTGATACTTTAGTTGGGCTACTGCTCTCATGTATAGCATGTTCTCTTCCATCCTTGTCTGTGTAATTAATTAAGAAATGATTAGACACCCAGGATGCTACTTTAAGTTCTGCTTTTAATGAAAGAGTTGAAAAAATGGAGTCTCTTTCATTTGACTGGCAGTCTAAACCTTGGTGGAATTAGGAGACAGAGACATTATGAAGTGAAAGTTGTTATCTTCTGCTTCAAAGCTGTCAATTAATTTCAAGAATACAAAAGGTTATATTAACACCTAAGGGATATTTAGATAGACGCAAACCCTAGAGCTGTGAGCTTTAGTAGCATAAATGAATGCCAATATTAGCATCTGCTTGATCATGAGGATGGTCTAACAAGCACCCCCCCCCCAAAACAAAACAAAACAAAACAAAACAAAACAAAACAGAATTCCTATAGTCAAAGCCTGAGGAGATTAGGCAAAACTCCACTGGATACAGCTCATTCTATGTTCAAAAAACTATTACATTTTTATTTAATTTACTTAAACAAACAACAACAACAAATAAAATGCATTTTCTTTAGGACCCATAGTAAATGAAGTACTAGTGTAAGGCATTACAACTGGTAAGTTCTCCTGAGCTCCTTATTGATAAGACTCTAACGGAGTACAGTGAGAAGACGACACAAGGACAACTCCAAATATACCATAATTTATTGAATCTACAGCACTAATTTCAGAATAATTAAAAAGGAAAATAAATATGACCATGGTAACATGCTGTTTATTATAAGATACTTCTCTAGTTGTGAAATGCTACAAAGTGGGGAAGAAAATGGGCATTTTATAGTTAGTGAAATATGGGGGTGTCCCCCGTTGCCACCAAGGAGCACTATTGTATAAAAGGTGGTCATAACTTTCAAAAGGCCATCCCCACTTCATTGTTGAGTATTCTTTAACTTTCCAATGAAATAACTAAAACTAAAGTCAATTGATATTACTGTTATGCACCCGTTTTGTGAGAAATCAATCTGAGCTGCTTCTAATCACTTTGATCTAAACAGAGAAATTGGAAATCTGATGTAAGATAATATAAAAAATCAGCTAAACCATTTGGAATTTATTTCCAAATAGGATGTAGGTGTGGTTATAGCAACTATTTTAAAAAGAAAGAAAAAAAGTAAGATTAGTGTTTCTATACATTTTGACAACTTTCCATTGGATGAAAAACATCTGAAATCATACCTGAAATGTGCCTAATGTTAAATAAGAACTATGTATGATTATTAGGTCCATTCAGACAAATCAGAATTTTAATAAAACCCAAATTTGGGGAAATCAATGCATAATAAGATATAGTGTTTGGTATGCTATAATGTCAGAGGTGCTTTTTCAGAAATTATTTTTAATTAGCTAGCTTCTTTTTTTCTCGATTGGTGTTATATGTGTTGTTCTGGTTTGGTATACTAGCTTTATTTTTTAATATATTTTTATTAGAGAAGTTGTGAGCTTACAGAACAATCATGCACATGTGTGGGATTCCCATACAGCACCACTCCACCAACACACTACATTGTTGTGGAACATTTGTTACAAATTATGAGATAATATCATCAGAATATTACCATTAACTATGGTCTATAGCATACATTTGGTATATTATTTCCATACCTCCTTGATTTTAACACAGAACATCTTTGGCATTGATGCAAGAATATTGCTGTTGACCATAGTCCAAATGTTACATTAATTGTATTTTCCCATGCTTCTCCACATACTTACCACCTTGCAATAGTGATGTACATTTGTTCTAGTTCATAGAAGGACATTATTGTATTTGTACTATTAACCACAATTCTCATCCACTCTGTGTTCACTATGTTACTCAGTCCATAGACTATGCTCTAGCTTTCTTTCAATTGACATTTACATCCCTAGACTACCCTTTTTAGCCACAATCCCAGCTGTGTTAGTTCTGTTCACTATAATGTGTTACCATCAACTCTATCCATTTCTACAATTTTAAAGTCAAGTTAATTAAAACTTTTACATACATTAAGCATTAGTACTCCTTCTCGGCCCTCCTCTTATCTCCTCATAACCTATATTTAGGTTTTTAACTCCATGTGTTTATTCTTCATATTTAGTTCATATTAGTGAGACCATGCAATAATTGTCCTTTTTTGTCTGGCTTATTTCACTTTTCATAATGTCCACAGGGTTCATCCATGTTATCATATGTGTCCCAATTTCATTGCTTCTTACAGCAGCATAGTATTCCATCATATGTATATACCACATTTTGTTTATCCATTCATCCATTGATGGGCACTTGGGTTGTTTCCATCTTTTGGCAATTGTGAATAACACCGCTATGAACATTGGTGTACAAATGTCCGTTCACATCAAAGTTTTCAGTTCTTCTGGATATATTCCTAGTAGAGGAATTGCTGGATCATATGGCAGTTCTATATTTAGCTTCCTGAGGAACCACCAAACTGTCTTCCACTGAGGCTGCACAATTTTACATTCCCACCAACAGTGAAGGAGGGTTCCTATTTCTCTACATCCTTGTCAGCACTTATTGTTTTCTCTTTCTTTAATTGTGGCCATTCTCTACAGTGTGAGAAATCTCATTGTCATTTTGATTTGCATTTCCCTAATAACTATTGATATTGAACATTTTTCCATGTGCTTTTGGCCATTTGTATTTCCTCTTTGAAGAAATGTCTATTTAAATCTTTTGCCCATTTTTTAATTGGATTGCTTGCTCTTTAATTTTGAGTTGTATGATGTCTTTATATAGAATGAAAATCAAACCCTTATTGGATATGTGATTTCGAAATATTTTCTTCCATTGAGTAGGCTGCCTTCTCACCTACTTGACAATGTCAAAAGTGTTGAAGTTTGAGGAGGTCCCATTTATCCGTGTTTTCTTTTGTTGCTTGTGCTTTTGGTGTAAGGTTTAAGAAGCTACCACCTACCACCAGGTCTTGAAGATGTTTTCCTACATTTTCTTCTAGGAGCTTTATGGTTCTCACTTTTATATTTAGGTCTTTTCTCCATTTTGAGTTAATTTTTGTGTAAGGTGTGAAGTAGGTGTCCTCTTTCTTTCTTTTAGCTGTGGATATACAGTTCTCCCAGCACCATTTGTTGAATAGACTGTTCTGCCCCAGCTGGGTGGGTTTGACAGCCTTGTCAAAAATCACTTGACCATAGATGTGAGGGTCTGTTTCAGAACCATCACTTCGGTTCCATTGGTCAATCTGTCTGTCTTTATGCCAGTGCCATGCTGTTTTTACCACTGTAGCTAAGTAATATGATTTAAAGTCCAGAAGTGAGTGTCCTCCAACTTTGCTCTTCCATTTTAAGATGTTTCTGGCTATTTGGGGTCTCTTACCCTTCCAAATAAATTTGATAATTTTGTTTTCCATTTATTTAAAAAATGCTGATGGAATTTTTATCGGGATTGAATTAAATCTGTATATCCGTTTGGATAGAATTGACATCGTAACAATATTTAGTCTTCCAACCCATGAGCACAGAATGTTCTTCCATTTATTTAGGTCTTTTTTTTATTTCTTTTTACAATGCATTGTAGTTTTCTGAATACAATTGCTTTACATCCTTGGTTGGGTTTATTCCTAAACATTTTATTCTTTTAGTTGCTATTGTAAACGGAATTTTTTCCCTTACTTCCACCTCAGATTGCACATTAGTAGTGTATAGAAACACTTCTGATTTTTGCATATTAATCTTGTATCTGCCACTCTGCTGAAATTGATTATTAGCTCAAGCAACTTTGTTGTAGATTTTTTGGGACTTTCTAGGTAGAGGATCATATCATCTGTGAATAACATAGTTTTACTTCTTCTTTCCAATTTGAATGTCTTTTATTTCTTTTTCTTCTCCATTCCGCCAGTCTTTGTCTTTTGATTGGAGAGTTTAATCCGTTAACATTAAATGTTATTACTGTAAAGGCAGTTTTTTCACCCATTTTGACCTTTGGGTTTTATATGTTATATTTTATTTTCACCAGTATTTTTACACTTTTCGTTATTTTTACTGATATAATCTTCATTTCTAGACTCTCTTCCAAACCTCTTTTCCCTGTCTTTTCTTTTCAGGCTGTAGCACTCCTATTAGTATTTCCTGCAAATGTCTTCTCTTGGTTACAAACTCTCTCAGTTTCTGTTTATCTGTGAATATCCTAACCTCGCCCTCATTTTTAAAAGGAAATCTAGCTGGATATAAGATTCTTGGCTGGCAGTTGTTCTCTTGCAATATCTTCAATATATCATACCACTACCTTCTTGCTTCCATGGTTTCTGATGATAAATCAGCACTTAATCTTATTGGATGTCCCTTGTATGTGATGCATTTCTTTTCTCTTGCTGCTCTCAGAATTCTCTGTCTTTGGCATTTGACATTCTGATTAGTATGTGTCTCAGTGTAGTTCTATTAGGATTTATTTGGATGGGAGTACGTTGTACTTCTTGGACACGGATATCTATGTCCTTCAATAGGGTTGGGAAATTTTCTACCATC
Source organism: Tolypeutes matacus (assembly GCA_026826555.1). Taxonomy (NCBI): domain Eukaryota; kingdom Metazoa; phylum Chordata; class Mammalia; order Cingulata; family Chlamyphoridae; genus Tolypeutes; species Tolypeutes matacus. Next base: position 841,662 of record JAKSZT010054121.1, read on the forward strand.
ATTTCCTCAACTACTCCTTCTGTACCTTTTTCCTTCTCTTCTCCTTCTCAGACACACATGACACATAAGTTTTGTATGTCTCTTGCCATTATTTAGTTCCCTGAGACCTTGTTCAATTTTTTCCCATTATTTTCTTTATCTGTTCTTTATGCTTGCTCTCAGAGACCATGTCTTCAAGCTCATGATCTTTCCTTCTGCCTCCTCAAATTTGCTTTTATATGCCTCCAGGGCATTTTAAATTTTATTTATTGTGCCTCTCATTCCCCATAGATCTGATATTTTTCTATGTATGCTTTCAAATTCTTCTTTGTGCTCATCCAATGTCTTCTTAATATCCTTAATCTCTTTAGCCATCTTATTGAATTTATTAAGGAGATTTGTTTGAACATCTATGATTAGTTCTCTCAACTCCTTTATGTCATCTAGAGGCTTACCTTGTTCCTTTGACTGGGCCATATCTTCTTGTTTCTTAGTATGGATTGTAGTTTTTTGTTTGTTTATTGGCATCTGGCTTACTACATTTATTTATTCTGGGTGCAGTTTCTCTCTTTAGTCTAGGACTTTCTTGCCCTTTCTTCTTCGCTGGTTTTGTAATAGGAGCCAAGGATATAGTTGGTACTGTAAGCTCTGGAGGTTGAAGTTGCCCGCATTGCCCCAGGAACTGATGAAAGTAGTCCCCTATTTCTCCTATGCCAGGGGTAGGGATGGAGCTTCAGCCTTGTGTGGTAATCTAAGCCACACAGGCCAGAACCATCTGTAGTTGCCTGGAGAGACTGATGAAGCTTCATGCCCCTTCCTGCTCCTCCTGGGTGGGGATGGAGCTGCAGGTGTAGGCACCAAACTAAGCCGTGCATGTCAAAACTGACCACATTTGATCAGGTCAACTAATGTAGCTCTGGTCCCCTGCCTCCCCTACCAGGGGTGGGGGTGGGGGTGGGCCCTCCGGAGTGTTCAACAATCTAATCTATGTGGGCCAAAAGTATCTGCAGTTACCCTGAAAGGTTGAGGAAGTACTGCTCATCTGCCCTTTAAGGTATGAGGATGAAACCACAGGCGCCCAACAAACCAGTCTGTGTATGCAGATGCCCAGAGAGGCTATCCTACTGGGGGGTAGAGATGGAGCTACAAGTATCCAAGTTTCCAGTCTGTGTGGGCTGAAAGTGCCTCAGTTGCCCAGAGAAGCTGAAGAAACACTAGCACCCTCCTATCCAGTGGGGGGGATGGTATCAATGGCACTCAACAAACCAGACCATGAGGGCTGAAAGTACCTGCACTTGCCCAGAGAGGCTGGGGAAAACACCAGCCCCCTTTTGTCCTTTCGGGTTTGGGGGTGGAACCACAGGCAACCACCAGTCCAGTTTGTGCAGGGCAAAAGCTCCTGTGGTTGTCCAGAGAGGCTGAAGAAACACCAGCCCCCTCCCATCCTGGGGGGGCAGGGGCAGAGCCCCAGGCGCTCAACAAACCAATCCATGTGGGCCAGAAGCAACAACAGTTGCCCAAAGAAGCTAAGGAAACACAGTTCCCCTCCTATCATATTGGGGGTCAGGGATGGAGCTATAGGTATCAGAGTTTGTGTGGGCTGAAAGTGCCAGTGGTTGCCCAGAGAGGCTTAAGAAACACCAGCCCCCTCCCATCCTATGGGGTGGGTGGTGGCAGGGATGGAATCGAAGGTGCTCAACAAACCAGTCTGTGAGGGCCAAAAGCACTTGCAGTTGCCCAGAGAGGCCAAGGAAACACAGTTCCCCCAACCCCCCAACCTATTGGGGGGTGGAGATGGAGCCCTAGGTGTCTGACTTTCCAGCCTGTGCTGGGCAAAAGTACCTGCACTTGCCTGGAGAGTCTGGTGCAGGTCCCCCCAGCTTCCCCCCTGCCGGACGTGGGGCTGGGCCCTAGGCTAGGGCTACAATCTGATTTGGGTCCCTACCATCACTGTGATTTTCAGTCAGCCCTGCTTCCCCTTAAACTGGGGTCAGAGTTAAAATGGCAGCTACTGGCCTCTTTCCATCTTGGACAGGTTCAAACTTTAACAGTTCTTAGGATTATACTTTAGCCACCAAATTTTCTAATCAGTAGCTAAAAGCAGTACCCAACCGTCTCTTCTTCCCCCATTTTTGGGAAATGGAGCTTCCAATTCCAGCCATGGAATAGCTCCTGAGGTGGTTTGCACCGGCCTCCACAGCATGGAGTGCTGTACTCACGAATCTTCAGTGCAGATGGGCAGTCTCCTCCTTCCTTTCTTTCAAGGATGTTGCAGGATGCTCTTCTGGTCTCCTGTAGCCCCTAACAGGTGCTTTATTTTATTTTTATTTTTATTTTTTTACCGGGAGGTCCCGGGTATTGAACCCAGGTACCTCCATATGGGAGACGGACGCCCAACCATTTGAGCCACATCTGTCCCCTCTAACAGGTGCTTTAGATAGCTCTGGGTGATTACTAACTGCCCTGTAGCAGGAGCTGACTCTAGGAACTCCTTACTCTGCTGCTATCTTGCCCCTCCTTACTAGCTTTATTATTCATCTGCAAAAGAAATAGAGGACTTTAATAAATTTTATTGTAAGCTAAAACCAATGAAGCATTGATATATACTTGAAGTTAAAATCATTGTAAAACAGCAATAAAATCTTTAATAAAGGATAAATTGCAACAAAAATTATATATAGATATTCTGTGACAAAATAAAATCTGCTAAGCTGTAATTATTTTTAAATTTGTGGTTTGGAAGATAATTGATAGTAAAGGGAATTAGAGAACTGATAGAGAATTCAATATCAAAATTAAAGGCCTAACTTGAATCACTTCACATATAATATTAAAGTTAGGGACTTGAAATGTCACAAGGAAAATATTTCTGCCATTATATATAGATATTCTGTGACAAAATAAAATCTGCTAAGCTGTAATTATTTTTAAATTTGTGGTTTGGAAGATAATTGATAGTAAAGGGAATTAGAGAACTGATAGAGAATTCAATATCAAAATTAAAGGCCTAACTTGAATCATTTCACATATAATATTAAAGTTAGGGACTTGAAATGTCACAAGGAAAATATTTCTGCCATTTTAAATAAATTACTTCTCAAAATATGTAGGAGAAACTGGAGCTAATTCTTTGACCTGAAATATTAATAAAGTCAACTCTAATTGTATTTTATTGCTTCTGAGATAAGTTTATATTATCTCTAGTTATCACATTACCCTTTGGTCTCAACCACTTGGCCCCTCATTTATATTTCCTCTTCACTGAGCTTTTTGTTATAACTGAACCATGGTCTTGATTTAAATTAGCATATATGGACTGGATTTTTAATTCTCTTTCATATTATTTCATTTTTGAATTTCACTTTCTTCCCATGTTGAATGTATATTGAAAGAAAGTTAAGTCTCTAAATATTACTGTATCTACAAACAAAATAGTACCACCATCACACATAGGAAAAAGGTTTAAAAGAAGAAATAACCTTTACTTAATACTTTAATTTATTATGCTAATCACCCACAGAAACAAATATAATATTTAGGCACAAATTACTAGTAGTTGGGTAAGTTTCCATGTAATATTTTCCAATTTTAATATTATATCTGCTTCAAAATTAACTTATCTTTTTTATTTTTTTCTTTATTTTTTTAAACTTCTTTCAGTTTATTCAAAATACACATAGAATTATGAAAACATAGGTTTACTATTTCTACCACGTAAGTTGATGCTGCTGTTGAAAGGCTTGCAAATTGTTTATTAAGTTTATAAAGCTCATCTTGAACCATCAATAAAGTATATCTATATTCACTGGGTGCTAGTTTCTGGAAGGAGCTCTCAGGTGGACTGCTTGCTACATCTTGAACTTGCTGTGCTGAGACTATATGGGTTGGGTCAGGCCCATGATGGAATTCTCTGTGGATTTTCCAGAATGTAAGTCAAATATGAACTCCTTGAGTTTTCTAGGAATTAATATCCTTGAAGTCGCCAAACACATACATATGCCTAAAGCTGTCAATGGCAATTACAGGGCAGTCTGCTGGAGTTTTCTGTATGTTCAGAAGAGGATGTCTAAATTTGTCACAGTCAACATGCAAAAAGTTTATTGTACTTTTTTCATTTATTAATTGCTGGTCTACTTCATTCTGTAATATTTCTAAATTTTCTGTATCCTCTTTCATGTGGAAGAGTATGAGAAAAGGCACTCCTTCTTCTGTCACTTCCTCTCTATTTTCAAATGTTATTTCTCTGACAAGAGGAACACATTTATCTTGAATCCAATTATCAGTCAAGTCAAAATTTGTCATAGATCCCAAGTATATCATATCTGGAGCAGAATTCCCTGGTGGTTTATAGATTATATTGTCTCCACTATATCTTTCTGGTTTTGAAATAGACCCAAATGCTTCTGTACTTCCTTTCTAGGAAGGTACATTCATCGTGTAAAATAGTTGCTCTTTCAAAAACTCTATAGTTTTCCAAATCCTTTAATTCAAAATATCCAATGATATTTCTTTTGCTGCGATCAAGAGTGATGATTTCTGCTAAGTCATGAAGTTCTTGAACGGGGTCACTTTTTTGTTGCCCGGTGTATTCTGCAAGTGCTTTCACTGATCACTGACCCCTGTGTTCTCCCTTCATCATCATCCCATTATGAAATAATCTGAGGGTTGGGTATTTGCTTATCCTATATCTCTGGGCTTTATCAGAGTGCTGATCACAATAAACTCTGGCAAACCCTACTTGATTCTCTTTTGGATATCTTCCTTAATAACATTGGAAGCTTCCTTAAATATTGGATGCAACATCTGGCTGAAACGACACCAGCTGGCATAAAAATTTACTAAAAAGCAACATCAGCATTGTTTAAAATTTCATCTACAGTCTCTGCATCAAGACTTGTTATTTCAGTTGTTACAGGAATGAAAACCCAAGATACCAGGAGCAGCAGGGAGCATCTAAGGTCGGGTAAGGATAGGAAGATGGCAGGATTCGTGGTAATGCTAGGGTCTGCGGCAGGGACAGGCATTGGCAGCTGGGGCAGGGCTGGATTGGGTTGGGCTGGTAAAAGGCTGGGTTCTAGGAGCCAGCAGCAGCCAAGATGGCACCTTGTCCTCTCGACCGGGAGCTCCTGTTTTTTAAAATTTTATTTTTAAAGAAACTTTAAATTAAATAAATGTTACATCAAAAATATAGGGGAGGGGAGCAGATATGCCTCAAGCAGTTGACCACCTGCTTCCTACACAGGAGGTCTCAGATTTGCTTCCCGGTGCCTCCTAAAAACAAAGACAAATAACAAGCAAACAAATGAAAAAAAAACAACTAGGAGGAGCTGATGTGGCTCTGTGGTTGACGCCAGGCTTCCCACTTAAGAGATCCCAGGTTCAGTCCCTGACCCTGGTACCTAAAAAAAAACAATAAAGAAGGAAAAATAAATAAACACACACACACACACAGACACACACACACATAGGCTTCCCATATAGCCCACCCCCTCCTCCTCCCACAATTTCCCCCATTAACAACATCTTTCATTAGTGTGGTACATTTGTTACAAATGATGAACACTTAGTGAAGCATTGCTACTAACCATGGTCTATAATTTATAGTTTACACCTTGCACCGTACAATTTTATAAGTTTTGACAAAATGTATAATGGCCTGTATCCATCATTGCAATGTCATGCAGGACAATTCCAATGTCTCCAAAAAGTCCCATGTTACACATATTCTTCCCTCTCCCTCCTCTCAGAACCTCTGGTGGCCACTGCCTTTATAACAATGTTACAAGTTCTTCCATTGCCAGAATAATAATGTCTACTTTAGTCCATAGTTGCATTCCCCGCTTATGTGTGTTCATTCCTCAATCTTGAGGAGTTTGGGGTGGTGATGCCCACTCTGTTTCTGACTGAGAGGAAGCTTAGATCCCATGGAAAAGATGATGGAACTGTTTTGCTTACAGTTTTGGATACTCTGTTTTGGGGGGTGGGTGTTGTCCATCATCATCCTTTTGTTAGTTGTTCCACATGAGTCCAATGAACTGGAGAGTAGGTGTTACAACTCTGCTGAGATTCAGGACTCTACCGGCATATGAATAGACCAAAGATTTAAGTCTCTGGGACATATAGTTAATGAGTATAGTGCTAATTATAGGTTCAAATAAAAGGGGCAGAAGAACCATGTGTAAGGAAATTATAAATGAGTCTAACTCTGTTACATTGGGGAGCATATATTCCAAAGCAATGCCCGCTGACAGGGTGCCGAATTCCTGAGATTGCCTGCCCAGCCTATACTCTGTTTGTCTCTAGAGCCCTCAGGAGCCCTGCTGTTTGAGCACTGTTTACTATGGCAGTCAATGAGATCCTGCTGAGACGTGCATAAGCATAACCTCTGGAATGACCTCCTCACTCCATTGAAATCTCTTAGTCCACAAAAACTCATTTGTATTTAATATTTCCCCCTTTTGGTCAAGGTCTTTTTCCAAATGCATCGCTAGTTGGTGCTTGATAATAATCCCTCGGTGCCAGGGAGGCTCATCCTCAAGAGTCATATCCCACGCCAGGGGTGGGGAAGGTAATGTGTTTATATGCTGATTTTGGTTTAGATAGGCCACATTTGAGCAACACAGAGGCTTTCAGAGGATAACTCTTAGGCAATATATAATATTAGGCTAAGTTCCAATTTCACAAGAAAAGGTTCATTATAAGTACAATCATCAATATCAAGGGCCTGGCGTAATGGTCTGTCTTCCTTTGTTAGGCACTGCCCGTGTACTTGGGGATTCTTGCTGCTCTATTAGAGAATGTAACAGGACTTCCCAGGGTGGGAATTCAATATTCTTTCTGTTATTGTGTATCTCCACCTACCTAGACAACGCCCCATGACCACTTGAGCATATTCATATGCCAAGGAGGCATGCCCCAGGTGCACCCCTCCACACACATCCCCCCTATCACTGACACCCACACTATTGATCCTCCTCTCCCACAGCTGTGACCCTTCGGTGGTCCAAAACCTCCCCAAAAACAAAGCCAAAAAAAAAAATAAACAAAAATAATAAAAAAATAAAATAATAATAAATAACAAAATATAAAAATAAAATGAATAAATGTTTTTCATTGTCTTTCATCACTGTAAATCTGTTGTCTTTTATGTACAGTGATCATTTCTTCCAATGTTCCCCCAGTGTTATTTTTTTTCACTTTATCTTCAAAGAAGCTTTAGGATACAGAAAAGTCACAGAGAAAATCTAGGGATTCCTCTATATCCAACCCCCTCCCCCTCTCCCACTCTCTCCTATTAATAACATTTTACATGTGTATGGTACATTTGTTACAATTGATATACAAATATTGCAGCATTACTAGTAATCATGCTTAATGGTTTACATTATGGTTTACATTTTACATCTTATACTTTTATAGGTTTTGACAAAATTTTTAATGGCCTGTATCAGTCATTGCAAGATCAAACAGAACAATTCCAATCCCCTAAAAATGCCCCCTATTCCGTCTATTCTATTCTTCCCTCTTCCTCCCCTCAGAGCCTAAGGTAACCACTAAGTTTCAATTTTTGAAGAATAAGGTTCATAGTTACATGCAATAATATTGAGGGCTTGACATATTGGTCTGTTTTCTTTTATTAGGAACTGTCTGTGTTCTTGAGAGATTCTTGGCCCTCTAATTTAGAGCCTAGCTGTTCTCCCCAGGATGGGAGTTTAATATTTTGTTGTTTATTGTGTGGGTCTCTACCCACTGAGATAACAAGCTATGATAAGATGAACACTTTCATATTCCATAGAAGAATGCCCCAGGTGTCCCCTATCCCACATATACCCCCATCCCTGATGCCCTGCAACCGTTACCCTCCCCTGCCATATTTGCCAAAGTAGTATTCTCACCAGTAGAGTTTTTTAAAACTTTAAAAAAATATTTTTTTATTACAGAAGTTGTGAACTCATGAAACAATCATGCACATGTGTAGAATTCCCATACAACAACCCTTCATCAACACACCACACTGTTGTGGAACATTTGTTACAGATTATGAGATAATATCAGACTGTTACCACTAATTATGGTCATAGTGTACATTTGCCATATTTTTCCATGCCCCCACCATTGTAGCTTTAACTACAGACCTACAAATCCCCAAAATTCATCTATTCCTTCCTCCAGCCCTCACTCCAGTTCCATGGACATCCCAACCCCACCTCCCCACCCTACTCCCCCTCACATTCCAGCACCATCAATCCCAATCACATCACTGTACCACTATCACCCCCATCCACTGCCCAAACACATCCTTCCACCTTATGATAGATTTTGCCCATATTGAGCATCAGCTCACCACCCTCTACTCCCTTCCTGTCTCCTGATAAACTCTCTTCCAGACTCTAGCTCTGTGAGTCTGCTCAATTTGCTTAAGTCATATCAGTGAGGTCATGTAATATGTGTCCTTCAATGTATTAGTCAGCCAAAGGGGGTGCTGATGCAACATAACAGAAATCAGTCGGTTTTTATAAAGGGTATTTATTTGGGGTAGAGGCTTACAGTTACCAGGCCATAAAGCATAAGTTACTTCCCTCACCAAATGTTTGTTTCCACGTGTTAGAGCAAGATGGCTGCCAACATCAGCCAAGAGTTCAGGCTTCCTGGGTAAGGATTGCTTCTCTCCACAAGACCGCTGTAGACTATCAGGCGAATGGTTCATCTCTTTTCCCGGGGCCTTCTCTGCTTCCTCATGACCAAGCTCCTCTGTGTGCTTACTTCCCTGGGCTCCAGCATTAAAACTCCTGCATCAAAAACCCCAACTCTGTCCTTTGCCATGTCTTTTTTTTTTTTTTTGACTTTATTTTTTTTTATTTTTATTTTTTTCAAATTTTATACAGTATTTTTTTATTTTTTTTTATTATGGGTAAAAATCAAAATTCTCACAATACATACAAACATTTGTAAAATGATATATAAATATATATGCATATATGTGTATTTGCTTACAAAAATGGGATGTGGTGGGAGGTGTGGGAGGTGGGCAACATGGGAATCCCAGTGGGTTCCGTGTAATATTTTAGGTAATCTAAGCACCTCTTAAAATATATGTATATATATATATATAAATAACATTTTTGTAAGCAAATACACATATATGCATATATATTTATATATCTTTGCCATGTCTTTTATCTGTGAGTCCCCACCCACCAAGGGGCAGGGACTCAATGCCCTACTGACATGGCCCAATCAAAGCCCTAATCATAATTTAATCACACCCAGAGGAACTGACCAGTTTACAAGCATAATCCAAAATCTGTTTTTGAAATTCATAAATAATGCCAAACTGCTACATTCAGTGACTGGCTTACTTCATCAACATAAGGTCTTCAAGATTCACCCATGTTGTCCCATGTATTAATACTGCATTCCTTCTTACAGCTGAGTAATATTCCATTGTATATATATACCACAATTTGCTTATCCATTAATCTGTTGATGTACACTTGGATTGCTTCCAACTATTGTCAATAGTGAATAATGCTGCTACAAACATTGGTGTGCCTATATCTGTCTGTGTCCCTGCTTTTAATTCTTCTGGGTATATACCCAGAAGTGGGATTTCTGGATCACATGGCATTTCTATAGTTGGCTTTCCGAGGAACTGCCAAACTGACTTCTGCAATGGCTGCACCATTTTACATTCCCACCAGCAGTGGGCGAGGGTTCCCTTTCTTCCACATCCTCTCCAACACTTATAGTTCTATATTTTTTAGTAGCTGCCAGTCTAATGAGTGTAAGATGATATCTCATTGTAGTTTTGTTTTGCATTTCCTTAATAGCTAGTGGTATTGAGCATCTTTTCATGTGCTTTTTAGCCTTTCGTATTTCTTCTTTGGAGAAGTGTCTATTCAAATCTATTGCCTATTTTTAAATGGGTTGTTTGTCTTATTTTCAAGATGTAGGATTTCTTTATATATGCTGGATATTAGGCCCTTATAGGATAGATGGTTACCAAATATTTTCTCCTGTTGATTAAGCTGCCTTTTAACTTCCTTGATAAAAGCGCAATTTGAGAAGGTCCCATTTATCCATTTTATCTTTCATTGCTCGTGCTTTGTGTGTACAGTTTATAAAACCATTTCCTACTACAAGATCTCGTAGGTGCTTCGCTATGTTATCTTCTAGGAACTTTATGGTCTTGGCTCTTATATTTAGGTCTTTGATCCATCTTAAGTTAATTTTTGTATAGGGCATGAGATGGTGATTCTCTCCCATTCTTTTGGCTATGGATATCCAGTTCTCCCAGCACCATTTGTTGAAGAGGCCATTCTGTCCCAGTTGAATGAGCTTGGTGGCCTTGTCAAATATCAGTTGACCGTCTATGTGAGGATCTATATCAGAACTCTCAATTAGGTTCCAATGGTCAGTTTTGTCTATCCTTGTGCCAGTAACATGCAGTTTTGACCACTGTAGCTTTGTAGTATGCTTTAAAGTCAGGTAGCATGAATCCTCCAATTTTGTTTTTCTTTTTCAGTATGTTTTTGGCTATTTGGAGCCCCTTGCTCATCCAAATAAATTTTATAATTAGCTTTTCCAATTCTGTAAAAAATGCTGTTGTAATTTTTATTGGGATTGCATTAAATCTGTAAACCAATTTTGGTAGGACAGACATCTTAATGATGTTTAGTCTTCCAATCCATGAACATAGAATGTTCTTCCATTTGTGTAGGTCTTCTTTGGTTTCCTTTAACAATGTTGCATAGAAAATTAACTTATCTTTTTTTTTAAAAGATTTATTTATTTATTTATTTTTATTTTATTTTATTTATTTTTTTACCGGGAGGTACCGGGGATCGAACCCCGGTCTCTCCATATGGTAGACGGATGCCAAACCTCTTGAGCCACATCCGTTTCCCTAAAGATTTATTTTTATTTATTTATTCCCCCCCACCCTTTGCCGCTTGTGCTCACTGTCTGCTCTCTGTGACCATTTGCTGTGTGTTTTTCTGTGTCTGCTTGTCTTCCTTTGTTGCATCATCTTACGCTAGCTCTCCATGGGTGCAGGCCAGTTTGTTTTCACTAGGAGGCTCTGGGAATCAAACCTGGGGCCTCGCATATGATAGACAGGAGCTCAATCGCTTGAGCCACATCCGCTTCCCCTAACTTATCTTAAATAATAGACTGTCTATAAAACGAGTTTAAAATGTGGCTGTACTAGTTTCCTATTACTAATGTAACAAATTACCACAATTTAGTGGCACGCAAATTTATACTCTCACAATTTTGGAGGTCAGATGTCCAAAATGGGCCTCACTAAAATAAAGGTCTTGTCCAGACTGCTTGCCTTCTAGAGACTGTAGGAAAGAATACGTGTCCTTGCCTTTTCCACCTTCTAGTAGCTTACTGCATTCCTTTGCTGTTGGTGCCACATCACTACAACTTCTGGTTCAGTCAGCACATCTCCTTCTCTGACTACAACTCTCCTGTTTCTCCCTTTCCCTCATATGGACCCTTGTTATTACATTGGGCCCAGCTGTATATTCCAAGATAATTTCTCCATCTCAAGATCTTTAACTTAATCACATCTACAAAGTCCCTTTTGCCATGTAAGGTAACAAATTCTGGGTATTAGGACATGGACATCAGTGAGGTCCATTATCTTACCTTCCATACTGTACAATGCAGAATGTGCAGGCTGTATTTCTGGAAGATCAAAAAAACCTGATTGTATGTGAAATGTCTAAAGTAACATGCCGAGGTAAAAGAAATGCATCAGATTCAATAAATATGTGAAAACAATGAAGTACTCCTAATCTGGTTTGGAATATGAACATACAAAAATCTAGATGATGTGAAACAGAAGTTAGCTATATCAAGCCAACCAAGAAGTGAGCAGCTCAAATGCTTGAAGTAGGTCTCTGGCAGAATTGAGATGAGAACACGTATTTTCAAAAGACTTGTAAAGCTGCTCCTGCTTAGAATGTTGAAATCCCTGTTGATTCCTTTACCCATGCACTGCTTCTAACCTCACACACTCATATTTTGCATCCACTAGAAGAACAAAGGAAAACACCCTAAATTTCTAATATTTGACTTCCCCTAAATTAGAATTTCTGCTGCAAGTTACCTTCCTTGGACTTCAGCATTGCTTCCCTTTTTTCCCCCTTACATTGATTATATTTCATTAATTAATCTTATTATATATGAAAATGTGGAGAAACGCCAAAATCATCTGTTCTACTATTTAGCTGGAAGAAATTCTATACACTCTTTATTTTGCTGAGAAATACCCATGTTCACAAAATGATATACATATTAGAAAATGAGCACATATTTCCTGAACTGATTTGATAAAAACATGTGTCAGTGTAATTCCAGCCATTCCCCACACTTACTCTTAGCATTCCTAACAAAAATAAAATAAATTGGGACAATTCAACGTAGTTATTTTATTATTATTGATTATAACATTTTAGTATTAATACTCAAACAAAAGAATATTTAATCATTAAAACTTTGAAAAACCTAACGATACAATTTAGTTACAAGTTAGATAATGCTACCACTTATTTGTAAAAAATAAACAGGGTACCTCATTTTATTGTACTTCACTTTATTGGGCTTTGCAGATATTGCCTTTTTATTTACAAATTCAAGGTTTGTGGCAACCCTATGTTGGGTAAGTCTATTGACATAATCTCACTTTGTGTCTCTGTGTCATGTTTTCGCAATTTTTGCAATATTTCAAAATTTTTATTATCATTATATCTGTCATGTTGATCTGTGATCTGTGATCTTTGATGTTACTATTGTAATTGTTTTAGGGCACCACAAACCATGCCCATATTAAACAGCGAACTTAATGATAAATGTAGTGTGTATTTTGACTGTTCCACCAACCTGCCGTTCCCCATCTTTCTCCCTCTCCTCAAACGTTCCTATTACCTGAGACACAAGATTGAAATTAGGCCTATTAATTACCCTACCATGGCCTCTAAATGTTCAGTGAAAGAAAGAGTCACATGTCTCTCACTTTAAATCAAAATCTAAAAATTATTAAGCTTAGTGAGGAAGGCATGTTGAAAGCTGAGATAGGCTGAAAGCTAGGCCTCTTGTGCCAAACAGCTAAGTTTTGAATGCAAAGGAAAAGTTCTTGAAGGAAATTAAAGTGCTGCTCCAGTGAACACATGGATGATAAGTAAATAAAACGGCCTTATTGCTGATATAGAGAAAGTTTTAGTAGTCTGGATAGATCAAATCAGCCACAACATTCCCTTAAAACAAAGCATAATCCAGAGCAAGGCCCTAACTCTTTCCAGTTCTATGAAGGCTGAGAGAAGTGAGGAAGCTGCAGAAGAAAAGTTTGAAGCTAGCAGAGGTTGGTTCATGAGGTTTAAGGGAAGAAGCCATCTCCATAACATAAATGTGCAAGGTGAAGCAGCAAAACTGCTGATGGAGGAGCTGAACAAGTTATCCAGAATATTTAGCTAAGATAATTGATGAAGCTGGCTACACTAAACAACAGAATTTCAATGTAGACAAAATAGCCTTTTATTGGAAGAAGATGCCATCTAGTACTTTCATAGCTAGAGAGTAAAAGTCAATGCCTGGCTTCAAACCTTCAAAGCACAGCCTGCCTCTCTTGTTAGGGGCTAATGCAGCTGGTGACTTTAAGTTGAAGCCAGCACTCATTTACCACTCCAACAATCCTAGACCTCTTAAGAATTATGCTAAAACTACTCTGCCTTTGCTCTATAAATGGAACAACAAAGCCTGGATGACAGCACATCTGTTTACAACATGGTTTACTGAACATTTTTTAAAGCCCACTGTTGAGATCTACTGCTCAGAAAAAAACATACCTTTCAAAATATTGCTGCTCATTGACAATGCAACTGGTCTCCCAAGAGCTCTGATGGAGATATACAACAAGATGAATGTTATCTTCGTGCCTGCTAACACAACAGACATTCTTGCAGCACATGGATCAAGGAGTCATTTTGACTTTCAAGTCTTATTATTTAAGAAATACACTTCATAAAGCTACAGCTGACATAGATAGTGATTCCTCTGATGGATCTGGGTAAAATCAGTTGAAAACCTTTTGTGAAGGATTCACCGTTCTAGACGCCATTAAAAACATTTGTGATTCATGGGAGGAGGTCAAAATATCAACATTAACAGGAATTTGGAAGAATTTGATTCCAACCCTTATGCATGACTTTGAGGGGTTCAAGACTTCAGTGGAGGAATAGCTGCAGATATGGTGGAAATAGCAAGAGAACTAGAATTAGAAGTGTGCCCTGAAGATTCAAATGAATTGCTGCAATCTCATGATAAAACTTGAAAAAATGAGGAGTTGCTACTTATGGATGAGAAAGGAAAGTGGTTTCTTGAATTGGAATCTACTTCTGGTAAAGATGCTGTGAACATTGTTGAAATGACAACATAGGATTTAGAATGTTACATAAACTTAGTTGATACAGCAACAGTAACATTTGAGAGGATTGACTCCAATTTAGAAAATTCTCCTGTGCGTAAAAGAATATCAAACAACATCACCTGCTACAGAGAAATCTTTCCTGAAAGGAAGAGTCAATCAATGCAGCAAACTTCATTGTTGTCTTATTTAAGAAATGGTCATTGCCACCCCAACCTTCAGCAACAACCACCCTACTCAGTCAGCAGCCATAAACGCTGAGGAAAGACCCTCTACCAGCAAAAAGATTGTGACTCGCTGAGGGCTTAGATGATGGTTAGCATTCTTTAGCAATAAACTATTTCTAATTAAGGTATGTACATTGTTTTGTAGACATAATGTTATTGCATACTTAATACACTACAGTATAGTGTAAGTATAACTATTATATGCACTGGGAAACAAAAAAATTCATGTGACTCGCTTTATGGCCATATAGGCTTTACTGCAGCGGTTTGAAACCGAACATGCACTATCGCTGATGTACGCCTGTACTAAAAAACATGTGAGAAATCAAAACAATACATAAAGATAACATCTCCCAAATGAAACGAATATAGTTTCTTGTATATTTTTCCAGAGCAAATGGCACTATGCTATAGACTATTTTGTATGTGCCCATTTCACTTAAAACATAACTTGGAGATTGTTTTCTCTAGAGGCAGCCTCATTTTATTTATAGCTGGATATTTTAACTATGTATCTATGTATATGTATAATTTATTTATTTGACTGGCCTACTGCTAACACATATGTAGATTTTTTTCAACCTTGTTCACTTTTACAAATAGTTGTTTAATGGCCATCTATGTAGTTCTATCTTTTTTTTTTTTTTTTCAGTATATCTGTAGAGTAAACTGTTGTAATGGAATTTCTAGATAAAAGGGAATATGTATATGTAAACTTGAGATTTTGCAAAGTTTCCCTTCAAAATGAGAGTACTAATTTATGTTCTTACCCATAGTGTTTGAGAGTAACAGTTCACCACATCCTCATCAACACTGAGTATTATAACTTTGTACTTAACAAAATTAATCTTTTTCCTTATGGATTTCTGTTTTTTGGGCTATATTATATATCCCTTTCTTATGCCAATATTATATATGAAATTGACTCATGTTTTCTTTGGGACAGTAATGCTCTCTTTTTTATGTTTAAATGTTTGATCCAAATGTAAATATGGTGTTCGAATTAAGGGAGAGATAATTTTCCAAATCATTAGCCAGTTTCTCCAATGATGTTTATTAAACAGACCATTTTTTGCTGTGAATTAATGTCATCTTTATCATTTGTCAAATGCCTATAGATATGTGAATATGTTTATAAACTTATCTATTTTATTTCTTTGATCTCTCCTTCCCTGCCTTTTCTTTTTTTTTTTTTTTTTTTTAAGATTTTATTTATTTATTCATTTATCCCCCCCTTGCTGCTTGTGCTCGCTGGGTCAGCTAACCACGCCGTGCGGGCGGGCCTGTCTTCACCAGGAGGCCCCGGGAACCGAACCCGGGGCCTCCCATATGGTAAACGGGAGCCCCACTGATTGAGCCACAGCCGCTTCCCTGCCTTTTCTTTTTGAATGTTTGAATGTCCCTCTTTATTTTTGTTTCAACATCTATAAATATGCAAATAAACATTACAGTTATTTTTGATAATTTAATTCAGATCACATTGAATTCATAGATTGAATTAGGGAGGTTTGATTTTTAGTTTCAAAAATAAGTCTACCAATAACAAGATGTCATTTTACTTATTGTAAAATTTATATTTTCCTTAGTAAGGTTTTACTTATTGCTATAAATTCAGCATATTTCCTGACCAAAGTTTCCTATATATTTTATCTTCTTGTTTTCCTATATATTTTATTTTCAAAGTATTATACTTTCTAGTTGGCTATTATTTGTAAGTAAGAAAGATATTAACATGGTTTAATATAATATTTTTAACTAGCCACCTTATTGAAATGTTTTGTTTCTGATTATTTTATTTGAGTCTATACCTATACCTTTTACTATTTATTTTGAAATTTCATCAATTAATACTTCAGTAATAATGTTAAATGATATTGTTGACAGAAAGCTTATTCCTGACTTTAATATTAAGGTTTCTAGGGTTAAGAATGATGCTGGTTTGGGGTTGGAAACCTATACTACCGATTGTATCAAGGAAATATTCATCTATTCCTATTTAACTAAATTTTTTAAAATAAAAAAATGGGTGATGACTTTAAGCAAATGCTTTTCAGTTTTTGTTGTTCTGGAATGAGGTATGTGGTTTATATGTACTTTATGTTGAACCCCACCCAGTCATGATGTTATATACGTTTTTGTGTATTACATCATATTATTGATAGTGTTTAGTTTATTTTTACTGATATTCACAAGAGACAATTGTCTACACTTTCTTTTTCTCTGATTTTTGGACTACATCAGATTTTTGGTATATGTTATGTATGCTGGCTTTTAAAAATATTTTGGGTGCTTTCCTTCTTTCTGTTTGCTCTGGAAATTTTTAAATAAGGTTAGAATTATCATATCCTTGAAAGTTTTAAATAATCTATTTGTGAGGCTGTCAAATCCAATATTTGATAACTTTTACATTTTTGTTCTTATTAGGCCATTCTTGTGTCAACACTAGCAATTTACATTTGTTTTAGAAAATTATTTCATCCAGGTATTGATATTGATTTGTCATTTTCTTAACAGAAGTGACTTAATACTCTTTCTGCCATTGTGCTTTCTGCAGTCTGTGTTTATCTTTTCAGGTCTATCTTTGATTTCTATTGGTTGCTGTATAACTAAGTTAACCGTATAATTTATCACTCATATCAAGATCTTATTAAGAGTAAAATGAGGCATCATTAATCATTAAGTGAGGAAAACAGACAAACTGGGACATATGAACATGCTCACTATAAGTTCTATTTTTTCTCTTGTATATTTGTTTATATATGTGTGAACTCATGTTTATACTTCTAATATGGAATATTTAGAGTCTGTTTTTAATTCTTATAAAGATGTCCATTTGATGTTTATATAATATACTGGAGGCTCCAGATCATCTACATGTAAAATTTAGGTATTATCTGGCCCAGAAAGATGAAAAATTTGAGCACTTTATTTCCACCCACCATCCCTCCTTTTACATTCCCACCAAAACATCTGATTTTCCGTGTTTAGTTTCTAATTTTTACTTTATGTTACTATATAACCAAAGATCATTTAGCCTTAGCTCCATATTTAAATGGTTCAAAGCTTACTACAATAGTTTTTCAAAGGCTTCCTGACAGATCATTGGTCAATGTATTACATTATAAAAATATTGATTGCTTGTTTTTGTTGTTGTTGCGTTTATAAAAAGGCTAATGGGATACTGCCTATTTATGAATGTCAGTTACTTTGATACTAGAGTAGCAATTAACTTGTCGTATTTTATTTCAAGACAGTTTATGTAGAAATGCCTCTGCTTCCTTCATGCATTGAATATTATTTTAAAGGAGACTGAAACTAGTCTGACATTCTAACTTTATAGCTGATTTGCCTTTTTTGCCTGTATTATCTATGTATTTTTTACCTTATTTTTGAAATTAAGAAGCATTGCTAAGATCTGTTGCCTTCATTTTTTCCTTCCATTTTTCTTAGAATATTGTACATCTTTTGGTCTGCTTATTTATTCTTCCGTCTTTCAAAATAAAACATGTTCAAATACATCTTTGGATTTTTTCTGTTCCAGTTATTTGATAGCCTTCATATATACTAATTACTATGTTCCAAGGATCATGCCTGACTATCCATCATAACAATTATCTTCCCTCTAAGAACATTTTAAAACTTTCTATTTTGTTATAATTATAGAATCACAAGAAGTTGCAAAGATAGTACAGAGAGGTCCCATATATCCTTCGCTCAGTTTCTCCCAATGGTATCATCTTACATAATTATAGTACATATCAAAACCATGAAATTTACATTGTTATCGTGTGTGTGTATAGTTCTATGCCATTTTGTCATTTGTGGAGATTCATTAACTGCCAGCACAATCAAGATATAGAACTCTATTATATCATCACAAAGATATTCCTTCTACTACTCCTTTATCCTCACACCAACACCTTTATTCCCACCAGTCTTAAATCCTGGAAACTCCTAATCTGTTTTACTTCTCTATACTTTTGTCCTTTTGAGAATGTTATATAAATAGGATCAAATAGTATGTGACCATTTTATATTGGCATATTTTACTGAGCATAATGCCCTTGAGATCCATCCAGTTTGTTGCATATAACAGTAGTTTGTTCCTTCTTAGTGCTGAGTAGTATTCCATGGTATGGATTACCACAATTTGTACAACCATTCACCTATTGAGGACATTTTGGTTGTTTCCAGTTTTTTGGCTATTAGAAATAAAGCTTCTATGACTATACATGAAAAGGATTATGTGTGGATATAAGTTTTCCTTTCTTTGCAGTAAATACCCAGAAGGGCAATTGCTGCATCATATGGTAGTTGCATGTTTGCTTTTTTTACTTTTTATTTTGAAATACTTTCAAACTTGCAGAACAGTTACAAAAATAATATAAACCCCATACAGAGAACTCCAACATACTCCTAACACACCCAGATAAACAGATCCACTAATTTTAACATTTTGCCACATCTCTCAATCCATCTATCTATCCATCTTTCTGTCTTTCTACCTTTTTATTGATCCATTTCCTGAACACTTAAGTGTAGATTTTATACATCATGCTCCCTGAACACTTAATACTGCCATGTACATCTCCTAAGAACAAGGGATATTCACTTATTTAACCTCCTTAAGTGCAGTTATCAAGAAATTTAACATTCATATAATGCTTACAGTCTATATTCCAATTTTTTCATATGTCTTAATGTCCTTTTGAGTCTTTTCTCTTCCCTTGTTAGGTCCAGTTTAGGGTCATAGCCTAGCATTTAATTGCCCTTGTCCCTTTAATTGCTTTCTTTTTCTTATTGTAGAACACATACACAACATAAACTTTCCCATCTCAACCATTCCGAACCATACTGTTCTGTGGGATTAATCACATTCACAATGTTATGGTACCCTCACCACCATGCATTATTAAAACGTCCTCATCTCCTCAAACAGAAACCCTACAACCATTATGCATTAACTCCCCATTTCCCCTGCCTCTCACTCCTGGCAACCCGTACTCTAATTTCTGCCTCTATGAGCTTCCACATATTCTCTGATATTTTCTTTGTAGTTACGACTGGGCTTAAATTTATCATCCTAAATCTATAACAATCTTGTTTGCTTTGATAACAATGTTAACTTCAATTGCATACACAAACTATGTTCCTGTACCCCTTCATCCCTGCCCCACTTGGTTTAGTTTGCTAAAGGCTGCCAAGGCAATATACCAGAAATGGGTTGGCTTTTACAATGGGGATTTATTAGTTTAAAAGCTTACAGTTTTGAGGCTGAGAAAAATGTCCAAATCAAGATCTCATTAAGAGATGCTTTCTCCCTGAACTGCAGCTGTGGGCAATCAGGCACATGGCAGGGCTCAGTGACAGCATCTGGAACTGCAGCTGTGGGCAATCAGGCACATGGCAGGGCTCAGTGGCAGCATCTGCCGGTTTCTGCCTTCTCCTCCAGGCTCCATTGCTTTCTTCTTCTGGCTGCTCAGTCTGTGGCTTTCTCTCTCAGCTGCTAGGAGTTTTTGTCTTTATTTGCAGCCTTTTATCTGTATATTCATTCCATGTATAAAGGACTCCAGTAAGAGGATTAAGACCCACCCTGGATTATACAATCTAATCAAAGGCCCATAACTAGTAATTTAATCAAAAGGTCTCCTCTACAGTACATTTACATGCACAGGAATGGATTAGCTCTAAGGACATGATCTGCCATGGTCCATCCAGCTTCACACTGTCACACCACTTTCACATAGTTCTTTCACAAATCACATGTTTATACATTGTGAGTCCCAAACTACTGATTTATCATTACATTCTGTGCATTTGCCTTTTAGATCCTGTAGAAAATAAAAAGTGGATTACAAAACAAAAATATAACAGTACTGGCATTTATATTTACCTATGCTGTTACTCTCACCAGAGATCTTTATTTCTTCATGGGCCTTCAATCTATTGCCTATTGTCCTTTCCTTTCAACCTGCAGAACTCTCTTTAGCATCTCTTGTAGGGCCAGTCTAGTGGTCACAGACACCTTGCTCATTTGTTTACCTGGTAATATCGTAATCTCTCCCTCATTTATGAAAGACAGTTTTGCTGGATATAGAATTCTTGGTTGGGAAGTTTTGCTTTTAAAACTTTAACTATGTCATTACACTGCCTTCTTTCCTCCACAGTTCTGATGAGAAATTCACACAAACTTATTGAGCCTCCCTTACACATGACACGTTACTTTTCTCTTTGGTGTTCAGGATTCTCCTCTTTGGCATTCAATAGTTTGATTATAATATGTCACAGTGTGGGTATATTTGAGTTTATACTGTTTGGAGTTCATTGAGAGATTGTCTTGGATGTGTATAATTATATCTTTTCTTAAATTTGGGAAGTTTTCAGGCATTATTTATTTGAATATTCTCTCTCCTTGTTATCTCCTTATATCTTATCTCCTTCAGGAACTCTCATAATGTGTATATTGGTATGCTTCATGGTGTCCCACATATTCCTCACGCTCTTTTCACATTTCTTGATTCTTTCTTCTTTCTGCTCTCAGATTAGATGGTTTCAATTGTCTTATCTTCTAGTTCACTGATTCTTTCTTCTGCCATCTCCAATCCTCTGTTGAACCTCTCGGGAATTTTCAATTTCTGTTACTGTGGTCTTCAGCTCTTTTTGGTTCCTTTTCATAATTTCCATCTCTCTATTGATATTATGTATGTGTGCATCTGTCATTTTCCTGATTTCCTTTAGTTGTGTGTGTTTTCCTTTAGCTCTTTGAGCATATTTAGGACAATTTTAAAAAGTCTTTTCCTGATATATCCCAGCTCTGGTCCTCTTCATGGATGGTTTCTAATTCTTTAATCCTCTCCTTTGTCTGTGCCATTACTCCCTGGTTCTTTGTATGTTCTATAATATTTTGTTGAAACCTGGACATTTTGTTGAAACCTGGACAGAGTCAGAATTTAGACTCTGAAGCATCTGATCCTTAAGCTTGTATCCAGCTAGTGTTATGACAAAGCTTTTCTTGAATGCCAGCAGCTAAAAAAAAGAAAAGAAAGAAAGAAAGAAAAGAAAGAAAAGAAAGAAAGAAAGAAAAGAAAGAAAAGAAAGAAAGAAAGAAAGAAAGAAAGAAAGAAAGAAAGAAAAGAAAAGAAAGAGAGGGAGAGAGGGAGGGAAGGAGGGAAGGAGGGAAGGAAGGAAAGGAAAGAAAGGAGAGGGGAGGAGAGGGGAGGGGAGGGGAAGGGAGGGGAGGGGAGGGAAAAGAAAAGAAAAGAAAAGACTTTCCCCAGGCTTTGCAGATTAACCTGTGCAACTGCTTTCCTTCGGGACTTAAAAGCAAAGAAGCCTCCCTTATCCTTTCTGTTCAAGCTTCTTATCTGGGGCATGCTGCTGTGGCCCTAGGAATCCCCATTTACACAGATACAAATGTCGCCTCTTCCCGAGGAAACAGTCTTTCTCATGGTCCCTGGCACTGTGCTTTGTGTAGTACAGCCAGCAATCCCTTGTCCCAGGAAGCCACAACTTGACTGCTCTCCCACAGGGTTTTGTAGGAGAACTCTGTGAGATAGAGCAAGTTCTTGGATGGTGAACCTGCAATGAGTGTCCTGGTTCAGTCCCTTAAGCCACTACCAGGGAGATAGGGGCAGGCAAATAAACTATCAGTATGTGCATGGGAGTTACTATGCTTCCTCCAGAACCAGGACCAGGGGCCCATTCCAGAAGTGTAGGCTGTCTCTGCACCAAGCTGGTGAGGGAAGTAGGGAGGGAACAGCCAGGGCACCACAAGATCCTACCACTTTTTAGAAGGCTTTTACTTGATCTGGTGCTTAACCTGTTACTGCAATCCTTTAACTGTTTTCTGGAGATTTGAGAAAGATGCTTCTGCCAATTCTTGCTGGTTGTTCAAAGCTTCTTTTGGGTGACTGAGCAATGAAGCTTCTCACCCCACCATCTTGATTGGGCTGGGAGCTGCATTTAAAAAGAAAACACCAGCAATTTATAAGTAACCCATTTTCTCTTCATATTAACCAGAATTTTGTGTTATTACTGTTATAATCCTTCGGGACTTAAAAGCAAAGAAGCCTCCCTTATCCTTTCTGTTCAAGCTTCTTATCTGGGGCATGCTGCTGTGGCCCTAGGAATCCCCATTTACACAGATACCCCATTTACACCCCTGGTGACCTGTAATCTGTCTCTATGAATTGGCTTCTTCTAGGTATTTCATATAAGCTAGATCATGCAATATCTGTCTTTTTATGCATAGTTTATTTCTCTCAGCATAATGTCTTTAGGGTTCATCCATGTAATAGCATGTATCAGAACTTCATTCCTTTTTACAGCTGAATACTATTCCATTGTATGTATATACCACATTTTGTTTATCCTTCATTTGTTGATGGATGCTTGGTTGCTTCCACCTTTTGCCTATTGTGAATAATGCTTCTTTGAACATTAATGTGCAATTATCTTTTAGAGTGTTGTGTCTGCTTTCAATTCTTTGGGTATATACCAAGAAGTGGGATTGCCAGGTCATATGGTAGTTCTGTCTTGAACTTTTTGAGGAATTGCCAAACTGATATCCACAGTGGCTGCAACATTTTACAATCCCATCAACAATGTGTAAGTATTCCAAATTGTCCACATCCTCACCAACAATTGTTATTTTCTGCTTTTTTAAAATAGCCATATCTTATTGTGGCTTTGATTTGCATTTCCCTAATAACTAATGATGTTGAGTATGTTTTTAAATGCTTATTAGCCATCTCTATATCTTCTTTGGAGAAATGTCTATTGAAGTCCTTTGTCCGTTTTTAATTGGGTTGTCTTTTTGTTATTGAGTTATAGCAGTTCTTTATGTATTCCGGATATTAAACCATTATCAGATATATGGTTACAAATTATTTTCTTCCCTTCTGTACATTGTCCTTTCACATTCTTGATAATTTATTTTGATGTACAATGTTTTTTAGGTTTTATGCAATCCATTGTATCTATTTGTTCTTCTGTTGTTTGTGCTTTTGATGTCATATCTAAGAAATCACTTCCAAATTCAAGGTTATAAAGGTTTCCCCATTTTCTTCTAAGACTTTTATGGTTTTAGCTCTTATGTTTACATCCTATATGCATTTGGAGTAATTTTGGTATATAGTGTGAGATAGGGGTGCAACTTCATTCTTTTGAATGTGGATATCCATTTTTCCCACACTATTTGATGAGGAGACCATTCTTTCCCCAATTAATGTGCATGGGCACCCTTGTCAAAATTTATTTGGCCATGGATGCCTGGGTTTATTTCTGAACTCTCAACTCTATTCCATTGGTATGAATGTCTATCTTCATGCCAGTAGCACATTATTTTGTTCACCTTGGCTTTATAATATGTTTTGAAATTGGGAAGTCTGAAACCTCCAACTTTGTTCTTCCTTTTCAATAATGATTTGCCTATTTGGGTCCTTATGTGATTCCATATGAATTTGAGGATCAGATTTTCCATTTCTGCAAAAGGTCTCCTGGGAATTTGATATGTATTAGGTTGAATCTGTAAATTGCTTTGGATAATATTGACATCTTAACAACATTAATTCTTTCTAGACATGAACACGCATGCCTTGCCATGTATTTAGGTCTTCTTTAATTTCCTTCAGCAGAGTTTTGTGATTTTCAGTGTAGAAATCCTTTACCTCCTTGGTCAGATTTATTCTTAGGTATTTTTTTCTTTTTGATGCTATTGTGACTGGAATTTCTTTTTTTTTTTTTAGTTTTTCATTGCTGATTTATAGAAGTACAGCTGGTTTTGCATGGTAATTTTGCTGGATTCATTTATTAGCTCTAGCAGTTTTCTTGTGGATTCTTTGTGATTTTCTATATAAAGGATCATGTAATGTGTAAATAGAGATAGTTTTACTTCTTCCTTTCCAATTAGGATGCCTTTTATTTCTTCTTGCCTAATTGTTTTAGCTCGAACTTCCAGTGCAATGTTGGATAGCAGCAGTGAAAGTGGGCATCCTTGTCTTGTTTCTGACCAGGGGGAAGGCTTTCATACTTTCACCATTGAGTATAATGTTAGATTTGGGTTTTTCATATACACTTTATATCATATTGAGGACGTTACCTTTTAATCCTATTTTTCTGAGGGTTTTTATCATGAAAGGATTCTGATTTTGTCAAATGCCTTCTCTGCATGAATTGAGATGATCGTGTGATTTTTTCCTTCATTCTATTAATAAGCTGTGTTACATTCATTGATTTTCTTATGATGAAACACCCTTGCATTCCTGGCATAAATCCCATTTGTTCATAGTGTATAATGATTTTAATATACTATTGGATTTGATTTGCTAGTGTTTTGTTGAGGATTTCTGCATCTATATTCATGAAGGAAATTGATCTGTAGTTTTTTGTTTTTTTTTTCTTGTCTTTATATGATTTTGGTGTCAGAGTAATGTTAGCTTCATAGAATGAGTTAGGAATAGTTCCCTCTTTAATTTTTTTGGAAGAGTTTTTTCTTTTCAGGAAAAAATAATGATTCCATTTATTAATTAAATACATCTAATTTTTTGAGTTCTTACTAAATGCCAAACTCTCAGTTAGGTGCTCTAAATGCATATGACTTCTAACTAGCACCCTATGAGGTACTATTTTTTTAAGTAGGGTGGTTGTAGGTTTGCAGAAGAATAATGCAGAAAGTACAGAGTTCCCATATATGTTCCGCCTCATTTTCCCTATTATTAACATTTTGCCTTAGTTTGGTACCTTTGTTACAATTCATGAAACACTGTTATTATTATTATACTATTGACTATAATCTATAGTTTACATTAGGGTTCACTCTTTGTGTTGTTAAGTTCTGTGCTTTTTTTAAAAAGTTTATTCTCAACATTTATACAACCTAAAATTTCCCATTGTATTTACTTTCAGATAGACAATTCAGTGGTGTTAATTACATTCACAATGTTGTGCCACCTTTACCACCATCCATTACCAAAATCTTTCTTTTATTCCAAAGATACTCCATAGGTATTAATTTATCTTTTAATGTTTCATAGATTTCACCAGTGATGCCATCTGGTCCTGGACATTTCTTTGTTGGGAGGTTATTGATTACTAACTCAGTCTCTTGTTATTGGTCTGTTGAGATCTCTTTCTTTTTGAGTCAGTTTAGGTAAATTGCATGTTTCTAGGAATTTGTCCGTTTCTTATTGATAATCTAATTTGTTGGCATATAATTGTTCATAGTATTGTCTTATATTCCTTTTAATTCCAGAAAATCAGTAATAGTGCCCCTACTTTCGTTTTGGATTTAATTATTTGTGTCTTCTTTTATTCTTTGTCAGTTAATTTTATTGATCTTGTCAAAGAATCTAACCTTTATTTTTCCTCCCTTTTACTAACTTTAGTTTGCTCTTTTTCTAGATCCTCAAAATGTGCAGTTAGGGTATTGATTTGAGATCTTTCTTCTTTTCTATTATAAGCATTCATAGTTACAAATTTTTATTTTAGCCATTTTTGTAGTTATATAATAATATTTGGTTTTAAGTTACAGTTCCCTAATAGCTAGTGAGGCTGAACATCTTATCAAGTACTGATTTGCTATCCATTTTACTCTTTGGTGAAATATCTCTGCATATCGTTTGCCTATTTACTGATTGGATTGTTTGCTTTTTTCCTCTTGAATTTTGAGAGTTATATATTCTAGATATGAATCTTTTGTCAGATATGTGGTTTCAAAATGTCTCCCAGTCAGTAGTTTGTCTTTAATACTCTTAACAGGGTCTTTTTCAGAAAAACATATTAATTTTGATAGAGTCCAATTTAACAATCCTTTCTCTTATGAATTGTGCTTTTCATGTCTATTCTAGAAACCCTTCATCAAGCCTCAGGTCCTGAACATTTTCTCCTATGTTTCTTCTAAAAATGTTATAGTTTCACATTTTAAATTTAGAGTTAAATGCTGTATAAGTTAGACTAGGTTGAGGTTTATTTTATTTTATTTTTGTCTGTACATATTCCGTTGCTCCAAGACCATTTGATAAAAAGGCTATCCTTCCTTCTTTGAAATATTTTTGTAATTTTGTCAAAAGTAATTTGGGCATGTTTGTGTTGATCTATTTCTGGGTTCTCTATCCTGTTCCATTGTATCTAAGCTCCCACCAGTTCCACACTGTTCTTTCTCATTACTATAGCTATATAATAAATCTTACAATTGGATAGAGTGACTCCTCTCACTCTCTTCTTCTATTATAATTTTTAGACATTCTAGGTTCTTTGCTTTTCTATATACATTTTGGAATATTCTTGTCTATATCTACAAAATATTTTTCTGGGATTTTGATAGGAATTGTGTTTAACCTGTACCTCATTTAGGAGGAGAACTGACATCTTTACTATTGGAACCTTTCAATCTATGGATACATTATACCTCTCAGTTAATAGATATTCTTTGGCTTCTTCCATCATCATTGCATAGTTTTCAGCATGCAAGTCCTGTACATATTTTGTTAGATTTCCACCTAAATATGTCGTTTTTTGAGCAATTGTAAATGGTATTAATATTTTTAATTTAGGTTTCTGTGTGTTCATTGCTGGTATATAGAAATACAATCTATATTGCTTAGTGAATATAGAGAGTTTGTAAATAAAAATTAATTTTAAAAATACAATTGACTTTTGTATGTTGATCTTGTATCCTGCAGCCTTGCTGAACTCACTTATTATTTCAAGGAGTTTTTTTTTTTTTTTTTTTAATAAATTCCTTGAGATTTTCTATGTACACCATTATATCACCTGCAAATCATGGCAGTTTTATTTCTTCCTTTCCTGTTTGAGTGACTTTCATTCCCTATTCTTTGCTTATTGTGCTGGCTAGGAGTTGCAACACCATATTGAATAGTAGGGGTAAGAGAGTACATCCTTGCTCCTTCCAATTCTTAGGGAGGAAGCATTCAATTTTCACCCTTAAGTATGAAGTTAGCTGTTGCTTTCTTGTAAATGTTCTTTATCAAGTTGAGATAATTCAGAGATAATTCATTGGTGTTTCTGTGATACCAGCTCATCTAGCGCCCAGTATGTGAGGCAAAAAGAAAACCCAAGGAACTCACCACGGTGTCATTCCTTGGGTCCAGAGGTCAGTAAGCCAGTCTTTCTTCTTCTCTCCCCTTTCAGAGTCTTCTTATGTTTGTATTATATACTATGTCCAGGATTTTTAATTGAACATAGTGGGAGTACTGAGGAAAAATATGTGTATTCCACCTTTCTGAAAGTGGAAGTCCAAATTTCTCCCTAAGAACTTTTTAACCTTAATTTTGTTCTTTGGGATTATATCAATATTTTCTTTTTATCAACATCTTGCTATATTTATGCTTATATTTGTTATCTATATTTTATTTATTACTTCTGTCAGAATGTTGGTTTGAACTTCTGTTTCATCCTTTTCATCTCAATCCTTCATTTTATAATTTTGTACTTAGTGTCTTAATTCACTGAACATACTCATTAAAATTCTTCTATAGTGCAATTCATTTATGCTGGGTAGTTTGTTGATTTGTTTGTTTGCTTGCTTGCTTGCTTAGGTCATGTCTTTGTTCCTCTGTCTTTTTTTACCTTTTGCATTTCTCTGGGTTTTTTGTAATTTTGCTTCTTTGTCATGCTACTTCTTTTCATATCATTTATAATTAAGATGGAAAGCCTCCATGAACACCATCTATTTGCTCTAGTTTAATGTTTGTGAATTATCTTTGACATTTTCCCCAAAATATCTGAGACCTAATTTTCTCAGGTTTTCTACTTGAGAGCTGGATATGAAATGTTCTTTTCACAGTTTTCTAATCCAGTTGCCTTATTATTAAAAGTAATACATATAATTGGAAATAAAACTGAAATCGTACCCCCCCAAAAAACCAAAAAATTGGTAATGGTCAGCAAAAGAGTGACTGAAATTTCCAGAAGTTTGTATTTGTACAAATTCCTGAGTGTACTTATCATCCAGATTACCCTAACAAGCAGTGGTGGTGTTGATGGGTGTGGGGAAGTTAATTTCTCAATGTATAAAATTTATGATGAAACGTAATTTATGGGATTGTATTACATTTTGCTGATTTTATTGGGTTCAGGGAAGTTAGATGGTGTAATCAAACTTTACTTGATATTCTGGAACCATCATAGATTCATTTCTAGTCTTGAACTCAAAAATACAGTAAGTCAATTTATAAAATGATTCAGTCTTTAATTAGCTCCACAAATTGGTAGCTCTAAAAACTGTTGTGTGAGGGGATTCCTCTCATGATTTTAAATTGTTCCTTCAAGTCTGCGTAGAGCCTTGGAAACTTCACTTTAGATAGCTCTCAAATTCTCCTGCCCCCTGCATCACTGGCATCTATCCTGAAACTGCATTAACTCTCCTTTTAGCCAGTGGGTGTAAACATAGGTGAAAACTCTCAGAACAATTATCTGTAATTTGGAAATAGGGAAAAAAAATTACTGGGATTGACTTTCTATTGTCTGGGCTGTTTTTCAACTCTGTAGGACAGAGGTGAACTTGTAGATTTTTATCTGGTAGAGATGCAAATAATTTCTTTCCAGTTGAACAGATAACCCCCCCAAATATTTTTGGCACTTTGGGACATTAAACAGTTTTGTATCTAACCCAATAATCTAATTCTACCATTTCTTTGTTAAATGACTATATCTTTAAAATTTCAAATGTTCTTTGGACTTTAAAAAAAAAAACACATCTTGCTGGTTTCCTCATTAATCAGTGAGTTAAATGAAATCTTTGGCATTGTTCATTTAATATTTGGCTTAGATTCATGATTTTAACTTTTTTGAAAATTATACTTGAATAATTTTAGAGGTTTCACTGAGATGCTCAAGAGTACTCATCTGATGACGGCAAGTAAACTTTACAGGCTGGCTAAGCTTTGGTCTGTCTGCTCCTGACTCCTGGAGTGAATCCCAAATGGCAATAGAAACTTTCACTTTGCTGATGGACTCTCTGATTATCTGAGTTTTATTTTTCCCTCCCTATAAATTTTGTGTTTTTGTATTTGTTTCTGTTTTGTACTCAGATGAAACATTATTTTCCCTTGGTGGCAGCAATGGTTGGGAATTTGGTTTTATGGTCTGACCATTTGGTGTTATCTGTCAGATAAATGATGGAGATCTCTTTTCTGCTGTGTGAGAGATGACAGAGAAAACAGTTTTAGTCTTTTTGGGTTTTTATTTGTCTATTTATGAACTTGAATCAGATAAGACTTCCATGGCCATTAGGAAAGAGAAAAGCTCTTGGAGATTTGATCTGGGGAGTATTTGCGTTTATTGTCCATCTGTGGCTGAAGTTGTAGGACAGAAGCTATAGGCTCTCCATGTGTCTGTGCATCTGTACTCTACAAAAGGACTTTACTTCTCATTTTGCCAGTATGAAATGCTTTCCTACTTCCATGGGGTATTAATAACTTGGATTATGATGCTGCTTAAACTTAAAAGAATTCTGTTCTGATTTGTTTATAGAGATAAATATGGCCTTATATAAATCTAATCTTTCCAAAAACATCACAGAAAAAAATGTTAAAAACTGATCTTCTAATAACCCTAAATGTACAATACTTAGAAATAAATTCTTACAGAAATTGCTAGCTCAAAAACATTTTGAATCCAAGTTCACATAATTAAGGTGAATCTTTGGACAAATTAAGCTGGTATAATACAAGCATTTTTACTTTTTATTTTGTTTTGTGTTCGAGTTTTTCTCATGAAGTGATGAGACAATCTGAACCTAGTAGATTTTATATTGATTACTGATCAAATAAGTTAACAGTACTCCAACATAATGTTTACAATTATGAAAAAGCTTAATTTACATTCAGCTAAATTGAATCATTATTCAAATTTTTATATCAGTGGTGATTATATTTTGCAGTATTTCAGCTTAAATATAATTTTCAAGATTCTTAGATAACTTACAAATTTAGATTAGTGTTAAATTTAATTAATGGATAATCATTGGCTACCTAGATAAAAAATTAATACTCAAACATTGATTGCTAAGCATAATTTTAAGTTTATATTCTCTCATTGCTTATTTTTATATGTCATACAGTGGCTACATCTTTGAGTAATGTTAGTGAACATGTTCATTTATGCCACTTTAAGTAGGTGTAAAAGTGCTGTGTGTGGCTTTAGGGGATGAGTTTCCCTAGTCTGCTAAAATGCTTGTATTTGACAGAAAGTTCTCAAGTCTATGGTTGGTGGCAAGGCTCCAGGATGTGTAAGTTCATTGAAGTTACTTTTTTTTAAAAGGTATAATTAATATGGTTGGTTAAGACTAGACCAGGAGCAATAGTACATAATCAATACACCTGGGTATGTAAGGTAATGTGGTATGATTTTCTTTATCAAGAGAAAAAGTGAGTAATTTTGTCTTAAAGGTTCTGTTTGTTCCGGAATGTCAAACGGGTTATCAAAAGACAAAATCTTAACGGATATAGAAAATTGTAGAAGATTTGAAGAAAGGTAGCATATAAGCCTTGGCTTATAATACCTGAACATGAAAAAAAAAAAAAAAACCCGCAATGAAATATCTTAAAATTTTGCAAGGTTTGCTCATTTTTTATGTGTTTATTTATAAGAAAAAAAGACCTTTGAAACCTTTACTGCCAAATATCATAAAAATGCAAGATTAGAATTTAGCTTTTTCCTCTGTTAAAATGATTAACTAGTCTTAGAGCTCTTAACAGGGAGCAAAAAAGGTTATTGTTTTTATTCTATAGGTAATTCACCAAAATTTTATCTGCTTTGTTTTGATTATTATTTAAAATAACAACAAAAACAACACAATTTCCTCATTTGTCAAAAAGTTAAGGTTCCTTACAATCATTTTATCTTCTTATATAATTATTTTTAAATATTTTTTTGTCACTTTGACTAAATCGGCAACCAAGTATTATTTCTCAGACACCCACCATCCTATTTGAATCAATTGACTGAATATCTAATAATTTTTAAATTTTACCTTCCCAAGATAAAATCCTAAATTTAGAAAAAAATTAATAAACATCTCAGGATATCCTTCACACTTAAAGAGATCTTTTAGATTCCCCAGTGGACCCTTAGAAAATCACAAACATTTTATTTTACCTTATAAAAGAAGAGATGCTGGAAATAGCCTTGTTTGATAGCTCCATATTTCTAAACCACCTCAACACTATTGTAAGAGTTGCAGGTGTGTGAAAAAAGCGTCAAATCAGAAGAGATGTTCGGCCTTCCTAAGGTTAAGTGTGTATAGGTAAAAGGTTATTAATATAATTATTCCAGAGATTGCACACTTTATGAAAAGGCCCTACAGATTTGTCAATGCCTTTGCTGCCATAATACATTCTTATTCTTTGAAGAAACACTGATAAAACCCTTAAGAAATAGTTATTTACTTTGCCACAAGAGAAAATTCTGATATTATTGGCACTGTGTTAAATTATTCACAGCCTGTGGGTCTCCTTATTAAATGGTTTTCTGCTTCCTGGTATTTGCCTGAAGACTCTGGTATACGCTAGAGGCTAAAATCTGTACCTTCAACAAAGGACAATCTCTGAAATTCATGGAAAGTTCTCTAACACATACTCTGAACTATTGATGCTTCAAAGAATAGACTTAACTTCAGTCTTCCCAGCTGACATCACTCAAAGAACTTTCAGTCTGTACCATGGACTGAGTCTGGATTTCTAGGACTCTTTTTAGTCCAGCAGCAGACAGACTGTGGGAAAGCAGATTGCTGACCCCAAGACCCAGGGGGACAAAATTAATCACGTAGGACTGAATGAACTTATAAAGAAAATCTTATTGTAGTTATATGTTTGGAACATTATTAGAATTATTTGTAATATTCCATTTAACAGAATATGAGGACACCCTAGTTCTTTCTCCTTAAACTATTTCTAATGCTCAATTTAGTAAACTATGCTCACATTTTAATGGTATCTGATTCTTAGTGGCCTCTCAGAATTCAAAATTTACTTGTGTGTCCTTTGTTTTCCCAGCAGCAGCACTTATTTGTATAGGTTCAATAAGATCTGTCCTCCCTTTTACCCAGATATAACTGGAAAAATTGGTCATGCAACCAAGACCATACTTCAAATATCATATTTGTAAATGATTCTCATCCAATCAGGTATAACAAGCCCACTCTTAAAGAACAAGTATTGGCTTTATATGTGAACCAATGTCCACAAAGTCCTAAGAAAACTGGCTTGGTAACTGGCTTACAAGGCCCCAGTCTTACAGTTGGTAGGAAAGGTCACTTTCTGACAGGTCAGAGAACTTAGACAATTTAGGGGACATGTTATTTTCTGGAAAATTCTGTTTTTATTTCTCTCTCTATGAAGAATTCTTAAAGATAATTACATTATTTAATTAATTAAAGTTTGTATTTCTTGTTCATTTCTCTGGGTTTTAGAGGAATAGTTGCTGATATATAGATTTACTGAGCTATGGTACCCTAGAACTACACAAACAAGATTTCCATCAGGATTCATTTCCCATGTAATGATAGTCTTTCTTTAAATTACAAAAGGATATGTCACTTTATAAAATGATTCAGTGTTCCTATAATTGTTTCATCAATTTAGGAGAACTGAGAAATGATGGTCAATATTTTATTGCCTACTTCTAACTTCTTTTCCTCTTTATTAGTTTTTTTCTAACCAATGAAGGCTTGCATTTATTCTATAATTTAAATATATATATATATATGTCTAAGAAACTTTAAAAGAACCAGGCTCACTCTATAAGTGTTTGTTTTTACATATAAATAAAAGCATCTATACTGAAATTAAGATGGTATGGTCTGGAGGAAGGTCTTTCAGCATTGAATTTGTGGGGAGTTTGGGAAGTGGAATCAAAAATAAAACATTCTGAGACAAAAACACTTTGCTTCTCTAAATTATATGTGTACTTCACTAGTTTAATAGTGGAATTCATCAAATCATTGCAGAATAAAGGATCATTATAATCAGAAAACTATGATTTTCAAAACCTACAGGCATTTGCTTATAAATGATTTATGTATTAATAGTTATTTTCATTTTATGCTAGGAAAAAATTTATTGCCATGAAAGTTCATCTTTAAATGACTCTTGTTATCAGTAGGAAATCATGTTTTGGATTTTTAGAAACTTGATTAGTATGCAAATTTGGAAAAATTCCCATTTCTAGAATCTATAGAATTTTAAAAGTATAAGCAACATACTATGTTCTTTAATGTATACATTTTCCAGGAAAAAAACAAGTTGTTTCTGTTTTCTTATGGGAAATGTTTCCATCAACTCCTTTAAATTTGATTCAAATACATTTTCCATCCAAATCATTGTTTACCTGCCTTCTAATAAAGGACCTTAAAGTCAAAGAGAATCTTTCTTCCCAAGAACAGTCTCATTAATTCAAATACCAGTGACTTAAATATCTTGCCACCAAAGAATTTGATCATTCATGCCAAAATTTCTCTCAATTTATTACTACATTTACAAGCAATTAAAATGAATTTTCTTTCATAGCTTTGTCTTCGTGAATTAAATCCTATTTGTTTCCTAAGTAGCAATTTTATAACCCAGAGTTCCATAAGTTTTATAAGTTTCTAAATGTTTCTGGAGATCAAAATTTCTCTTTTCCTAAAAACGAATGTAATTTGTATATATAATATTTCTGGGTAGGTTATAAAACACAACATAATATCTTATATTCGAGTAATATCATTCCCATATTTCTTGCTATTTCAGCAGAAATGTATCTCAGTATTTTGTACCTATATATAATTGCTGGTTGCAGTGCTCCCATAACTAAGTACCAATGTAAATATAACTTTCCATAAAAGCTGCATTCAGAGCAACATGTATTTTGCAAACTACTAATACATGTAAAGAATCTGAAACAGCATCAGGCACGAAGTCAGGACAATTGTATTAGTTCTCGTTACCATATATCATTCACTAAATAAATTTTGTTCACAAAAATAAATTAATCCAGAAATAGTTTTTTATCAATTATATACACACATACACAAACACACACCTATGAAGTTATATATACATGTCATATACCTTTACTTTTGCTTACATACTGTGGTAGACTGAATTATATACTGTCAAAGGACATGTCCTTAATCTTCATCCACATTCCTGTGAGTGTGAACCAATTTATAAATAGGCCTTTTAGTTATTTTTAGTTAAGGTGTGGCCCAGCAGAATCAGGGTGTGCCTTAATCCATATTAATGGTATCCTTATATGCAGAAGAAATTTGGAACAGTCAGGGAAGACAATAGGGAGGTGTGAGAAACCAGAAGTCAACAGAAACTGGAAGAGCAGACACAAGGAGGGAGAGATGGCCATCTGATGGGAAGCGGAGATGAAAATCAAGGAACCACAAGGACCACAGCCTGCCAACACCAGAATGCTACAGACTCCCAGGAAAACACATAGCCTTCTGATGCCTCGATTTAGACTTCTGGCCTCCAAATCCATGAAACGGTAAATGCTTGTTGTTTAAGCCAACTCTTTGTATGGTGTTTGTCATAGCAGCCTGGCCAACTAAGACATCTAAAAAGACTCATATCCGCTTTGCCTATTTAGTGCTGCCACTTGGTCTGACATCAATAAGTCACTCCTTTTTTTAATCCTCCTCACCCAAACAATTTCCAAAATTGCATTTGATTATCAAAACTTCCCTGCTGAGATGATATGTAGATATTCTACTGTAAAATAATTTCTTGTTCTTTACCTTTGAGAAAAATGAATTTACTATGCATTCATATTCAAACATTATTAATGAAAATACACCAATATCAAGTAATTCTTCCCTTTCTAGTAGTAGCACTTAGTAGTAAGCTAAATGTTACAGAAACACTAACATTATCCAATGCAGTATCAAGGGTTATCCTTTGAAATAATGCGTTTTCTGTAAAATATAATCTAAAAGAACCTGTTTATAAAGAATTTGTACCTAAAGGATTTGAATTAGTTGTTTTAAAATGGGTTCTTTTTGAAAGAAAGAAAAAACAAGAAAAGGAAGCAAGAAAGGAAAAAAGGAATGGGAGAGAGAAACTATTTTATAGAAAGAAATTGCATAAAAAAGCCTTGTAAAATTCTAAGTGTTGTATTTGCTGAGACATTGAACAACAGGAATACATTCAGAGGTGAGTGACCTGGATGTCATATATTTGAATTTCTGCCCTTGATTTTCTATGAGATGTACCTATATTTAAATCTAGAAGTGTAGTTCAGTAGCCATACTCCCGTGGTTGGTGAAACCTAAAATAATGAAATAATCTCCACACCTAAAAATTGTTATTTCAGGGGAGAGTAAATCATCCAGTTTTACTCATAGTCATGATTTTAATTTTCATTTACATTAATTTAATTGGCCAACCTTTCTGCTTGTGATCAATTACATGAACAGTACAAGTTCAGTGTTCCCCAAGATTCTTATATAATATAGGACAAAAGTCTTCTAAGAGTGTTTTAAAAACCCTGAGTTAAGCAAGGTTAGACTTTCTTTACTGCAGTACTTCTCTCGGCCTTTACTCTGATAATCTATATGGTATCTGTGTAAGGGAGTATGGTTTGCAGCATTTTCTACGCTTGTATGACAATGGAACCTTTGTTCTCTGGGGCATTTCAAGGCTGGTTTGAAGAATTACTTCTTTAGTCCAGTCTTAACAGGATTTTTCGTTTGTTTACACTTTTCAATAACTCAATACCCCCTGATTATTTTATTTACACTTTTCTTATTATTTTGCCTATATTTTCCAATTCAAAATCTTCTCATCATGAGGTATTTTAAATTCCTTGAAGTTGGAACTGCCAAATCCAGTTGACTTTTTCCTAGAATTGAAGAACTGATTTTACTTGACTTTATAGCCCCACATCTCGTTTTGTTTGTTTGTTCGTTCGTTTGTTTGTTCGTTCGTTTGTTTGTTTCACCACAGCTACTCTGCTTTGGGTAAGAGGTACAAAGAACACCGGTTTGGGTGGGGTCGGGGGTGGTAGTGGTGTATCAATCAAGGTCAGTGGTTTTATGGGGCAGCATGCCCAATGCCAAGTGACCAAGGGGTTTGGATCTGCGGTCCAAGAATCCCTTCTTAATTGATATCAGCTGTCATCCCTGTGCAACTGTATGCAAGTGCTAATAAAAATGCCCCTTAGAGTGGAGTGTCTGTAAGTGGGAGGTGGAATCCATGCTTACTGGCTCCTCCTCCTCTCTGGCTTCACTTCCAAAATGAGCAGGGACATTTAAGGGAATATCACATACAGCCAAACTGGGAGAGAGGGCCTTCTGCCAGGAAGTTGTCTTCCACAGTGAGAGGGTCTCAGCAAGTAACTGATCAACTCACATACCTGAAAGCCTTTATCATCTCATTAGTTTCCAATTGTCTGCTCCTCAGTGCTCTCACACATCATTTAGCTCAAGCCTCAGCTGGTCTTTGTCAGCACTCATTAGGAAATCTGCATCCCAGTGATATCAAATCGATTTTATATCATAATGTAAGTCAAAATGAAAGTTTGCTTGGCCAGCATCTATGAACTGCTTTCTAATAACTGAAAGTCAGCATTTCCAAAACCCGTGTTTTGAAAATGCTGCCAGGTGAAGGCCCATAAAGGACTTAGGAAGATCAATTAATTAGAATACTGTTTCATCTGTCAGGATTGTTTAGCTGTAGCCAAGTTAACAGGCATGTGTTGCTTCCAGGTGTATGGCTCAAGTTCCAATTTTTCTTG
Organism: Tolypeutes matacus; assembly: GCA_026826555.1. Classification (NCBI taxonomy): domain Eukaryota; kingdom Metazoa; phylum Chordata; class Mammalia; order Cingulata; family Chlamyphoridae; genus Tolypeutes; species Tolypeutes matacus. The sequence continues at coordinate 879,042 of JAKSZT010054121.1, forward strand.
TTGGTGACTTTAGAAGAGTTTAAAGCATCTGTCCTCAACCTTGGCTTCACATTAAAATCATCTGGAGAAGCTTTTAAAAATACTGAGGACTAGGCTCCACCTACAGAGAGATACTGATTTAATTGATCTGGAGTGAGCTCCAGGCATTGGTATTGTTTAAAAAGCACCCCAGGAGAGTCTAGTGTGAAGCCAGGATTGAAAAACACTGGTTTATAATAACATCAATTGCTTGAACTGTTCTGCGCTTCACAATAAGCTTCTACTAGGTCAATTCAAAAGGTGTTTCAGAAAGAAAGAAAGAAATTAGTATTTAATTGAGTGCTTTAGTCTTTTATTTTTTTAACCAATACATTTCTGTACTGCCTCTAAAGAAACCCCTATTTGAAAACTTCCTTTAACCTGGACTGCCTTTCACCCTTGATATGACAGCTTCTTTGTTAGCCTCAGAAGTGACATATACATTATACGATGGCCAATTATTTATTGAGCAACGACTGTAATTATTGAGCACCTATGATGAGTAAGTTATATACTATAAGTAAATTTAATTTATTTAAAATATGGTCCTTAGCCTCAAGGATATAATTATACTTGTGAGGAAGTCATATTTATTTGAAATTAGAAGACCCATAATAGAAAAATTATGTGATGCTTGTCAAATTGGGAATATAGACCAGAATTTGTCAACCTAGCTAGCCAACAAACTGTTAAAATTCTCTCTTTCAGGCTTAGGCGTGAGAGAAATATTAAAAGGATGAAGTGAGAGAACCCCAATCTACACTACTATAGATGAAGTTGGGAAGGGATGTGAGGTGATCAAAATCACTGACCCATAACTAGCATTTACAGACCTTAGGTGCAATTGGTAGATTGCAAAACTTGCCCCATTTATCTCCTCTTCCTGTATCCACATATTGTAATGTCTTCCTCCTTTAATGTTGGATTTGACTATGGGACTTGCCCGCTTGTCAGTGTAGCAACACTGCGTCTTCTATGTTTCTGCTTGCCTCTTGGGACTCTGTTATCACCATAGGAACATGCCCTGGTTAACATGTTGGAGAATGAGAGACATGTGGATCAGAGCTGTTGCCCTAGTGAACAGTCAGCTAACCTCAGACATTTGATTAAGCACAGCCAAGGTCCACAGAGACACCTCATCAGCCCCCAGTAGACTTCACGAACATGAGCAATACCCTCAAAAAGATGAATAATAATCCGTTAAGTAGAGTGGGGGAATAGTATGAGTAAAAGCATATGTTTATTACTGTGTTCAGCCCTGTAGGTTTTAAAATGTGAAAATTCTCCAGAATAAAATTACCTTTCTAATTGCTACTTGTACTGCTGTTGAGTATTCTCTAGAAATACATCTGCCTTTGTATGTTACCAGCCAGAGAACTACCAAAACCGTCTTAAAAGGCAAAGCCTTATTTTGAAACATGCACTTTAACTCTGCCTCGTCACAGAGGAAAATGGGAGGGAAGGTGAAGCAGTTGACTCCTTAGTCCAGGAGTTGTACTTGGAGGGGGAAAAAAAGGTAATAATACCTTCTAAACTTAATTTGCTCTTTCCTGCTCCAGGGTTTTCAAACCATGCCCAATTGCTCTTACAAACAGCTCAAAACACCCAGGTTTATTAGTGTTGATGCTCTCAGGAATAGATCCACCTACACAGCCAGTAGATTTTTGCAGAAATTAGAAGACAAAGTGATATTCAGTGAGCCTCATGGAATTAATAAGGAGCAAAGTATCAATACAGAATTTAAGGAGGTACACAGGAAAGAAACAGAACTGCTTAATTTATTCCCAGTATTTTTTAAAACTTGCCATCGAATTTTCTCTGTATTCTTACTGCCTATTGTCAATAGCAATTCATACAGGCTTCACAGAACAAATGCTTACCATAACTCTTGATTACAGGGACATAAACTTGGGGATTAATCTTCACTCTTGGTTCGTAACACACTCTTATTATTGAACCAGACATGGCCCTCTTATTATTTATTCAGTTAGATATACATTTATTTGTATATATTTATTTAGGTTAAAAATATAATAAGAACCTGAGAAACAACCATTCAACACGAAAAACAGAAGCTTAATAATAACTTAAATCTACATCTGTGGTCCTACTGAAACCATTCTCTTGCCAGTCCCTCCCAATTATGGAAATGCCATCTGAATCCTGTGTTCATCTTTCTTTTGGTCAAGGTTTTATTAAGTTATCGATATATATTCCCAAATACTGGATGCAAAGATACAAAGCTATGGATATAACTATCAGATTGTATGTTCTCTTTTGGGATCTTTTAACTTAAAATAAAACTTCTGAGATCTGCACATATTTTCATGTCTTTCTGTAATTTATTCATTTTAACAGTTATACAGTATTCCTTTGTGTGAACATGAACATACCACAGTGTATTCGTCTATTCTCTTCTTGATGAATACTGTTTTTTTCCCAGGTTTTTCTCTTATGGAAAGTGTTACTGGGACATTCATAAATATGTCTCCAAATGTAAATGGACAAGAGTTTTACTTGGGAATATACCTAGGTTTGGAACTGTTGAATCATAGGGAATGTTTATGTCCAATTTTATGAGATAATGCCAAAATGTTTTACAAAGTAGTTGTACCGACTTAGGCTCTCACCTACAATCTATAAGTGATACTGTGGATTCTCATCCTCTCCAACATGTGATATTGTCAGACATTTTCATTTTCATTTTATCAGTATAAATGGGGAAATTATATATTACTTTGATCTTGACGTGCCATGTATTCACAAATTTATTAGTCAAAGTGTTTTATCACTAGTCAAATGCCTGCCTTTCCCCCCCTCATTTTTCTATTGGGTTGTTTTGGTTTCCTTAGTGATTTGTAGATTTTTATATTTCCCTATATTTATCTTTTGTCATTTGTGTGATTGCAAATATATCCTCCAGTATTTAGCTTGATTTTTCACTTTCTTTTACTTATCTCTTAATGAACAAAAGTTATTTTCCCCCTGTTTTAGTTTCCTGGCTGCTAAAATAAATACCATATAATGGGTTGACTTAAATCATGGGAATTTATTGCCTCACGGTTTTGAGGCTAGGAGAAGTCCAAAATCAAGGTGTCAGTAAGCAATGCTTTCTTCCCCCAAATCATGGTGTTCTGGGCTTGGTTATGGGTGATCCTTGGTCCTTGGTTTTTCTGTCACATGGTAATTCACATGGTGGTGCCTTTCCATTTCTCCTCGGGGTTCGGTTGACTTCTGGCTTCTTTGTCTCCACATGGCTTTTCTCTTCTGTGTCCAATTTCCTTTATTTATAAGACTTTAGCCATATTGGGTAAACGCCCACCCTCATTCAGTTTGGGCAACACCTTAACTAATAATATCTTCAAAGGTCCTATTTACAAATGAATTCACACACACAGGACCAGGGTTTGGGACCTGAACATGCCTTTTGTGGCAGACATGATTCAATCCCCAATACCCCCCACGTTATATTTTGAGTATTTTTAAAACTGCAGAAACATTAAAAGAATACTACAGTGAATACCCATACATCCTTTATCTAGACATGCCAATAGTTAACATGTTGACACATTTGCTGTATTAACATATATGCATATGTACATATTATTCTGCTAAACCACTTGAAAGAAAGTTGTTGGCATCATGATACTTTACTCCTAACTACTATCCATGTATCTCCTAAGAACAAAGACGTACTATATAGCTTCAGTGCCATTACCACATTTAATGTAGTTTTTCAAATTCTATAATTTCATATAATATAATGGCAATATACAAATTTACCCAATTGTCCCCATATTGATTTCTTTAATTTTTAATCCATTCAGAGCTCACCACTTCTTTTTTTAGTTTTTATGTCATTTTTAATGTAGAACAGTTCTCCTCTCTTTGTTTTTCTTGTTGTTTGTTTGTTATATTCGTTTGTTTTTCATGATATCGAATTTTTGAAGAATCTAGTCTGTTGTCTTTTAGAATATCCTTCATTTTCAATTTTACTAATTGCTCCCTCATAATTAGATTTAGGTCAAACATATTTGGCAAAATGTTTTGCAGAATGTCTTACTGCCTTTTTATTGCTTCACATCCAAAACCCACAAAGTTTGTTTGTCCCACTGTTGGTGATACTGATTTCAATTACCTAGTTTAAGCACTGTTGCCCATATGTCTCCATTGTAAAGATATACTTTTCCCTTTGTAATTAACAAATAATCTCTGGAGTGGTACTTTAGAACCAAATATCCTTAATGGTTTTAGCATCAATTAATTATTAAATTATTGCTCTAGGGGTTACAAAATGGTGATTTTTTAATTCTCTTATTCCTTCCAAACTTATTAGGTAGCAACTTCCTATAAAAAGCCCCAACCACCTTTTTAAAAATATATCATTATGAACTTGTTTATTTTTTAAATTTAAAGTGATATTAATAATTACTATCAATATTCTTTTAAATTTTCAAATTATTTCATTTAGGTTACAAGAAACCTATCATTTAACATGACCCCATTAAACTCTGAGCACCTCCTTGCTTTTTTGGTAACCAGAAGTCTCAGGCTTATCTTACACTCTCCCTGTCCAAGACCCTGGTTCGTTTTCATGGGGAATGGTACAGTAGTCCCTTGTAATTGCTTAACTTTTACAGAATTTTAACAAAATTTCTTAATTTTAATATAATAAAAAATGTAGTGTTAGTAGAAAACTACATTATTTTCACAAATATTGAATGCTCCTCAACTGAAAAGATTATATACCACTATCCTGGTGAATTTATGAATTGCAGTGTGATTTATTTTACCTGAGTGACAGTTGTTACTTCCAGGCAGAAGGTTTGAGATCCAACATGCAATTAAACATGTTTTCTTTTCCATGCTTTTATAATCATGAAAGTATTCTTTGAGATGGGGATTTTGTCAGCCTGGTTCCCTGAGTAATTATGAGCAGAGCTCTTTTGCTACAATGGATATATAGTGTGTAGTTGAAAATTTTGTTTGAGACTTTTAAGTCCTTAAACTATGGGCGTTGACTTTTCTTAATGGTGTATGGTAGGCATGCAAATTAATTTTTTATCATATGTAGATAAATATATTTTGGGCTTCGTCTATTGAGTAGTCCTTTCTCCAGTGATCAAAACCTCTATGATACATCAAATTACCATACAAATATGTTGTATTTCTGGGTTCTATGTTCTACTCCATTGATGAATCTGTATATCCCTTTGCCAATGATACATTTAATCAAACAGCTTTATAACAATTAGCAATATGTTAGGGCAAGCCTTTTCTTCCTTCTCTTCTTCATTTTTCTATACATATTATAGTCAGGTTTTTTAATTTGCTGAAAATCCATGGTCAAATTTATTTGGAATTGCTGTTAGGATTTGATGGGAATTCCATTGAATCTAGGGTTAAAATTAGGTAGCAACTGTTATTTTTATAATATTGTCTTCCTATCCAGGAATAAAGTATATCTCTCCATTTATTTAGGTCTTGTTTAATGTCACTGAATAGCATTTTATGATTATTTCTGTAAAGGTTTTGCACATCTTTTGTTATTCCCAGATTTTTGTATTCTATGATACTAGTGTAAGTGTGCCTTTCTTTGAATACATTTTGAGTTCCTTGTTATTTATATGTAGCAAATGTGGTTGACCTCTGTAAATTAATCTAATACCCAACCAACTTGCTACACTCACCTATTATTTCTACTAAATTGTCTGCAGATTCTTTAAGATTTTCTCCATAAGAAATCATATCACCTTTAAATAGCAACACTTTCATTTCTTTCTTTCTTTCATAACTTTTTGTCACTAATATCTCTTACTTGCCTTATTTTACTTACTACAACCAATATCACAATATTGAAGTGATAATAGTGATCATCCTTATCTTGTTTCTGGATTTAAAAAGAATGCTTCTAAAATTGGAGTACAGTAACTGTTGTCTGGTATTTTAAATAGATATTATCGGGTTATGTAATTTCCTTTCTATTCCTAATTTACTGAGTTTTTATTAAAAATTTACATTGATTTTTATCGGGTACAGGTTTTACATCTATTTAAATGACCATATAGTTGTCCATTTAAAAGCTATCAATAAGGTGATTGTCCAAAATTAAAACACCATTAAAAATCTGAGATAATGCCAACCTGAGCACAGTATTTTTACACTCCTGGAGTTCATTTGTGAATATATTATTTTAGGATTTTTCATGAGAACAAAAGGGAACTGACAATTTTTCTTGCCTGTAATATATATATTTTTTGTTTTGGCATAAAGATTAATCTGATTTTGCAAAATGAGTTTGGAAGTTTTACTCATCTAGTCTTAGAAGAATTTGTTTAAGATTACATATTTGAATATTTGGTAAAATTTTCCAGTAAAGTTATCTGAGACTACATTTTTCAGTTTCTTTAATTATTGTAGGACTTTTGAGACTTTAAAATCATATTTGGTAAACTATATTTTCTAAGAATTTTACCACTTTGTCTACATTTTCATAATTGCATGGCAAGAATTCTCTTATTTAATTGCTACTTCATCTGTTATGTCCCCTTATCAATCATAATATTGTTTCATTATGGTTCCTCTCTTCTTCTCTTGATCAATCTTGCTAGAGGTCTGTTGATTTTGTTTGCTCTTTAAAAGAATAAACTTCAGGCGGGGCAGATGTGGCTCAAATGGTTGGGCATCCATCTTCCATATGGAGGGACCTGGGTACGATCCCCGGGACCTCCCGGTAAAAGAAAAGAAAAATATAGAAGGTGTGCGGGCCACCAGACCCCACATGTGGGCGTGGCAGGCCCCGCTGAGCCACGTAGCATGATGATGACCTAACAGGAGAGTGACACAAGGGAGAGCCAAGACGAGACATACCGAAAAACCAGAAACTAAGGTGGTGCAGGTGGCAGAACGCCTCTCTCCCACATCGGAGGTTACCAGGATCGAATCCTGGTGAAGACAGGAGGAGAAGGATGACAAGAGAGGGCAGGAAACAGACACAAAGAATTGCCCAATGAATGGATATAAAAACAGCAAAAAACGGGAGTGGGGAGGGAGAGGTTAAAAATGGATAGAAAAGTAAGTAAATAAATCTCTTAAAAAAAAAAAAAAAAGAATAAAGTTCAGGTTTTAAAAAATAATTTCTCTACTCTTTCTTTTACTATTTCATTTAATTTTGCTCTTATAATTAACTGCTTCCTTCTATTTTTGCAGATACTCTATTATTATTTTTCTACCTTCTTACATTGGACATTTATTAATTTTCAGTCTGTTTTCTTTTATTAATGAGTACTGAAGGCCTTAAATTTCCTTCCTTTTCACTGCTTTTTGTAGTTTTGATATGTATTATTTTCATTTCTACATATATGTAAGTTATATTTTAAATTTCCTTTATGATTTTATGATTATTTAGTGTTGTGTTGCTAAATTTTCAATGTGAGGGAATTTTGCATCATTTCATTATGAACTTCTCAGTTGTATTGAGATTTGAACGTATAGAAAATATGATGCATTGTTTTTGGAATTTCCTAAGTCTTCCTCTTCACATAGTAAATCATCAGTTTATTGAATCTTCCATGGGTTCTTTAAAGAATGAACTTTCTCTTAGTGCTGGATGGAGAATTCTGCGTTTGTGCAATAGGTCAAGTTTGTTCTTAGTGTTTTTCCAGGTATTTCATATAATTGCTTTTTTGGCCACTTGATATATCAAAAGAACTGTGTTAAAATCTATTAGAATAATGGTGAATTTCTCAATTTACCATGAGTTGTAACAATTTTTATTAAATATATTAATAAATAATGTAAGTAATATATTTAATAAATTTTTATTAAATATATTTATAGGCTTTTACATAATTAGAATTTTTAAAAATATATTTTGAAGTATATCATTCATACATGAACAGACATAAACAATAAGTATATAGTAAAAGTTCTGAACTTACAAAATAAACATGCGTAACATCATACAGGGGACCCATACATCACCCCTCCACCAGCACCTTGCATTATTGTGATACATTAGTTAGAAACTATGCAAGAACATTGTCAAAATATTACTACTAACTATAGTCTATATCTTACATTTGGAGTGTTTTTCCTTCAACCCATCCTATTTTTTTAAACAAATCAATTTTATTGATACGTATTAATAAAGCATACAATTTATCCAGAGTGTAATCACATAGTTGTGTGTTCATCACTTGAATCATTATTAAAGCATGTTCATTATTTCAATAATAACAATAAACAAAAAACAGACAAACAAGGAAATTCCTCCCCTCTCAATCACTGTTTCCCCTGCTGTACATTGCTGCTCTTTCTGGCTATTCTTACAAAATTATTTATTTGTTTATTAAGCAGTTTTATTGAGATATATTCACATACCACATTATCTATCCAAAGTGTATAATCAATGGCTTTTTTTTTTTTAGCTGTTAAAAAGACCTTTACTGTAAAATTGTAAAATGAAATAGAAAAGTAGATTGAAAGAAATTACAAATTTTAAAAGAGAGTGTAAGGCCAGGTTAGATTTAATATAATCAATTATAAGAGATATTATAGCAACAAACATTTATAAATTAAATAATAATTCTAATATAATAGAAATTAATTATAACATAATTCTAATTTTTATATTACAGCTCTAACTATTGGACATAATAATCTCCAAGAATGAAATAAATTATTGGTTTAGTTATTTAATTTCCATTTAGGCCATAATTCTTTCTGGATAATCAAATTCCTATTTAGGAATTCTTCACATATTATTGGAATGAATTACTGCAGATAACAATATGCCAACTCATAATTTTTTGAGGCAGAAAGATGCAAAATCTTTTTCAACAGTAGTCATGCTAAATCATTATTGATCCAGATAGATTATTTTAATTAACAAGTATGCATAAGAAAGGGTTAAAGAAAATTGAAGTATCTAAAAATATATCTCTTCTCCAGTCCTCTCAATTAAAAGCAAGTGTTTATTTTGTATGAAGAAACTTACAGAATACTGATCACAGGAACAAGTTGCTAGTTGCACTGAGTAATTATTATTCATATACTATAATATTGTTATTTTATATTTATCTGGTCTACTCCAGCTCTTTTTTGTTACTTATTGCATGCAATACCTTTTTCTAACCTTTCACTTTTAACCTGGTTATGTTCTTTACATCTGAGGTAGGTCTCTTGTAGACAACGTATAGGCGGCTCATATTTTTTTATCCATTCTATCAGTCTATGTCTTCTGATTGGGGTGTTCAATCCATTAATATTCAGTGTTATTACTGTAAAGGCATTACTTACTTCATCCACTTTGTCCTTCAGGTCTCTGTTGTCATACCATTCTATTGTCTGTCTTCTTATCCTTTAGTTTGCCCTTCCTAATAATCTTCACTTCTAAACTCTTCTCCAAATCTCTCACTCTTGTTTTTTCTTTCAGGCTTCAGTACTCCCTTTAGTATCTCTTGTAATTCTGTTCTTTTGGTAACATATTCTATCAGTTTTTGTTTGTCTGTGAAGACATTGAACTCACCCTCATTTTTGAAGGACAGCTGTGCTGCATACAGAATTCTTGGCTGTAATTTTTTCTGTTTCATTGCCTTAAATACAAACCACTTTTCTTCTCTCCTCCATGGTTTCTGATGAGGGTCTGCACTTAATCTTATCAAGTTTCCCTTGTATGTGATGCTTTGCTTTTCTCTTGCTGCTTTCCAAATCCTCTCATTCTCTCTGATAGTTTTCATTCTGAATAGTAGGCATCTCAGGGTAGGTCTATTCAGATTTATTCTGTTTGGAGTGCATTGTCCTTGGATATTGATATTTATGTCCTTCATAAGGGTTGGGAAGTTTTCAGTCATTATTTCCTCAATTATTCTTTCTGCCCCTTTTCTATTCTCTTCTCCTTCTGGGACACCAATAATGCAAATGTTTGTGCCTTTCATGTTGTCATTCAATTTCCTGGGGCTTTCATCTGGGTAGACGCTAAATGTCTGCCTTCATGCCAGTGATTCTCAAATGGTTTAGCGTGTTTCCTGGCCTAGGAAAGTGAGGAATGGGATTTGCCCAAGATTGCCAGACTGGGAAGTTTTCCAGAGGCCCTGCAATTTTTAACCTGCTGCCTTGGAGTGGGATAGTTGAAAGAAGGCTTTGAGTGGAGAGAAGCCTGTGGCTATATACCATGCTCCATCTTCACTGAAGCGTCTAGCTTTCAGAATGTCTGCATTTGAAAGAAGTGATTAAAATCTGCTAGTGGGTTTGGAAGCAAAGGCAAGGGATTGCATCTTAAGTGGTGACCCAAGCCTGGAATCTTCCACAGGAAATCATTCACAAATAACTACCAGAACTTAGTTAGAGCTACTTCTGGGAACCTGTGCTAAACCATTCTGACATCCTTCCATCTGAGTTCAGAAGCTTCCCATGGAATAAACATGCAAGGCCTGGTTGCTGCAGAGTGGTGATAGAGGATTGTGGGAAGATGGCGATGGACTAACAGGCAGAGCTGAATGCTCTCACAAAAACAACAGAGAAAGAACCAAAAGCTGTCTGAGGGACCTGCTTTGGGGGTCAGCAGACAAGGGCAGTGCTACACAACTCCCAGGAGGGTGAGGGACAGAGAGATGAAGAAGCTGAAATGACAAATGTGAGTTACCAAGCCCCTGTGGCAGCCGGGAAGGGCCAAGTAGCAGACCTTATGGAAATGAAAGACATGATGGATGAGATTAAAAATACATTAGAGGCACATAGGAGCAGATTTGAATTGCTTGAAGACAGAATTAGTGACTTCGAAGGCAGAACATCTAAACTGGAAAAGACAGAAGAACAGAAAGAGAAGAGAATATTTGGAATTTTTATCTTTTTGGCGAGTTATAACTATTATTTTCATGTAGCAAGCTGGGGTAAAACCCTTGGCTTGCTGCTGCCAACTGAGGGGAACAGATATCTTCCTTCATATCAGCTGTTTCAAGGGAAAAGGGAGGGAGTTCAGGGTGCTTTTCTTCAGTGAATTTGTCCATTAGAGCCCACTTTGAATCTCTGCTCTGGAGATTCAGCACAGGAACACAGGAAAGCTGAGACTGAAACACCTCAGTGGAACATTGCACTAACTAGCGTCATCCGCTGACTGGCCTGGAAATTGCATGGACAAAAACTGTTCACGTTTTCTGTACCCAAACCCTGGGAGAAACCTGTGCCCAATAGTGAGTCCCTGGCCCAATTTTGAAAACTTAGGCTGAGCAGTTTTAAAGACTGAGAATAGTTGAACCAAATATCAAAGAAAAGCTGTGAAAAAAAAAACAACAGGCAAGAGAGAAATTGATCATCAGAGTAAATTCACCAACATATTCAGATTCCTAGATATCAGCAAAAAACTACAAGCTATACTAGGAAACAGGAAGAGATGGCCCAGCCAAAAGAACAAACCAAATATCCTGAAGAGATACAGGATTCAAGACAATCAGTGATAATCACACAACTCTCCTCAATCACTTCAAAGAAGTTATAGAAAATATGACTAAGGAAGTAAAGGATATTAATAAGACACTGAGAGAGCATAAAAAACAATTTAGAAACCTGCAAATAAAAGTAACAGACCTTGTGGAAATGAAAGACATAATGGACGAGATTAAAAATACATTAGAGGCACATAGGAGCAGATTTGAATTGCTTAAAGACAGAATTAGTGACTTCGAAGGCAGAACATCTGAACTGGAAAAGACAGGAGAACAGAAAGAGAAGAGAATATTTGGAATTTTTATCTTTTTGGTGAGTTATAACTTTTATTTTCATGTAGTTGCCCAGTCTATCTCTATTAATGCCTTTTTTCATAAGTTTTATTTTATTTGATCTTAATATAAAGATGTCAGCCATTTTTAAATATATTTTTATTACAGAAGTTGTGAACTTATAAAACAATCATGCACATGTGTAGAATTCCCATATAATACCCCTCTATCAACATACTACACCATTGTGGAATATTTGTTACAGATTATGAGATATTATCATCAGACTATTACCACTATTACCATGGTTCATAGCGTACATTTGGCATATTTTTCCATACCCCCCTATTGTTTTTGTTTGTTTGTTTTTGTTTCTCTTTTCTCCTCCTCCCCCTCCCCCCCATTATTAACACAGTACATCTTTGGCATCGATGCAAGAATATTACAGTATTGCTGTTAACTATAGTCCATAGGTTACATTTTTCTGATGCTTCTCCACATTCCTACCACCCTACAATAGTGACTACACCTGTTCTAGTTCACAGAAGGACATTCTTGCATTTGTACTGTTAACCACAATTCTCACCCACCTCTGGGTTCACTGTGTTATTCAGTCCCTAGATTATTTTCTAGCTTTCTTTTAGTTGATATTTACATGACTAGACTACCCTTTTCAGCCATAATCTCATTTATAAACCAGCGATGTCAGCCATTTTCATGGTTAATATTTGCCTGATATGGCTTTCCTATTATTTTACTTTAAACGTTTGCTTTTCCTAATGCTTTAGCTGCCATTCTTGTTAATAGCATATATATGGATTTTTAAAGCCTGTCTGATAATCCATGTTAACTGGTTAATTTCCTCCATTTTAATTTATGAAAAATTTAATCCTGTTTCTAGCATATCAATATGTCTTATTTTCTGTATTTCTTTTAAATACTCTTGTATCTTTTCCAGATGACCATGTCACTCACATTTTATTTACCACTATCTATGGGCAAGAGGCTGTGCTAAGTACTTTAAGAATTACCACATCCCACAATTTTTGACTCTTGTCGAGAAGTTCATGCTCCAATTAGGGTATGATTTTTAAATAAATATATAAATAAACATTATAAAAAATCTTGTAAAAATAGTATAATATTGTATCTTTGGGCCATATATGGTTTATTATCAATGGAATGTACACAGAATGAGTGCTTATAAGGGTGCTGAGGGGAGAAAGTCATCCTTGTTATGTGAGATGTTAAGGGAAGAATAATTTATTCAGGAACTTGGCTTTAATTTGCTTCTTGTATATTGAATTGGTTGTGGAAATGGAGATACAGTCATTTCTGCCATGTTTATTTGTTTCTTTTTACTCTCAATCTTTCGATATATATTTGTTTAATTGAATTGTAATGACCCTATGACAATCCACCCTCTACTATTTATCTGAAAAAAGGATCTCACTTTATTTCTTTGACTTCTTCAAAAGTGATGTTTGCAAAGTTTCTTTGAGGAGATATTCAAATTCCTTAGCTATCAAATTCTATTTAAAACCATATAAAATACACTTGGAAAAAGGAATTACATTTCTAAGGTAATTTCTTCGAATTTAAGCACTATCTTTGAATGGCAGTGTGGTGATAACGATTCTACAAACCTCTCTACCATCCTGTGGTCTTCCTTCATTCATTACACCCTCAATCCTTGTCCACAAGAACTCATAAAACAAAAAGAAACTGATGGTAGATTCTGAGCTCAATATCTCAGTAGAAAGCAAGGAGCAAGAGAAAGAGAAATACTCCTGAAAAAAAAAAAGTCTGTTAATCAACTATAAACTGTGAGGATCTTTATCCTTTAATTTCTAAAAGAAACATATGCAAATATGCAATTGTTCCATAAACATTTATTCAATTATAACTTATTAATCACTGCAAATGCATAGATTCTGGGTTGTGAAAGCTGTTACTGATAGAATTACTTGGTTTATTATTGGTATTAAATTGCTAGGACATATTGTCAAGTTAGAGGCCAAAGAAACACCAAGACAATAAAAAAGGAACAATGAAATACAACAAGCAATCTAAGAGTCCCCCTCTTATAGCAGGATAAATAGGATGAAGCAACAAATATTCATCATTTCTGCTCAGTTTATTGAATATGTTACATAATTGCCAGCTCCTAAGTTGGGATATTGGCTAATACTCTGATTTTCTAGGTAAAAGACAATACAGTATATGGAAGCTGAATATAAGATATGGGCAAACTAAGATCGTTCATCTTACACATTAATTATTCCTAAAGCAAGAGCTCCTCTAGAGTATTCCCTTTGCAGCAGAAGGGTCATTTTATTTTAAGGTCATACCTACCTAAATTTCCTCATTCCCTGATGTTAACATCAATAACTCAAGCTAGGATTAATACAGTGTACCTTCCTAAAATAACCTTCTATTACAAGGTTGGATAGTTCTCAAAACCACCTTCAAAATCAATCTTATGTAATGATAAAAACACAAGGTTAGAAAGTTTAGGTTTAATATGAATTTCTGAGATTCTTCTTCTTAATAACATGGCATGATAATGACTCAGAGTAATGGAGGAATCTATAGCTTGCTATTGATCCCTTCAAACTACAGGTAAAAGATAAAACTCACAAATTAGCTAAACTCTTCATGGAGAGTAGAACTCAGTGTAATTACTGTGCTGGCAGTACAAGTAAGATCGCTTCAGATTCTCTTTTTCTTCCAAGTTTTATCTGAAAGTATAGCAGAAATTATTTACTTTATCTAACCTGGATAATTATTTTATGCATTTCTGGGAAATGTATACTACTAGTTATTCCTTATATATAAAGGTATATGTTGCATTGTAAAAACCGTGCTACAATGGTAATATAGTATAGTGCAAGGAGAATAACATTTGAATTAAATACACTTGGGTTCAAATCCTGACAAGATGTTGGGAAAGGTAATTATCCAAGCACTTATAATCCATTTGTAATGATATGTCTCTTACAGGATGTTGTGAGGATTCAGTGAGATTTCCTATGTTAATAACCTAGCAGATATATTAGTCAGGGTTCTCTAGGGAAATAGAATTGACAGAAGATATCTGTAAATATTCTGAGATTTTATGAAATCATCTTATATAACTGTGGGGACGTATGAGTACAAATTCTGAAGGGCAGGCTGCAAGCTGGGAACTCCGATGAGGGTTTTCGATGAATTCTCCAGGAGAGGCTGGCTGGCAGAAGTAGAGATGGAAATTCTCCCTTCTGACTCCTGAAATCATCACTTCTTTTAAGGTCTTCATCTGATTGGATGAGACTTCTCTTATTTCTGAAGATAGTCTCCTCAGTTGATTGTAGATGTAATCAGCCATAGATGCAAACAACTTGCTATTGATTTAAGTCTATGAAATGTCCTCACATTAAAGGTTAGGCCAATGCTTGCTTGACCAAACAACCGGGCACCATTACCTGGCCAAGTTGACACATGATCCTAACCATCACACAGATAATTGATACTCAAAGATATTATTCCCTTTTGCTCTCTTCAGTAACACTCTGTTAAATGTTTGAAAGGGTAAATGTATGTATGGCTCTTTAAGGGCCATAACAGTTTAGAATTTTAAGACTATATTTTGAAATGCAGAGGCAGACAAAAAATGGCAGGAAATGTGATTAAGACACTTACATTTAATGCCAATTAAATTGAGAAAGAGATGATGAGAGAGGGAGAGTGAGCATCATCATTTTCAGATGATGTTTATCTGGAAAAATATCTACTGTATTTGATCTTGGTATGAAAAAATTATGAACACAAAAGGAGAAATGTATTATATAAAATGTACTATCTTATATATGCATATATATCATGTATATACATTATATAAAGCATATCTTATGCATATATGAGTATTATATACTATGTTATAATTCTGTATTATATACTATACTAAATATAAATTATTATATATTCTACCCTATATTATGTAATATACCAACATCATATTTATATTATTATATGGTATATGGTATACAGTCTTGTTTATTGCTATTTATAATATATCACATTATATTATTTTATTATCACTTATGTGTTAACATACTGTTATTGTTCTATTATACACTATATACTACACATTATATAATATATTATGCATTACATGCCATATATATTATATATGTGTTTATACATAGTTAGATATATTTGCTTGTGTGTAAAATAACCATTTATTGCAATTATTCCTCTTGTTTTCCCCAGTTGAAGAAGGGTCCTTTATTGCATGAGAAAGTATATTAATAGATTTCGAAAGATTTTTGTTATACAAGTAGCTGCCGTGTATTAGGAAAAATAGTTTGAATGTTTCTTAGGATTAAATGGAAGAATATCAGAATGTAATTAAGAAAATGAAAATATATTATAGCTATGTATATTAATGGAAATGTATTTTATTATTTGAAAACAATTCTACTTTTTATCTCTTATTTATTTAAATTTGTTTTATTTTCTCTAATTCCAAATTTCATACTTGATTTTAATTAGGAGTGGTGGAGTGGAATCCATTCTGTCAACTAAACACAAAAATTCTTCCCAGTTGACTTGATAATTTACCTTGTTTGTATATCAAAAGAGCAAATTTGGTGAGCATCCTGTCTACTTGAATCATTTTAACATTACCAAGTACTCTCTGTGATTAGAGAACATCTAGATAAATTTAGTGTTATGAACACAGACTTTGTGTTCCTAAAACAGTATGTAGCAAAAAAACACACACTCATATTTCTGCACTAGTCTTAATTTGAGTTATTAAAATAACAGTTTTTGTACATAAAAGACAACAGATCTTACAGTGATGAAAGACAAAAAAATTATTTTATTTTGTTTTTGTGTTTTTTGTGTATTTTATTTGTGATTTTTTATTTTTATTTGTTATTTTTTGGATTTGTTTTTGGGGAGGTTTTGGATCACCAAAGGGTCACAACTGTAGCAGGAGAAGATCACTGGTGTGGGGTGTCAGTGATGGGAAGATGTTTGGGGAAGGGTGCAACTGGAGCATGCCTCTGTGGCACATGAATATGTTCAAGTGGTCATGGGGTGTTGTCTCTGTGGGTGGACACCCCACAATAACTGAAAGAATATTGAATCCCCATCCTGGGAAGTCCTGCTGCATTCTCTAAAAGAGTGGCAAGAATCCTCCGAGTACATGGGCAGTGCCTAGCAAAGAAGGACAGAGCATTACACCAGGCCCTTGATATTGATAGTTATACTTATGAACCTTTCCTTGTGAAATTGAAACTTAGCCTCGAATTATATTTTGTGCTACCTCCTGAAAGCCTCCTTGTTGCTCAAACGTGGCCTTTCTCTAAGCCAAACTCAACATATAAATGCACTACCTTCCCCCCAATGTGGGACTGACTCCCAGGGATGAGCCTCCCTGGCACCAAGGGATTATTACTAAGTGCCAACTAGAGAAGCATTTGGAAAAAGATCTTGACCAAAAGGGGGAAATATTAAATACAAATGAGTTTTTAGGCTAAGAGATTGCAAAGTGAGCCGGGAGGTCATTCCAGGGGTTATGTTTATGCACATCTCAGCAGGATCTCATTGACTGCCACAGTAAACAGTGCCTGCAACAGCGGGGCTCCTGAGGGCTCTAGAGACATATAGACACTATATGCAGAACAATCTCAGCAATTAAGTACCCTGTCAGTGGGCCTTACTTTGGAATATATGTTCCCCAATATAACAGAGTTAAACTCATGTTTAATTTCCCTACACATGACTCTTCTGCTCCTTTTATTTGAACCTATAATTAGCACTATACTTGTTAAATATATTTCCCAGAGACTTAAGTCTTTGGTCTGTTCATATGCCAGTTGAGCCCTGAATCTCAGCAGAGTTTTCAACACCTACTCTCCAGTTCATTGGACTCACCCAGGACAACTAAGTATAGTATGATGATGGAAAACAACCATCCAAAAAAAACAGAGTATCTACAGCTATATGCAAGACAGTTCCATCCATCTGCCCCATGGGATCTAAGCCCCCTCTCTATCAGAAACAGAGTGGGCATCACCATCCCCAAATCCTCACAACTGAGGAATGAACAGTCATAAGTGGGGAATGCAACTATGGACTAAAGTAGACATTATTATTCTATCAATGGAAGAATTTGTATCATTGATATAAAGGCAGTGGTTCTGAAGGGAAGGAGAGGGAAGAATAGGTGTAACATGGGGCCTTTTGGGGACGTTGGAATTGTGCTGCATTACATTGCAATGACAGATACAGTAGGCCATTATACATTTTGTCAAAACCTATAAAATTGTGTAGTGCAAAGTGTAAACTATAATGTAAACTATAGACCTTGGTTAGTAGCAGTGCTTCAATATGTGTTCATCAATTGTAACAAATGTACCACACTAATGAAAGATGTCGTTAATGGGGAAAAGTATGGGAGGGGTAGGGGGTGGGGTATATGGGAATCCCCTATATTTTTGAGGTAACATTTATGTAAACTAAAGCTTCTCTAAAAAATTTTTAAATAAAAAATAAAAATAAAATGCATTGTAATAGAATATTTTTAAAATCAGTTTTTTCACATTATAATGTACAAATTTTATTTTTATTACAACTTTCTGCTACAATAAAACCTGTCTTTTGCTACTTAAGCATTGTACCTACAGGCTTTCAGAATGGCTCTGATCCTAGAAAGGGTCAAATTTGTTAGCTTTCTGTATGAAAAGGAGACATTAATATGAATCTAGAAATAATAAACATAATGAAGAAAAATGAAAAGCCTGAACATTTCTTTAAAACTACTGTAATACCAGCTGACAAAGATCTCCCCTTCATCTCCACAAATTCATGGGCAAAAGCAGATTGAGGTGGGACTAGCAGAGGCTGAGTAGTCAAATTAACATGTGTTAGACATGTTAATGGCACTTATGAGCTGTTTTGTTTGTTCATATGTTTTCTGTAAAATGGAGATAATAATGACTACCTGACACATTTTACAAAGGTATGATATGCGAAAGTGTACAGCATAAAGCCAGGCCTATAATGAGCAACGCATAAATTACAGCTCACATTGATCTTATTTTGAAATAGCCTTCCAACTGGTCTCCTTGCCTCCAGTCTCCTTTAAGAAGCCATCTGTGGCAGTTTGATATTATTTATGAATTCCAAAAAGAGATATAGGATTATGTTTGTAAACTGGTCTGTTCCTCTGGGCATGATACCCTTTGACTGTATTAAATTAAAAGGTTTTGGGGGACGGATGTGGCTCAAATGGTTGGGAGTTGGTTTCCCATATGGAGGAACCTGGGTTTGATCCCCAGGATCTCCTGGTAAAATAAAGAAAAATATAGAAGGTGTGCGGGCCTGCCATCAGGCCCCACAAGCGGGTGAGCCCCCAGGTCCCGCGAGCAGGTGAGCCATCTGGCCCCACTGAACCACGCAGCATGATGATGACGTAACAGGAGAGAGATGCAGGAAAGAGCCAAGACGAGATGTGCTGAAAAAACCAGTAACTGAGGTGGCGCAGGTGGCAGAATGCCTCTCTCCCACATCGGAGGTTCCCAGGATCAAATCCCGGTGAAGACAGGAGGAGAAGGATGAGAGAAGAGGGCAGGAAACAGACACAAAGAATTGCCCAACAAATGGGCACAAAACAGTAAAAACGGGTGGGGGGAGAGGGTGTTAAGGTGGATAAAGAAAGTAAATCTTTTTTTAAAAAAACGTTTTACGTTTACTTGATTAAATTAAGATTAGAGCTTTGATTTGATCACGTCAATAGAGCATGACCCAGGGTTGAGTCCCTGTCCCCTCGATGGGCTATATCAATGGACACTCACTCAAGAAGACACACAAGAGAAGATATAGCAGACAAAATGAGATATAACCTTGTCAGTTTTGATCCTGGAGCCCTGAGGAAGACATGAGCCATTTGCCCGAGAGTTTACAGTTGACCTTGTGAAGAGACCAGAGCGGCTGAGCCCGGAAAAAAATGAGCCCTAGCCCAGCCAACAGCTAGATCAGAAGAAGCTGGGACCTCGGAGCCTTAAGAGGAAGCAGGAGGGAGATTGGGAACAGACTTTAGTGAGAAAGGTTACAAAGCTCTGTAGGGCCTTGTAACTGTAAGCTTCTACCCCAAATAAATAACCTTTATAAAAGCCAACAGATTTCTGGTACTGTGCATCAGCAACCCTTTGGCTGACTAATACACCATCCTTTGCTGAAACTTCTTACTATATGGAAGACTCTTTATAAGCTTGTACCAAACAACCACCATCTTTCTAGCTTTATCTTTAAACATTGTACCTCTACAACAAACTTAATGTTTAAGTACATGGACCTTGAATCACTTCTCTTTGGTTCAAGTAGGCAGTCAGGGCCCATGAAATTCAGATGTAAATATTTAGAAGTTTTTCAAAAGGAATTCATGAAAATGAGCTCTATATACTAGACTCTGAGAGACATGAGAAATACAAAGCAGAAACAAACCCCATTTTCAGGGACAGGGATCTTTCTATGAATGAAAAAACTTTTTTTTCTTAACTTTTTCTTAACTTGGATTGTTTGAAGCCAGAAGCCAAATAGAGTTGAATATTTTCCAAATATTGATAATACTGTAATTGTCCAGGTCTCAGATTTATAAATCTTAATAATGTTAAAAGTAAGAATGTCTAAAGAGTTTAATTTTATTTTCCCTTTAGTCTTTAAGCCAGAAAGCACACAGAGTTTAACATTATCTCACAGCGACAACCCTGGTAAAGCTGTGACAATGGGGATATTTTAAGTTCATAGTAATGCAAACAATATGTGCATAAAGCTATATGGGTTCATAAAGAAACTGTTAAAGGAGATTAAGTTCTCTCTTTATAGTTATTTGCTCCATATATTCCAAAAAAGAAGAAACAGAAACAAAACCAGAAGAAATTAAAATTAAAATTTACAGCTAACATTCTCAACTCTAAGGTACACATGCAATCTGGAACACTGCAAAGGGAGATAATGTTTGTAAGCAAGCAGGCACTGTTTCTAAGTGTGTTTCAAAAAATCCCCACATGTGTGACAAAATTTGTGTGCCATTGTGGCAGAAAGAAGGAAGGCAGAACATAGTGCAGAGGAAGCTTATATGTGTGTATTTTGCATATTGACAACAAACAAATCAATTAAAAGGCCAAATTCTTTCTTTACAATATAGATAAGCATTATACTGACAGGTTAAAAATCAAATTCCTAACTCTTGCTAAAAATATTGTAAAATGTGTCCAGATTGCTCCAAATTAGCAAGAATTGTTGGAGACACTATATAGACTTCCATATGCTGAGACTGCCCCCTTAGCAGCTCAACAGAGGAAGGAGAAGGTGTAGAAATTGAGTTAAAAGTGGCTATTCAACTGGGTTATGCTTTCTGCCCATTTTCTTGTCCTTCTGTGCTCTGAAGTCAATTGAAAGACCTATATGCCCTCTCTGCTAATGGAATTCTTTCTTCCCTCCTGGACTATGTAAAGGCATTTTATAGCACCTTGGGCATTCCCAAGTGCAGTTTTAGTTTTTATCACCTGTGGTCTCCAAAACTCCATTAACTAGCAAGGTAGCTTAAAGCATGCAAGAGAATTGGACCTCTGTCCTAAGGAGTTTTGCAATCTGTAAGGATTGCGAAGTCAAACCTTTCTGACAAAGGAATTAAAAGTCAGAAGGGTCACTAAAACTCATCTAGTCTAACTACCCAACAAAACTAGCATCTGTATTTACAGATCCCAGAAAGATGATAAATCAGCCCGTGATGGTACCTTTCCAGAGCTCAAGTTCAGTTCCACTAGAAGGCGCCTCATTCCATTGTTGCATATCTTCAATTAACAGAAGAGGCTTGCTTACATTGAGCAAAAATAGTCTTCCTCTATGGTCCTCTCTCTGTCCTTTATGGTATGCCACAGGATCGCTTCCCTCCTCTATATGATAATATATCCTCAAGTGTATGTATTTATGCATACAAAAGCATGTTCATTAACATCTCAAATGTTTAGTGTCATGGGGTAATTTGGCATCAAAATTTGTGTGTATTAATTTTTTAAGGAAAACATTTTTAAAATCAAGAAGAAATTCAGCATCTTAAATAGAGTATTCCAAACATAATTTATTTTTTCTGCTCAGTGGTTGTAAGTTATCACCATTATTAAAATAAATTATTGTATTGTGCTGTCATACACTCATACCTTCTGGGTGAATGGGAATTGGTAGAAAAATTTGTCCCTGTACTGCATGTTTTCACTTTGTTTACCTTTGGGGCTTTTATATATCATTTTCTATAGATTTTTTTCCTTTTGTTTCTTAGTAGCAGAGCATGAGATCTTGATCCTGTCACAGTGACTGCTTCCAGCTGAAAGCCTTGCTTCTAATGCTCTGCTTCTAATCTTATGTGGCTTTAGAAATTAGATGGCCAAACTCATTACAAAGGTGTCTAAAAGTGCCTCTGAGTGAGAGTCCCTCATGAATAAAGTGCATAAACTTGGTGGATAGATTCTTTTTTTTTTTTTCTTTTACTGGGAGGTACCCGGGATCGAACCCCGGTCTCTCCATATGGTAGACGGATGCCGAACCTCTTGAGCCACATCCGTTTCCCATGGATAGATTCTAAGATGGCCCTTGTGGTCCCTCGTCTGTGGTGTCCAAGACTTTGTGTAATCTCTTCCTCTTAAGTGCCAGCAGAACCTGTGACTTGCTTCTGACCAATAGAATATGGCAAAGGTAATGAGATGCCACACTTTTGACTATGTTATATTGTGTAGCAAAGTGAAGGGATTTTCCAGATATAATTAAGGATCATACATTAGTTGATTTTGAGCTACTCAAAAGGGAGATTATCATGGGTGGGTCTGGCTTAATCGGGTAAAATCCCTTAAAAGAAGGACTGGGTCCTCCTGAAGTTAAAGAGACTCTTTCTCCCTTGCTGGCTTTGAAGAAGCTGCAATATTGTGTAAGGACCTACGGTCAGGACCATGTGGCAAGGAACTGTCAACACTCGACAGCCAGCAAATGCCGGGGCACTCAGGCTTACAACTACAAGATAATGAATTTTTCCAACAATGTGAAGGAACTCAGAAGCAGATCTTTCTTCCGTCAAACTTGTGATGAGAATGCAGCCCCAGCTAAATACCTTCGTTGCAGCCTTGTGAGACCCTGGGCAGAGGACCCAGCAAAACCATGCTCAGAATCCTGACACTCAGAAACTGTGAGATCGTAAATGGGTATTGTTTTAAGCTGCTAAATATATGGTAATTTGTTACTCAGCAATAGACAACTGTTATATATATACTTACATGCCACTCATTTTGTTTATACACAGAACCTTTTGGTCAATTTCTTGTCGTTTTCTGGGTTCAAGTTGGTTGAACTTACTATCTTCACTGATTAAAGTATTAAACAAAATGTATAATACATAAATGTATGTTGTATAAATGCATATCATGTGAAAAGAAACAACTTTTTTACACCCAGGGTGTGTGCTGTGAATTATAAGGAGATTTTGAATGCATTTTCATTGTTTAAGGGATGTACATTGATGGAGTGAAAACAAAGAGGCTCTTTTGGACACAGGAGGATGTTTATAAAAAGGTACACAGGAGCAAACGTGGCTCAAGCAGTTGAACACCTACCTCCCACATAGGTGGTCCTGGGTTCGGTTCCTGGTGCCTTCTAAAGAAGACAAACAATGAGTAGACAATGAGTAAAAAAAAAAAAAAAAAAAAAACAAGCAAGACAATGAGCAGACAACAAGCAAAAACAAACAAGCAGGGAGCAGATGTGGCTCAAGCAGTTGAGTGCCTGCCTCCCACACGGGAGGTCCTGGGTTCGGTTCTTGGTGCCTCCTAAAGAAAAAACAAATAGACAACAAGCACAAACAACGAGCCGACAATGAGCACAAACAACGAGCAAAAACAATGAGCAAACAGACGAGGGAGCCATGGGGGGGAAGGTACACAGTAAGAAGATGCAACATAAATAGGAGTCAGCTGAATTGAGAAGATATATTTAACTTGTGTTACAAATAAAATATAGTTGTCTACAGAGGCTAAAGTGAATGAGTAAATCTGGCCAGAGAGTAAAGAGTAGGGAGTGGTAGAGACTATGGTGAACATAGCCCAGGCCAAGGAAGCAGACATTACTCAGCCCTACCAAATTGTCACATAGGTATGTACACACAGTGATGCCAGATATTCCATTTTTTAAAAATAAGGTAAAAATGTCTATATTCATATGGTATTTCCATAGTTTTAAATGTTGCTGACAAATACGAACTTAAAAACAATACAAATAAGGACCTGTACTGGTCAAAGAAGACAGGACTGTAGGCTATATTCAATTGCCAAGCTGTGCCTCAAATTAAAATGAGTGACTTTTAAGCAAGAATAATGAAATACACATGTCTAATTTCTTTAGGTCAGTAGTCATGAATATGTTGATGCGATAGAGAAAGTCTACCTGGGTATCCCATATCCTAATGAGATGTACATTATCCTCTGCCCTTTGTTATTCCCATGTATTCTGTTACCATTGGAATGCTTTGATAAAGAGAGAGTGTGCAACTGACAAAATGTTTTCCATTCTCAATTTAATATTTTGATAACAGTAAATGAGGAAGCAGTGAGAGGGGAAAATTAGTAGAGGCAATGAAAAGAAACAGAAGAAACTAAGTATTCATAATTCAGTTCCAGAAGGTGATGGGCCACACCTGATTTTCCTTTTCCGATAAGGTGAGTGGCATCAGTTTCTGCAAGTAGAGAGTGGCCTTTTGCCCTCCTTTTTCATGGCTGGTCCCTTTTCTTTCCATTTTGATCTGAATGCAATCAAATCAAAATTTTTGCACTGAATGGAATCCCAAATTAGTGGATTTCAGATAACAGTTTGCAGGGAGAGAATAACCTATATTTCTTGAGGTTCTATCAGCCCAGGACTTAATTGGTGTCACTATAAAAGTAAGAACTCATATTTCTATAACCCTTGTCCCTTGCTCCTATTATAGACATCCAGCCTACTACACTTCCCTAATAAAAAAATTTTTTAAAGCATAGAGCTACTTTCTATAATAACAAAATAAATATAAATATATCAACTAAATCCTATATAGAAAACAGAAAAAAATGAAATGAAAAAATACCATTTAAAATGTCAAGCAATAATAGAAGAGGGGTTTTCTTTTTGGAGTAATGGAAATGTTCTAACATTGATTGTGGTGATGAATGCACAACTCTGTGATTATACTAAAAGCCACTGATTGTACACTTTGGATGGATTTGTGGTATGTGAATATATCGCAATAAAATTGCTTTAAAAAATAATCCACCGTGTATTAGTTAGCCAAAGGGGTGCTAATGTAAAATACCAAAAATGGGTTGGTCTTTATAAAGGGTATTTATTTGGGGTAGAAGTCCACAGATACCAGGCCATAAAGCGTTAAGTTTCTTCTCTCACCACAGTCCATTGCCACGTGTTAGAGCAAGACAGCTGCTGGCGTTTGCCAGGGTTCAGGCTTCTGGGGTTCCTCTCTTCCCAGGGCTGCGTTTCTCTCCGGGCTTAGCGCCTGTTTCCTCCACAAGGTCAGCTGTAGAGGATTAGGCGAAAGGCTTGCTTCTCTTCCCCTGGGGCCTTCTTTCCAACATCAAAACTGCTTCTCAAAAGACTGCTTCAACTGTCCTTTGCCTTGCCTTTTATATTCAATTCCCCACCCACCAAGGGGTGGGGCTCAACGCCCTAATCCTAACCTAATCATGCCCAGATTAACAGATCAATTTACAAGCATGATTCAATTATATTTTTGGAATTCATAAATACATCAAATTCCCCAACGGTTACACACTGCCAACCCCCTCCCACCCAAGTTGTATGTGGGAGTCTCAAAGGGCTATTTTATGTGAGATTGTGCAAATTTTCTGTTAGTGACCACAGAGCATCTTCCAAGTTCTTTTTTCCAAGTTCTCACCGTAGGCCCCAAATGCCTATTATGTTATATACAAGCCACAGCTACCAGTGCCATCTCTTAAGGCTGGTGCCGACATCAAGCAATGTGATCTTGAATTGGCATTGTGTCAGCGACACAATGAGGTGCCTGTAGCTTGGGGCTCCATCTGCATGGTGCTCCCCAAGGGGTGCTATCTTGTGCAAAACACAACTGGTGTTTAGTACTTCTCTCACCTTAAGAACTCAACTTCACCCCCAGCAACATCTACATCACCTGGGAGCGTGTGAGAAATGTCGACTCTCAGAGCACGCGCTGGACCGACAGGAGCAGAACATGAGTTTTAACAGGTGATTTGTATGCATATTAAAATCTGGAAAAAATGGGCTAAAGGAATACCTGAGACAGATACATTTGCATCCTCTTATACTGTCATGAATGTGTCCGCTTCCCCTGCAACCTTTATTCTCCTTATCCCCTTAGAGCAGGGGCTCTTAACAAGGGGTCCATGAGCTTGACATTGAAATTCAAAAACCATTATTCTTGTGGGGACGTGTTGGTGCAGGGGTGATATATTTATTAAATTATACACGGTATAGTGTGGCCTTAGTAAGGGGTCGGTGGTTTTCACCTGAATGGCAAAGGGATCCATGGGGATAAAAAAGGTTAAGAACCTCTGCCTTTGAGCATCCTTATCTCTTCTAAAATTTTACAGGCAGCCCTTTTGAAACAATATTTGTATTTCATTTTTCACTACACACGTTTATTCTAGAAGTTAAATTGAGTTTTTCACTAGAAACTGCCCTTTTTATCTAGTATAAAGTTGGACATATTACCTGCCATTATAATTGAAAAAACACTTTTTATCTCTCTTTAAATCCCCATTAAGAAGATTTAAAATGTGCATACCTTTGAATCCAGCATCAGCAATTACACTTCATGGAATTTATCCTGAAGATATACTCACACAAGTGCAAAAGGTTATATGTTCTAGGATGTTCACTCTAGCACATTGATAATAGCACTGACATCCAGATATGTAAATGTCCATCAATCAGAACCTGTTAAGAAAGTTATTATATATCTATGTAGTGAAATACCATTTCAGCCTTTACAAATTATGAAGAAACTCTGCATATGACTGATGAAAAATGTCTGATATATATTTAAACAGGAAGAATCAAATTATAAAACTTTCTTTTATGCCATCCTTTAGATGAAGAAGTTATATATTTAAATGCCTATATATACATATATATGTGTATATATATAATTTCATATAATAGAAACTGTATAATTGTCATTGTATGTTGGCTGATATTGACCTCTATTTGATATTGACCTCAGTTTCCAACTCTCTTCTCCCATACATGCCTCTACTGTGGAGGCAATAAAATGGTGACATCATTGTGGCCGATGAGCTGTAATCACAAGTCTGCCAGTGCTGCCTGTTCCCCTTCTTATAGCCTGCCTGGAATACTAATGTGAAGCCTGGAGATGCAGCAGCCATTTAGTGACCAGGAGGCAGCAGAAATAAGTACCAGAGTCAACATGCTAGAGTAAAAATAATAATAATGTGTTTGAGTCTCTCAAGGTGTCCTTGGGCAACAACACCAGTACTTATGAAAGATAGTTAAATCCCTGTATATTTAAGCCATTATTTCGGGTTTTTTTTTGGGGGGGGGCTTGTGGTGGTTGTTGTTGTTATAATAAAACATATCCATAACTGATACAAGTGCTAACTCTAGGAAGTGGGATGAGAGGCAGAGGGGGTGCTTTTATTATTTTTTTTAATGTTTGAATATTTTAGTCAAAGAAATGACATACACATACACACAAATAAAAGAAGCTAATTTTAAAAAGCAATTAAAGTCAATAAATTTTATGCATGGTGTTCCAAGCCTTGTTTTAGAAAAGAATTGTTCTTTCCTAAAATTGTTTCTGGTATTTATACTAAACAGAGAGTAACTTAAACCATTTAATATATCATTCCCATATGCCAGAGGTTGCTAAAAGGACGAATAAGTCTCCATTAGTGAAAATACAATTTAGTTTGCAAATGGTTACTCCTCTAAAGAAGAGGAGGCAATTTCTCTTATCTTAAAGGTTAGTGAACCATCGTTGTTTATTGGAAAATGATAGCGATGAGGTTTCATAGGGTTGAATGATAATGCCCTTTCCCTTTTTTGTTCTTGCTGCTTTTTGATGCTTGGAGAAGGATGAAAACAGGATTCAGAAGAAGAAATGAGCTAAATATTTAGGGGATTGTTCATTACAAAGCTGTTTTTGAAAGCAGTATCTGTGTCACAGAATTTGTTCTCTAAAGTTAAATAGCCCAAACTTCAAATAACTAAAAAGATGCTTGATGCTAAGTAATTGTGAAGCTACAAATATTACCTCAAAAGATCCTTTTATATGAGAAAATGGATTAAGGTATAAAGGCACATGCTAATAAAATGTATAAATAAATATGAGAGAAATTGGGATGATAATAATTCGTGAAAATTGAGATTAACCTTTTATCTAGATAATTATTTCTGTCAATTAAGTTTTCTGATATTTTGGCTCGACTCCTTGAATAAAATATTGCATTGGGTGTTAGAGAAAATAATCGGGTAGGAAAAAACATTATTCCTTTAGTCAGCCATGTCAATGGGAAAGTAATAGAGATATGTAGTCAAGGTAGTTAATGCAATGAGACAAAAGTGTTCGGAGAGAAACAATCTCTAGATGTAAAATTTTGTGCCTAAAAGCAAAATAACTTCATAAATAGTCTGAGAAGTTTCCGTGTGAATAAAAAGGCTTGGTTTTCTTCTAAATTTGTGGTTTTTATTATCCTGTTGACAGTCCCTCTGTACATTCATGGATTGGCACATTAGTTTCACATAAATAGCAAGAGAAAATCTGCAAAATCTGAAAAGATGGCATAGTGTGAATATTTAGTATATCTTCTCCTTAAGCTTAATAAAAGTTAGTTATTTACTTATTATTTTATTTGTGGTTTATTTACAGTTCTACCTGGCTTTGTACCAGAAAGTTTAGCAGTTGGCTAAAAATTTGCAAAAGGAAAAATTCTATTTTTATTTTAAAAGTGGTGAAACTGAGACATATTACCCTTTAATGAGAAATATTAAAATTCCTGGAAAGAACATTAACATTGTTGATTGTAAAACTAAAGAGATAAATAATTTCCTAGCATATCCTCAGAACCTGGTATAAATTGGCAGCCTATCAATAATTATCTTAGTGAATGAAAACTTAAACAATTCAAGGCATGTGTGGATCGTCATCAATTCATTTATTCAACAAATGTTTCTTTAGTACCCATTGTGTGACAGACCCTGCTCTAGCATTAAAGAAACCAACAAAAAGATTTGCCTTCCTGGAGTTTACATTTAATTGGGGGAAACAGTTGATGAATAGCTACACAAGTAAAACATTTACCTATGTCAAATGGCCACAAAGTGCTATCAAGAAAAATAAAGCAGGAACGAGATTTAGGGACATGGGTGAATTGTTTTGCAACTTTAAAGTAGGAACAAACTTGATTATGCTTGCTTGGGAGAGTAATCAGAAACTATACTAAGTTTAAAATAAGCTCGAAATTATAATATAGAATACTAAGTTTGTCGTCAAACAACTTTATGATATGAAGTTATGATAACTTGAACTGACATAACATAAGAGCATCTCTTTTTTTAGAGCAGTAAGATATCCTCAAATATCTTAGCATTGCAACTGAATCATCTGAAAAAAAAAAAAAGTAATTC
Source organism: Tolypeutes matacus (assembly GCA_026826555.1). Taxonomy (NCBI): domain Eukaryota; kingdom Metazoa; phylum Chordata; class Mammalia; order Cingulata; family Chlamyphoridae; genus Tolypeutes; species Tolypeutes matacus. The sequence continues at coordinate 908,501 of JAKSZT010054121.1, forward strand.
AAATCAAATTCCAATAAGTGGACTGACCTACATTGTTATTCAACTGAAAAATAGGAAGTAAGTACCTGTGGAAGCCTGCCCTTTAAGATGGCCCCCAATGCTCCCTTCCTCCTGGAATTCATACCCCTGTGTAATCCCTTCCCCTTGAGTATAGGCTGAACCTAGTGACTCATTCCTAATAAATAGAGTGTAGCAAAAGTGATGGCATGTCACTTCTGAGATCAGGTTGCAAGATCATGACTTCCATCTTATGCTTGCTCACTCTTGCTTTCCCCTGCACGTGCTCTCTCTCTCTCTCTCTTTCCCCCTCTCCCCCACCCCACTTGCTCATTTTAATAAAGCACGCTACCATGTCATGGGTTTTAGAAAAGCCCATTTAACAAGGATCTAAGAGTGGCTTCTGGCCACCAGCCAGCAAGGAACTGAGGCCCTCACATCAATGGCCTGCAAAGAAATAAATCCTGTCAACAACTATTGAGTCAGTTTAGAAACAGGTTCTGCCCCCAATTGTCCCTCAAGATGACTATGGCCCCAGACGACACCTTAATTGAGGCCCTGTGAGAGACTCTGAGCTGGAGGACCCAACTAAGCCATTTAGATTCATGACCCACAGAAACTGTTAGATAATAAATGTTGTTGTTTTAAACCACTAAGTTTTGGAGCAATTTTTAAGGCAGCAATAGATAACTAAGACAGCATTGGTCTCTTAGATTTCCTAGGCAATATATATTTTCTTACACCTGGAAATTTAATTATTGCATGTGTGCTGGCTATAACAATGGTTCAAAAGTCTATGTAACTTAAGCCTGCTCAAGATTTTGGTATGTAGAACAATTGGTATCAAAGGCTAAAACTAAATGAGCCCATCAAGATTGGAATAGTCACAGTTGGAAAGTTTAAAATATTAAAACGTAAGCTGTATCTGATCAACTTTTATTAAATGGTCACTGCCTTAGTTTGCCAGGCTGTTATGCCAAATACCACACAATGGGTTGGCTTGACAACAGGAATTTATTGGCTCACGGTTTTGGAGACCAAGAAGTCCAAAACCAAGGCATCAGCAAGAAAATGCTTTCCCCTCAAAGTCTGTAGCATTCTGGGGCTGGCTTGTCACAATCCTTGGGGTTTCCTTGGCTTGCCTCCTATCACGTGGCCATCTCTCACTCCTTGTGTCGGCTCTCCTGGTTTCCACTGATTTCTCGCTTCTGGCTCCTCTGATTGCCTGTATCTCAAGTTTTCCCTCTTATAAAAAGACTCCAGTAATACAGATTAAGGTCCACCCTCACTCAGTTGGGCCAGACCTTAACTAAAAATAATATCTGCAAAAAGTCCTATTTATAAATGGGTTCACACCCACAGAAATGTGTATTAAAATTTAGAATATGTCTTTCACCAGAATACATAATTCAATTTAACAGTCAATACACATTTAATAATGAAGGGGACATGAGCATAGAAATAGAGACACATTGGTAGAAGACTTTCAATTTGAAAATTCAAAATAATAGTACCTACTTTATTATTTTTAAATATAGTCTATAAACCTGCATGAAAAATGCAGTCATTTTGAAGTGGACATACACTGAAGAACACTGTGGTGATGACTAAAAGAGGGCACAGGAATGATAGAGCAGAGTATATATGCTTCAGACTATGAAGATATGGGAATTGGAATGATTGTTTCTGACACAGACCACAAAACTGACAAAGATAACCTATGTTAATATTGATTACTTTAATACACATAGAGTGCCCACTATTTTATATTTCTTAAAGATAATATTGCTTCTTTATTTGTATTCTTATTTCCAATATTCTTACCTGCTTGGCTACCTATGTCTGTTACCAGGCAAACAAATTTGGCCTTTGCAATAAATATATGATAAACTCTCTTTTACATGATGAGCCTGGGGATTTGCCATTTTCCTGTAATTCATCCATCCTCTGTATCTATTCATACTTTCTTCTTTGTAACTTTGATATTTTCCAGACAATAGAAGACTCCATCTGTTACTTTTACCCAACCATTAGCTCCTTGTCATCCTTTCTCCCTCATGCCTACATGCCTACAGTTAGGACAATTGTTAGTAATGGACTTCAGTTCCACCAACCCACCATGCTGCTAGCAAGGAGAAAAAGCCTATCTAGATGATATCCAAGCCAAATTCATGGATAAAACAGAACTTTCATGTAACAGACCTGTAATTAGAGTTGACTATTGACAAGCAATAGTCAGAATGCCATCTAATGAAGTAAAGCAACTTTTCATTTGACTTTTTTTTTTCAGACTTTAGACTTTTGTTTTAAGAGGTCAACAGACCTTTAGATTCAGTGTCTATCTGGTGAGTTTAACATCTAAGATAGCTTACCTAAGAGACAATCCCTTCTTGGATATCTGTATATGAATCAAATAATTATTGTTTATGTCCTTTTCCCCTCAAACATTTTCCCTGGGTTTCTGATCAACATAATCTAGAAAGAGATGTAAACTACAGGCTCATAAAAACTCGTGTCTTAAACCTGTGTCAAACACAAGATTATTATCGTTTCCATCAAACAACCTATATTAAACATGGTTTTAATTTATTTTTATTTTCATAAGCTATATTAATTTTCTAGAATTAGTGTACCTCCTGAGTCCCCGAGTGGATGCATAAAAATTTACAGCATCAACTGTATTAATTTCCTAGGGCTGCTATAGAAATTACCACACATTTAATGGCTTTAAAACAACAGAAATTTTAAATCAAAATTGAAGAAATTTTAATCTGAAGTCCAAAATCAGTATCATGGGCCAAAATCAAGGTGTTGGTAGGGCTGCACTTCCCCCAGAGGCTCTAAGGGACAATGCATTGCTTGCCTTTTCTAGCTTCTGGGGGCTACCAGCAGTCCTTAGCTTGTGGCTCTATCACTCCAATCTCTGCCTCTGTGGTCACACTGCCTTCATCTCTTTTGTCTGTCTCGAATCTCCCTCTACTTCCCCTGATAAGGATACTTGTGATTGCATTTTGGTCCCACCCAGATAATCCAGGAAAATCTCCCAACCCCAAGATCCTTAATTTATTCACACCTGCAAAGACCCTTTTTTTCATATGCAGTAACATTTGAGGATTCCAAAGATTAAGACCGGATATCTTTGGGGGTCATTATTCAGCCTATCATATCAAGCAACTTTAAATTATAAGATAGTATTCCTTAATGTGATGCATTGCATATCTGTATTCCTGAATAATTGGATAGATTTGGGGGCTTCAAGCTTTAAAATAGATTTGGATTTGATCAATTCAGGGGGAAAAAGTAATTCCATAAATGGAAACACTTCATAGGAAACACCTGATATTGAAGGTTAACTCATTTTCAACTTAAATACCACAGTTATTTCACCTGCTGATTCAGTGCCCACAAGAAGAAATATCTGCAATGCAACCAAGAATTTGAGATTATGAATCCCTAAATTAAGAGCATCAAGTTTTATCAGAATACAGATGCAAACGTGTAGCTTCCTCAGTCTTGGAAAACCCAAACTGACTAAGTAGGGATTAGATGTAATCACCTATGTTTTAAATGATGGCTGTTTACATTCACCTTTTATTGAGTCATATAATGATTCAACACACTTTCTTTAAATGATAAGTTCCACTAACGATTCCATTTACACCTCTCTGACTCATCCATAAAATTTTAGGAATAAAGCTATTTCATTTGTGTATATATGTTTATGTATTGTGTGATTAGTATAGTATATCTCTCTTCAAACTATATAAGTAGCTCTGCAATTAATCTGTTTGAATCACTTAATATTTAGTAGACATCAATGTATATCTATTCTTGTCAACAAAAAAAATAGTATTGCATGTTATGTGTTAAAGATCCATTCTAAATTAAATGCCCTTTTGGCCATTTTGTGGTTTCCTTTTAAATTTATTTGTAGCATATTGTAGCATAAAAAAATACATTCAATTTTAAGTAGTCAAAGATCTCAAAAATCTCTTTTATGGTTTTGGAAATATTTTTACTAATTTAGGAATTCCTTCTCCACACTAAATTAGAAAGAAATCCAATACTCTATCTTTTCTAGTAATTTTCATGTTTTTATCACATTTTTAGACCTTTAATCTGTAAAGCATTTATTCTTAAAAGTAAATGATATGTGGAATGTGGAGTGGGTGTGGCTTAGTGGTTGAGCACCCGCTTTGCATGTATGAGGTCCTGGGTTCAATCTCTGGTACCTCACCGCCACCCAAAAAAGTAAATGATATGAAGTAGAGATCTTATATTGTTTCTCCAAATGAATACCCATGTGGTCCCAAACACTTTACACCTTACCCATCAATATGAAATGCTCCCTCTCTTTTCTATTGATTAATTTGTCATCTATGTGCTGAAAATGCCAATATCTAAACTAAAGTCTTGCACATTTTAGGCCCATCACTACTTCTTCTCAGAAGCCCTCCTATTATAGGCTATCTTAACTCCAACTACCTCAGCAATGTAGCACACGTCATGGTTTCTTTTTATAATTATTTTTCAATGTTTGTGTACCCAGAGTAGGTTGTAAATAAGCTCTGTAAGGCAAGTGCTTGAATTTTGCTCAGGATTGAATTCCCAGCACAAGCAGTGTCTGATAGGTGTGCACACAGTGAATATTTGGTAACTAGATAAATGAATGTATAAAAGGTTGAGTTCATGTTTTGATATGTGTTAAAGTTCCCCTCACTTTTAAGGTGCTCCTGTCTAATGTTCTTTATTTCAATTATAGATCAGTGTGGAGAGAAATGAAACTATAACAGGGCTGACCTTCACTATCAAGGACCTAGTGTAGCTCTCCACCTATTAAAGACTTTTTATCCCTTCAATAAAGTCGTTTTAATAGTTGTTATTCTAATTTTCTTCAAATAAATCTTGAACATTTTCTTGTCTTTTTCTAATTTATGTAGGAATATTCTATTATTTCACCATTATTAAGATGTTTCTTGTTAAGTTTCAGTTAAGTGTTTTGTATCAAATTAACAAATCCTCTATCTACACTTAGCTGTGTGTGAAATTTGATTGATTTTTTTATCGCATAGAGCTTGCTTGTTCTATTAATTTTTGGTCAAATAAAATTTTCTTGATCTATTAATTTATTGAATAAATTTCACAGATGTTAAATGCTAAACCATCTTTGCATCCCTTAGACAAACTCTATTTGTCATGATGCATTCATGTACAATTCAGTTTATTAGTATTTTATTTAGAAATTTTGCATAAATGACATTGGTCTGAAGCTTGTGTGTGTGTGTTTAGATGATGCGTGTAGTCAAGTTATTGTGTAATGTCCCTGCTGTCCTTATTCAAAGAGTTTGCAAGGGGAGCAGATGTGGCTCAAGCAGTTGAGCACCCGTCTCCCACATGGGAGGTCCAGGGTTCAGTTCCCGGTGCCTCCTGAAAAAAACAAAAACAAACAACAAGCAAAACAAATAATAAAACCAATTCAGGGAAGCTGATGTGGCTCAGTGGTTGAGTGCTGGCTTCCCACATACGAGGTCCCGGGTTCAATCCCCAGCCCCCAGTACTTCAAAAGAAAAAAAAGAGTTTGCAAGGCTTTTTAATGCTCTGGTTCAGCTTAAATTACCTATAAATTCGATTCTCTTAACTTCATAAAACCTGTCTATAAAACTATCGAGAATTGCAGCTTTTTTTCCAACAACAGATATTTAACCATCTTTGCAATTCCTTCCATGTATATTAGTTTAAGACTTTCTGTCATGTCTTAAGGCATTAAAAAGGTTTTCTATATTGTATCTAGATTTCACACACACAACATACATATGTATAGGTATAGAATAGTCTATTTAAAATCAACTGGAATTTCAAGACCAGCAGTGTGACTATGTTTGTGTGTATATGCTAGTAAGAATTTTTGTATGCTTTAACTATTGGCCTATTTAAATCCTATTTTAATTACATTGACTTCATAGGTACATGGAAAGCTATCTAAACTCAACTAAAACTTTAACAGTTGTTATTTGTCTCCAATTTTTCTTTTATGGTATCAGCCATCTTTATTTTTGGTTTTTGTAGTAATATAGTCTTGATTTTTTTTTCATGAGAAATTTATTAATAGTAAACTTTATGCCTCCTTCCACATTGAAAAATGTCTTAAATTTTTCTCATGTTTAAATTATATTTTTCCTGGGTAATGAGTTTTAATTTTAAGATATTTTCCTGCAGAAAGGTATTCTTTCCATTGTCTTCTAAATTTTTAATATAATGTTTTCATCCAAATGTGCAAATGAAATAATGTATAAATTTTTATTGGTACTATTTTATTAGTACCAATAAAAGTATAAAATTACCTTTGCTTCAAAAAACTGGGGATTTCTAATTACTTCTATGGACTGCAATTTTAAAATGACATCTTGAGTAATATATTTTTTCAAGTTGAGCTGTAGAGTGAGCTGATGGCCATGTTTGCCCCATCACGACCAAAATAAGGCTTCCATTTTGTGAACTTTAAAATGACTGCATTGGGTCCATCCATCAAATCCATGTTTCACCCAAGAGAAAGAAGGAGGGATGGAGAACATCCTCCTGCCCTGTTCTAATTGGACAAACCATTTCCATTTATATCCCATTGATGTGAACTTGTTTGGTCATATATACACACTTGACTGCAAGCAAGCTGGGAAATGATGTACTTGTTTGGGGGCAGCCATTTTCCCACTAAACATCTGGGAATATATTATTAAATTAGAAATTGAGAATGGCTTTATTTGGGGGAACAACTAGCAGTCTTGCAACACAAATATCCATGAATAAATTTTCCCATATTAAATCCTATCTCCTTATTCCCAAAGGAACACACCCTAATGTTGTTCCTGAAAATCTAGGCTCTCTGGGCTAAAGAGCCATCCTCTCCCTCAGATTCATGTGTGGTTATTGTCTTCCAGTAACCTTTAAATTAAAATACATCTATCTGACCTCTGATTATTCAATCTTAGATGGTAGAGTTGTATTAAAAAAAAAGGAAAATGGCAAACACATACTACAGTCACTAATTCTTAGCCATTATCAAACACTGCAGGGCAAGGACTGCAAAAATTCCCTATCCTAGCAGTGGAGTGAGTTATTTGGAAGTCCCTCTGGTTCTGTTTTCTAGGAGGAATTTCTTTGTTTTCTCTCGCAGCTCCCATCCTTTGCCCTCTGGGAGGCTCTTTCTTGCCTGTTATTCTCCATGGCTATATTTGAAAGAGAGCAGCAGAACTTTTGCAGCTACCTTCAGTCTGGTGCAGCTTTCAGAGGCCTTGGAATTGCTTTGTAGGTTAAACAGCCACAGGATTTGGCAGTCCTTGGCTTGTATCTATGTTTGTTTGGTTTGGGTTTTTTATGGTTAAAAAAAAAACTTCATAAATTTATGTGGTTTCTGGTGTATTTGCTTTAGGCCAATTCTGTATCCAGACATGCATTTAAGCCTTTGGTCTTTTATTTACTGGTCCCTAAACTCTACCCATTCCCCCGTCTCTCAGATTAACACTAGGGTTTGGTGAGAAGAAAATAACCTTAATCCCTCCTTGATTAGAGGTTCTCAGTCTTTTTTGGTAAAATGCCAGTCTTATATCCCGGTAAAACTGCCCTTTGGAGCCATCACTTATATATAGAAGGTTACTTTTTACTCACATAGATGAATTCTGGAAATAAACAGTTTAGGGCTCTATGAACTTCAGGTTTTCCAGGACCTCCTATCTTGTAACAATATCAAACTTAGTATGTAGACTCATGGTCCAAATAATTGCTGAGCTCTAACCATCACATCTGCATCCCAGCCAGAGGTCTTTGCACATACTGTTTCCTCTTGCATCCCCTTGGCAGGATCTTTGTAACAATGGGCTGCAAAGGAGGCTGGGAAATGTAGCCATTATCACAGATAGGCACTGAGAGTTATATTATTTTTCTCTTCTCTGCCCTTCTCTGCTCTCCCCTCTTCTCTTTTTTACCCCCCCCCCCCCAATATCTATTGTCATAGAAGAGGGGATCAGTCACTGCCAAACCACAGTATTATCAAGGAGGATACCAGGGAATAAATTCCCCAAATTCTCTTTCACTTCATCTTTCAAGTTCTTGCCATTACTCTCCATTGGCTGAATCCAACTGGAAGCCAGAAAGCAAGGGAACATGGATGAAGCAGATTATAGAAGTCAGCCTCCCTAGGCTATGGTCAGGACATAGAAAAGTGGAGAGTAATTCTAAAAGGCAATAATTACTATCAGTAAAAAGATGTTTGAGTATATAATGCCATTATAAGTGTATATAAATGACATCAATGCACCTATCAATCTATATATTAAATATGAGCACAGCTTAATTTCTGTCTTATTTTTTAATAAAAATAAATGTTCTAAGATTTGATTTTCTTCCCATATTGCAATGGATCATTTAAGGTTCCCTAGGGTATGCTCATTCTATTTGGGGATCAGTATCTTAAATGATATTTCTGCCCTTAGAATTTCCATTTTCTATTTAATCTTTCATACTGTTACCCAAATTACCAAATACTTTGCTTAAAATATTTAGTTTCTTCTCATGGCCTAAAGGATAAAACTCAAACTCCTTAACATGATATACAAGGTCCTTTATAATTATCATACTGTTCTTATTTCCTGACATCCAGCCTCACCAAATGAGTCACCTGTCTCTGATCAAGATGTGTCCCATTATAATCTTACTTTGGCCCTATCATTAATTCTTCATGGAGTGGTCTTATAGTGGCCCATCATCTCACTCCCCTTTCCTACTCACCTTTCCATACCTATTCAAATGTTACTACTTTCTCAGTGAAAGTCTTCCTCTGATATTCTGGGCAGTAACATTTCTTCCTCTTTCTCTGTGCTCATATAGCATTTTCCACATTATTTTATGGTTTATCACTTGGTACTGTAATGGTTTATTTGTCTGACTCTCCTAATAGTCTGAGTTCCTCAAGGGCAAGGGTCTTATCTTAATTTTTCCTTGTATATTCAGGGTATAATTCAATGCTTGATGTATATTAAGGATTCAATAAATATGGCGTTAATTATTAACCAATCAATAAATCCATACATTGTCTCAGTCGTCATTCTGAATATCCATCTCTCAAAACATCCATGTATATAAAATGAAAAGTAAATTAAACTGAATTTTTATTGCTCAAACATTTCTTTCAATCAGTGGTGATAAACGACTTTAAATTTGTACTACTGCTGCTGAACAGCTAGTGTGTCTCTGAGTGCTGCTTGAGTGTGTCACATCTCAATAAGGAGAAGGTGGTGAAGATGGAAAGTAACTCTGTTTAATTAGTGATAAATATTGGAATGGGAAAGTTGATAGTTGGATTTGTGCTCTTAGTTTGTCATCTGCAATCTTATTTGTTTTCTAACACCTGTGATATCAATTTCTTTCTTCTCATGTCTGCTTTTTCATGGAAGCCAAATGCAAGGGACAGCAGAGCAGGAAAGATAACAACTGAGAATTTCTGATCAAAGGAGTCTTTTTAAATGGAGTTTTGCTAATGTGTTAACTCTGCATATGTTGTAAAACCTGCACAAAATGCACAGTTTACAAATTCGTGCTATGGTGATTTATGTTCTTCTTAGGTGATATATCTCTTAAACATCATAAAGGAAAAATTTAAATGATTTATTGCCAGTCAATGGTTTGTGAAAACCTCAGTGTATTAAAATGATAATTTCTTATGTTTTTAATTTTCAAATGGTAAACGTGGGAAATAAACCAAATAGAAACCAAGAAATTGATATTAAAAGCAAAAACAAAGGCACTGGGGAATAAATGAAAGAAAATGTCACTGGTCAGACAGGACAACAGATATTATAGTGATGAAAGGCAAAATGCCAAAAAAAAAAGTTTTAAAAATATTTTTCATTATTTTTTTAATATCCCAATTTTAAAATTTTATTTTATTTTTAGTTTTTAAAAATTTTTTATGTATTTTATTTCTTATATTTAAAACTATCATTATTATTTCATTTTCCTATTAAGTATATTTGGCTATTTTATTGGCTTCATTTTTGAAGAAGCTTTGGATCACAGAAAGGTTACAACTGGGGCAGGGGAGGATCATTGGTGTGGGGTGTCAGTGATGAGGGATACATGGGAGGAAGTTCACCTCAGCATACATATAAGGTATATAAATGTGTTCAGATGTTCACGGGGCATTGTCACAGTGGGCGGAGATTCACACAATAACCAAAAGAATATTGAATTCCCATCCTGGAGAGCTCTGCCACATTCTCTAAAGGAACAGCAACAATCCCCCAAGTACAGGGGCCATGATGAGCGAAGGAGTATGGTCCATTGATGGGCTCTTTATATTGACAACTATGCTTATGAGCCTTTGCTCTTGAAATTGAAATTTAGCCTAAGAGTTACCTCCTGAGAGACTCCTTGTTGCTCAATTGTGGCCTCTCTCTAAGCCAAACTCATCATATAAATGCATTACCTTCCCCCCAGCGTGGGACATGACTCCCAGGGATGAGCTTCCCTGGCACCGAGGGATTACTTCCAAGCACCAACTAGCAATGCAACTAGAAAAAGACCTCGAATAAAAGGGGGAAAAGGTAAAGACAAATGAGGTTATATGGCTAAGAGACTTCAGAGTGAGACTTCAGAGGTCATCCCAGAGCTAAAGCTTATGCACATCTCAGCAGGATATCATAGACTGCCAAAGTAGATACTACCACAAATAGTAGGGCTCCTGAGGGCTCTGGAGACCCCCAGGTCCTATGGTCAGGGCATATAGTTCCAGAGATTGGTACCTTGCCAGCAGGCCCTATTTTGGGGTTTGTGCTCCTGACATGACAGAGTTGGACTCAGTTATGACTTCCCTACACATGACTCATCTGTCCCTTCTATTTGAACCTATAGTTGATGCTGGAGTTGGTAGGTGTACATCCAAGAGACTTAAATCTTTGGGCTATGTGCCAGCTAGGCCCTGAGCCTCAGCAGAGTTGCTACACCTACTCTCCAATTGATTGGACACACCCAGGAAAACTAACAAAGAGGTGAGGATGGAGAACCACCATACTAAGGAAATAAGAGAGCCTAAAACTGCAAGCAAGAGAGTCCCATCCATAGGCTGTATGGGATCGAAGCCCCCTCTCAATTAGAGGTGGAGTGGACATTACCATCCCAGAATCCTCAGGATTGGGGATGAACTATGGACTAGAGTGGACTTACTGTTATTTTACTATAGACTATTACGATTCTAGCAATGGAAGAAATTACAACATTGATGTGGAGACAGTGGCCACTGGAGGCTGTGAGGGAAAGGAGAGGGAAAAACAGGTATAATACGGGGGCATTTTCAGGACTTGGGAATCATCCTGAATGACATTGCAACTACAGATATAGGCCATTATATATCTTCCCATAACCTACAGAATTGGGTGGGAGAGAGTATAAACTACAATGTAAACTGTAATCCATGCTCAGTGGCAATGCCCCAAAATGCATTTATCGATTGCAATGAATTTACCACTCTAATGAAGGATGTTGTTTATGTGGGAAAATGTGTGAAATATGGGGAGTGGGGCATATGGGAATCCCTATATTTTTATATAACATTTATGTAATCTAAGTATCTTTAAAAAAATAAAAAATATATTAAAAAAGTAAAAACATGGCATGCCCCCAAAGCAGTAACTTTTTATAGTCATTTAGATGCCATAAGGGATAGATGAATTATTTATAAGTGCTCAAAATCCCTTATCTGTAGGTTTTTCAGTTTACGCTCCCTTGGTTCACTGCCTAAAGTGAGTTTGATAGTAAAAGAGTAAGAGCCCTGCATCTACAACCACACAATAGTTTTCACACAGATAACCTGTGCACTCTTTATGAATAATATGGACATCAATAAATGTCTCAAAAGACAACCTGTTGTGAGTGTATTTTGATTTCCATCCGCTTGCTTCACAATCTAAATTGATAACAAAATGTTATCTCTTCAGGAATATTTAGAATGTGTTCTTACCTAAAACATTTGCTTGTATCTCTCTCTTTACATGTATAGCTATAGTAAAATGTGAGGAAATCTTTAAAAACAATGTTTCCAGTTATGAAAAAGTGAATGGAAGGGCATTTGACAACATTCATAAATTTGGACTAAATATTAGAAGGATATGCCTTTTGAGTGAGAAAATACTTGTAATGGAAAGATTAAATTAGCCTCCTCTTTCATTTCCCTAAATAAATTATTGATTCTGAAATATATCCAATTCTTAGTCATGCAGTATTTATTAAGCATCCAATATTGTGCATAGTACTATTCTAGGTAGTTAATAGACTTTTTAAGAGTTGAAGATATATAAGCAATGTGTGGCAGTATGAAATCATTTTATGAATCCCCAAAAGAGAAAGATTGTGTTTATCAACTAATCCATTCCTGTGGATAAGACCCTTTCAATTGGACTATATCAGTGAGGCATGACTTGGGTTGAGTCTCTGCCCTCTTGCTGGATCTGCTATAAACAGAGACCCAGAGAGAGAGATACACAGGAAAAGGGAACAGCCATATTTGATCCTGCCACGTGAAAGAAAGCACTCCAGTTTCGCCCACAACTGAGCTGCCAGGAGAGAAGCCCCTTAGAGCCTAAAAGAGCTAAAGCACAGAAAGAGATGAGCCATATGCCTGATAGCTTGCAGCTGAACTCTGGAAGAAAGTAGAGCATCAGAGACTAATAGAGAAACCCAGGGAAGAGACAAGCCCTATGCCTGGTTGCCATTAGCTAATCTCCGGAAGACAGAGGGGAAGGCACAGGCATCGGCAGAAATCGGTGGCCATTTGCTTCACCATGTGGCCAGAAAACAGGATCAACAGTAGCTGACTTGGGTAAGAAAGCACCTCTGATGGTGCCTTGACTTGGGTATTTCATGGCCTTGGAACTGTAAGCTTTTACCCAAATAAATCGCCTTTACAAAATCCAACCCATTTCTGGTATTTGCATTGGCAGCCCTTTCGCAAACTAAAACATAATGTAAAAACTAGTTGTCCTTATATTTGGTGCATATTTAAAGATCCCACACATACCCAGAAGACTGATGGAAACTTACAAACTGGACATGTTTACAATCTGCTGACCCTTAGAATCCTACCTAACCTTAGGTCTGCTAGACATCACCTCCATTGTGATCTAGTTTAAAACTCCTAATATTAAATTCACTATTTCTGGTGAAACAACAATTGCAGGGACACTGTATTTCATTATATGTAAATAATTCAGAATAACATAATAAATTAAGTCTGGATATAATTCCTCCTCCACGAGTATATTAAAATAATTCCGTGGCTTGTTATTGGGTTACCTAGCTGCCAACTTGGAAATTAGAGAAAATGGCCCCAAATCGATCATATCCAAAGCAAATATATTTTTTTATTAGAGAAGTTGTGAGTTTACAAAACAATCATGCATAACATACAGAAGTTCCCATACATCATCCCACCACCAACACCTTGCATTGGTGTAGAATATTTGTTACAAATGATGACAAAACATCATCAAAATCTTACTGCTAACTATAGTCCATAGCTTACATTTGATGTATTTTCCCCCAAAACAACCCCATTGTTAGCACCATGTTTTGGTACTATGTATTTGTCATCATTCATGTGAGAATATTCTCATATTTGTACTGTTTACCACAGTCCATTTTATACCTCAGAGTTCACTGTTATATGGTCCCATGCCTTGTACAGTCCATCCAAAGTGTACCATCAGTGGCTCTCTGTGGTTTCTGATGAAAAATTGGCACTTAGTCTTATTGAATGTCCCCTATATGTGATAAATTATTTTTCTCTTGCTGCTTTCAGAATTCTCTCTTTATCTCTGGCATTTGACATTCTGAATAGTAGGTGTCTTGGAGTAAGTCTATTTGGATTTATTCTGTTTGGAGTCTGTTGTCCTTGGATATTGATATTTATGTTTTTCATAAGGGTTGGGAAATTTGGGGCTATTACTTCCTCAAATATTCTTTCTGCCCCTTTTCTATTCTCTTCTCCTTCTGGGACACCCATAATACATATGTTTGTGCGTTTTGTGCTGTTATTGAATTCCCTGAAACCCTGTTCAACTTTTTTCATTCTTTTTTCTGTCTGTTCTCCTGTCTTTTTAAGTCCAGACGCTCTGTCCTCCATTTCACTTATTCATTTTTCTGCCATTTCAAATCTGCTGTTAGATGCCTGTAATGTATTTTTAATCTTATCCATTGTGTCTTTCATTCCCATAAAGAAAGCTTTACAAGCTTTCAAATTCTTCTTTATGCTCACCCAGTGTCTTCTGTTTTTTGTTTTTTTTTTTAATTTTTCCAGTGTCTTCTTAATATCCTTTATCTCTTTAGCCATATTTTCCTTCAACTCCTTCAACTGATTTAGAGATGTTTGAATGTCACTGATTGGTTGTCTTAAATCCTATGTCTCATCAGGATTTTTAATTTGTTCCTTTGACTGGGCCATATCTTCCTGTTTCTTAGTGTGGCTTGTAATTTTTTGGTGATGTCTAGGCATCTGATTATGTTGGTGAATTTACTCTGACAGTCAATTATACTTTCTTGCCTAGTGGTTTTGTTTCACAGCTCTTTTTGATTTGTGGTTCAACTTATTCTAAATCTTTAAAAGTGCTCTTCTTAAGTTATCAAAATAAGGCCAGGGACCCACTAATGGGGTGCAGACCATACCCCAGGGGGCCTAGGGATAAGGGACATGAAAGGCTCTAAAAAGCTTTTTTCTTCTTTCACTTTCCTGGCCTGCCAGCAGATAGTGCTCTTCAGTGAACTTTCCTCACAGGTGACTTAACCTCCACTTGCTGGTGTTTCTGGGCCAGCTAGAGCCATGATTCAACGTGGAGGCCTGCTGTCCAAACTCACTGAAGAAAAGCCACACTCATCCCTCCATTGCATCCTCCCTCTTCCCATAGTAGAAAACGTCTATTCCCCTCTCAGTTGATCACCATAAGCCATGGGTTTTACCTAGGCTGTTTGCCTCAAACGTGGGTGATGGGCACCCTTCCCAGGTGTGGGGGCTAGTAACTCATGGTTTTTGTTTTGGTCTCTTCATCTATCTGTCTGTCTCCCTCCTGGATGATGCACAGACACTCTCCTGGTCTAGAGATCCCCAAAGCAGCTCCCTCGGACAGCTTTTGCCCTCCCTCCATTGTTTTCATAAGCATATTGAGCCCTGGTGACCTACTCCAGTGCCCTCTTCCTAATTTGTGTGAGATGTGGTGGGAGGTGTGGGAGGTGGGCAACATGGGAATCCCAGTGGGTTCCATGTAATATTTTGGGTAATCTAAGCACCTCTTAAAATATATGTATATATATATATAAATCACATTTTTGTAAGCAAATACACATATATGCATATATATTTATATATCATTTTGCAAATGTTTGTATGTATTGTGAGAATTTTGATTTTTACCCATAATAAAAAAAAATAAATTAAAAAAAAAAAAGTCTACAAAGCAAATAATTTTTTATGGTAAAAGAAAAAGAAGGTGAGGAATGGGTTATGCTTTTGGAAAAGCAATCCAAGTGGGATTGTGTACAGAAGTAGGGCCTTTCGTAATCCTGTTTTACAACACAGTGAGCCTGATTGTAGACAGTGGACTATAGGTTAATAGTACAAGTATATGAACGTTCTTTCATGAATTATAGCAAATGTATGATACTAATACAAGGTATTAATAATAGGGTGATATATGGGGAAAAACATACCTAATGTAAATAATGAATGATAGAACTATTTTAATAATCTTTCATCAATTGTAACAAAGATAACTACTGTTAAAAAAATAGTACCATTATTTTTAAAATGCTATTATCAGTTGTAACAAGTGTTCTACACCAATGCAAGGTGTTGGTGGGGGGGGTGTATGGGAATCCTGTATTTTATGCATGATTGTTTTATAAATTCACAACTTCTGTAATAAAAAAAGTGGGTTAGATGAGTAATGCAGAAGAAAATTTGCATATGTTTGGATTTTTGCATATTTGCATAATTTTGCCTACATCTATTCAGTATGTATTTTCTAGGCTAAAAGGTGACCATATTAGCACTGCAATAAAGAAATTAAAGATCTGTCACTTCATTTAATATCAAAGCTCATAGGATCTTACATCTAGGAAAAACATTTCACATTACCCAATCAAATGCTCTCATTTAACACCTAGGGAAGATATCTTAACATTTCTCTTATCCCCACCAATGCTTATTATTTTAAAGCTGTTATAGATATCCATGAGCTTATATAAAATATCAAAGAAGAAAGCAAAATACATGAAAAATCCTTAGTGTATATTATTTTCAATTAATAAATAAATGTTTCTATGACATAAGATGTTGTATCGAAAAACATCTCACTTAAAGCACTTCTCATTTATTATTAATTAAGCAAACATTCTTTGTAACTGAATGTTTACTATGTGCCAAGTACAGCGCTAAATTCTATAGATTTCATGTGAATAAATCAGAGTGTCACTGGACATTAAGCTTATAATTTAGAAGGAAAAGTAAGCATGCATCCACCTATGATTTTTAAAGTACTATGATAATCCAGATGGCAGAACATTTAATTTAATAAAATATATTTGGTAACCCCGTATTTACTTATGATTTGCAAGATACATTCATATACATATACTCATGAAATTCTCACAACTCTGTAAGGTTGTTACTATTACCATTGCAAGAATGTGAATTAAGAATACACATATATGTAATTAAGAAAATGAAACTCTTGGCAAGAAAAAAATGTAAATTTAATAGAAAAAGAAATGATTAATTTCTAAAAGGCTTAAATAGTTAACATGTTGATATATGATTGTGATACTATTTTTAAATTCTATCTTCTAATAAAAGACAGATATTTCAACAATTATCAAGGTGTTGCTATTGCATTCTAGGACTGGTTAGGAAATGGAGCATTCAGTTAAACTGAACTTATCATTTAACTAAGAATCAAACTGTGTGTTAAATGTAACAGCCTAGGGCAAGGACACTGATGCATAAGCTATGGGAGCATGTGGCCCACAAAACTCTCATGAGTGGACAATTATATTGCTTGCTCTCACAAGTTATTTCTTTTTAGAAATATAGCACTTACCAAGCACAAATCTTTAATATAGTGAACAAACCATCAACCACAAAGTTGAAAGAGAGGTCAGAAATCATAAAGTTTAAGTTATTGCTTCTGGCATCCTAGCAGACTAAGTAACCTGAACAACCCTTTCAGTGAAAAAAAACAATAAAAAATACTGGATAAAATATTAAAAATATTTTTAACTGCATCCAAGAGTTGGAAAATTTGTAAAGAAACACTCAAAGGCCAATAAGACATAAAGTAAGTTGAGAGGTGGCTTTCAAATTCATTAACACTTGACAAGCTAGTGAATTTGAACTTTAGTTTTTAGACCCTCTCAGGGTCCAGGGGAGAATAGACAAAGCATAGATGTCAGCCAATTTGGGGTATCTAGTAGGAAATTCCCCTAACATAGAGCTGGGTTCCCAAGGAACTATACCTTCAAAGGAAAAATATACTAAAAGCAAATCTGCCCCACCAACTCCCCATCTTCCAGTGTAATGCAAAGAAAAATATACAATTGAACTTTGACACTGAGTGCAGAGGAAGAAAAATAAGCCCTCCTTGAATAAGTCCTCCTTGAAATGTGAATTCATATTTGAGTAGTTTGAAAAACCTCTAGCCAAGAATTTAAAGTTTCCAAAGCTCTTACATGAATTCATATATGAGTAGTTTGAAAAACCTCTAGCCAAGAATTTAAAGTTTCCAAAGCTCTTAGAACTTCCCAGTAACTTGCAGAAGAAAATGAAAATCCTCTCTGGAAAAACAAATCAAGTTCAAAGGATTCCAGGAGTAATGTTTCCAGAATTATGAACTCAAATTCAAAACTCATACAACACAAAATGAAATAAAGTGTCATATATAAAAGCCAGCAAAAGCATCAGACAGTAGGATCAGACCTGTAGATACTTCCTATATTTGAATTATTACAAAGAGAATATAAAAATATGTATAGTGATGGGTTTAAAGAAATAAAAGTGATTAAATATGAGAAAAATAAGTAAATATGAAAAAGAGCAAGCAGAGATGAAAAGTGCCCATACTGAACTTTAAGAATTAAAAATATATATGAGAAATTAAAAGTTCAATGGGTGGGTAAAACATGTTTGATAAAATTTAGCATCAATTTATGATTTAAAAAACTATTTGTAAAATAGTAATCAAAGGGAACTTCCTAATTTAATAAAAGTGATACCTCTGCAAATTCTACAGTAAAAATCACAATTAATGGAAAACATTAAATTTTTTCCCTTTAAGTTTAGGAACAAAGTACTTCTATTTAACATCATGCTGAAGTTAAAAGTAAGCATAACAAGGATAGACATACAGACCAATGGAACAAAATTGAGAGCTCTGATATATATATGATCAGCTTATATTCAACAAGGCCACTAAGCCCATTCAACTGGGACAGAATGGCCTCTTCAACAAATGGTGCTGGGAGAACTCGTTATCCATATCCAAAAGAATGAAAGAGGATCACCATCTCACACCCTATACAAAAATTAACTCAAGATGGATCAAAGACCTAAATATAAGAGCCAAGACCATAAAGCTCCTAGAAGATAATGTAGGGAAGCATCTACAACATCTTGTAGTAGGAAATGGTTTTATAAACTATACACACAAAGCACGAACAATGAAAGATAAAATAGATAAATGGGACCTCCTCAAATTTAAAAACTTTTGCACTTCAAAAGAGTTTGGCAAGAAAGTGAAAAGGCAGCCCAATCAATGGGAGGAAATATTTGGTAACCATTTATCCGATAAGGGCCTAATATCCAACATATATAAAGAAATCCTACATCTCAAAAATAAAAAGACAAACAGCCCATTTAAAAAATGGACAAGAGATTTGAATAGACATTTCTCCAAAGAAGAAATACAAATGGCTATAAAGCACATGAAAAGATGCTCAGTATCACTAGCTATCAGGGAAATGAAAATCAAAACTACAATGAGATATCATCTTACACCTATTAGACTGGCGGATATTTAAAAAACAAAACTACAAGTGTTGGAGAATATGTGGAGTAAAGGGAACCCTCATCAACTGCTGGTGGGAATGTAGAATGGTGCAGCCATTGTGGAGGACAGTTTGGTGGTTCCTCAGGAAGCTAACTATAGAACTGCCATATGATCCAGCAATCTCATTTCTGGGTATATATCCAGAAGAACTGAAAGTAGGAACACGAACAGATACATGGACACCAATGTTCATAGTGGTGTTATTCACTATTGCCAAAAGTTGGAGGTAACCCAAGTGTCCATCAACAGATAAATAGAAAAGCAAATTGTGGTATATACATACAATTGAATATTACTCAGCTGTAAGAAGGACTGCAGGATTAACACATGGAATAACATGGATGAATCTTGAAGGCCTTACGTTGATGAAGTAAGCCAGTGACTAAAGGACCCATATTATATGACCTCACTGATATGACTTAAGCAAATTGAGCAGACTCACAGAGCTAAAGTCTGGAAGATAGGATATCAAGAGAAAGAAAGGCAGTAGAGGGTGGTGAGCTGATGCTCAATATGGGCAAAATCTATGATAAGGTGGAAGGGGTTGGTTGAGCAGTGGATGTGGGCCATAGTGGTGCAGTGATGTGATTGGGATCGATAGTGCTGGAATTTGAGGGGGGGGTTGGGTTGGGCTATCCATGGAATTGGGAGGAGGGCTGGAGGAAGGAGCAGGTGAACTCTGGGGATTTGTAGGACTGTGGTTAAAACTACAATGGTGGGAGTGTTCTGGTAAATATGGCAAGGGAGGATTACGGGTGCAGGGTGTTGAGGGAGGGGGATATGCAGGATAGAGCACACCTGGGGCATGCTTCATTTTGTCATAGTATGTTATCTCAGTGGGTGGAGACCCACACAATAAACAAGAAAATATTAAACTCCCATCCTGGGGAGTCCTGCTAGGTTCTCATTTTGAGAGGCAAGAATCTCTTGAGAACATAGGCAGTGCCTAATAATAATAATAACAATAATATTATTAATAATAATAAAAACAGACCAATATGTCAAGCCCTCAGTATTATTGCATGTAACTATGAACCTTATTCTTCAAAAATTTAAACTCAGTGGTTACCTTAGGCTCTGAGGGGAGGAAGAGGGAAGAATAGAATAGACGGAATAGGGGGCATTTTTAGGGGATTGGAATTGTTCTGTTTGATCTTGCAATGACTGATACAGGCCATTTAAAATTTTGTCAAAATCTATAAAAGTATAAGATGTAAAATGTAAACCATAATGTAAACCATTGACCATGGTTAGTAGCAATGCTTAAATATTTGTATATCAACTGTAACAAATGTACCATACACATGTATAATGTTATTAATAGGAGAGAGTGGAAGGGAGAGAAGGTTGGGTATATGGTAATCCCCTGTATCTTCTAAATGACTTTTCTGTAATCTAAAACTTCTTTGAAGATAAAGCAAAAAAAAAAAAAAAAAAAATACTGGGGGAACATATGGAAGAAATTGTCACTGTACTTAAAAGATAATAGATTGTACAGTGATGAAAGATGCATTGAAAATTTTTTTAGTTTACTTTTTTTATTTTTACTTTTATTTTTTAATTTTTGCATTTTATTTGTTATTTTTATTATTATTTTATTTTATTATTTGTTCATTTTTTGCCTTTGTTTTTGGGGAGGTTTTGGATTAGAGATGGGTCACAACTGTGGTAGGGGAGGATCACTGGTGCAGGCTGTTGGTCATGGGTGGATGTGTGGGGAGGGATGTACCTGGGGTATGCCTCTATGGCATATGAATATGTTCAGGTGGTCATGGGGGGTTGTCTTGGTGAGTGGACACACACACAATAACTGAAAGAATATTGAATTCCCATCCTGGGAAGTACTGCTACATTCTCTACTAGAATGGCAAGAATCCCCAAACAACATGGGCAGTGCCTAGCAAAGGAGAACAGACCATTACACCAGGCCCTTGATATTGATGGTTGTACTTAGGAACCTTTTCTTGTGAAATTGAAACTTAGCCTAATATTATATATTGCCTAAGAGTTACCTTCTGAAAGCCTCCTTGTTGCTCCAATGTGGCCTCTCTCTAAGTGAAACTCAACATATAAATGCAGTACCTCCCCACCCCCCCCAGTGTGGGACATGACTCCCAGGGATGAGCCTCCCTGGCACCAAGGGATTATTAACAAGCACCAACTAGCAATGCATTTGGAAAAAGACCTTGACCAAAAGGGGAAAATATTAAATAATTGAGTTTTTATAGCTAAGAGATTTCAAAGTGAGTCAGGTGGTCATTCCAAAGGTTACATTTATGCATGTTTCAGCAGGATCTCATTGACTGCCAAAATAAACAGTGCCTCAAACAGCAGGGCTTCTGAAGGCTCTGGAGACATATAGACACTATACACAGGGCAGAAAATCTCAGGAATGTTCCCCAATGTAACAGAGTTAGACTCATGTATAATTTCCCTATACATGACACTTCTGCTCCTTTTTATTTGAACCTATAATTAGCACTATACTTGTTAAATATATGTCCAAGAGACTTAAATCTTTGGTCTGTTCATATGCCCCCTGAGCCCTGAATCTCAGCAGAGTTGCAGCATTTACTCTCCAGTTCACTGGACTCGCCCAGGACAACTAACAAAAGGATCTTGATGGACAATGCCCATCCCAAAAAATCAGAGAGTATCTACAGCTGCGTGCAAGACAGTTCCATCCATCTGCCCCATGGGATCTAAGCCCCCTCTCAATCAGAAACAGAGTGGGCTTCACCATCCCAAAATCCTCAAGATTGAGAAATGAACAATCATAAGGGGAGAATGCAACTATGGACTAAAGTAGACTTATTCTAGCAATGGAAGTAGACTTTTTCTACCAATGGAAGAACTTGTATCTTTGATATAAAGGCAGTAGCCACTAGAGGTTCTGTTGGGAGGGAGAGGGAAGAATAGGTGTAACATGGGCATTTTGGGGACATTGGAATCATCCTGAATGACATTGCAATGACGGATACAGGCCATTATACATTTTGTCAAAAGCTATAAAATTGTGCGGTGCAAGGTATAAACTATAATGTAAACTATAGACCATGCTTAGTAGCAGTGCTTCAATATGTGTTCATCAGTTATAACAAATGTACCACACTAATTAAAGATGTTGTTAGTGGGGGAAAGTGTGGGAGGGGGAAGTGGTGGGGTATATAGGAACCCCCCATATTTTTATGTGACATTTATGTAATCTAAAGCTTCTTTAATAATAAAAAAAAATTTTTTTAAGTCAGCATTAGTCAACAAAAACAAATAAAATTATTTTGAAAGGGAAAAACAAGTTCTTAATTTTTTCAGATAATAATTACATTTCAAGAAATCACAACCTACAGATTATTACACTTTAAAAAATTTTAAAAACTTGTTTGATGAACAGTCAATATATAAAAGTCAATTGCATTTCTATAATAAAGATTAGAGCAGAAATAAATGAAATTGAGAATAAAAAAATAGAATCAACAAAACTAGAACTTGGCTCTTTGAGAAGATCAACAAAATTGACAATCCCTTAGCTAGATTGACAAAAAGAAGAAGATGCAAATAAATAAAATAAAAAATGAGAGGGGGGCATTACTATTGACACTACAGAAATAAAAGTGACCATAAGAGGATACTTTAGAGGTAGAGTGGACATCACCATCCCAGACTCCTCAGGACTGGGGAATGAACTATGGACTATAGTGGAATTACTGGTATTCTACAATAGACTTGTTGTGATCCTAGCAATGGAAGAAATTACAGCATTGATGTGGAGGCAATGGCCACTGGAGGCTCTGGGGGCATGGGGAGGGAAAGACAGGTGTAATGCAGGGGCTTTTTCGGAACTTGGGAATCATCCTGAATGACATTGCAATGACAGATATACGCCATTATATATCTTCCCATAGCCTGCGGAATTGTGTGGGAGAGAGTGTAAACTACAATATCAACTATGGTCCATGTTCAGTGGCAATGCCCCAGGAAGCATTTATCATTTGCAATGCATGTGTCTCACTAATGAAGGATGTTGTTTATGTGGGAGGGTATGGAAGGTGTGGGGAGCGGAGCATATGGGGGTCCCTATATTTTTTGTGTAGCATTTGTGTAATCTAAGTGTCTTTAAATATATATATATATATATATATATATTTAAAGTAATAAAATGCAATTATTTAATTTCAGAAGAGTGAATTTAAAAATGACAAAATATATATTTGTATATAAATAACTGCACCTAAAATGGAAATGTATTGCTTTATTTGTCTACAAAAAAATAAGAGGATACCATGGACAATTGTACACCAATAAACTAGACAACTTCGATGAAATGGAGAAATTCCTAGGAACAAACAAACAACCTACACTGACATTAGAAGAAAAGACCTCAACAAACCAATCACAAGTAAAGAGAATGAAACAGTCATCAAAAGCCTCCCAAAAATGAAAAGCACAGAACCAGATGTCTTAACAGGTGATATCTACCAGTCGTTCAAAGAAGATTTAATATCATCCTGCTCAAATGTTTCCAAAAAATTAAATATAAGGGAAAGTTACCAAACTCATTCTATGAAGCCAACATCACTGTAATACACAACCCAGATAAAGATATTATCAGAAATAAAATTACAGACCAGTTTCTCTAAAAAATATAGATAGAAAAGTCCTCAACAAAGTACATACTAATCGAATACAACAGTACGTTAAAAGAATTATACACCCTGATCATGTGGGTTTTATCCCAGCTATGCAAGTATGGTTCAACACAATAAAACGAATCAATGTAATATACCACCTTAAGAAATTGAAGGAGAAAAATCACTTGATCATCTCGATTGACTCAGAAAAGACAGTTGACAAAATACAGCATACTTTCTTGATTAAGAAAACACTGAAAGATAGAATAGAAACCTCCTCAACATGATATAGGGCATATAAGAAAAATCCACAACTAACATTGTACTCTATGGTGAAAGACTGAAAGCTTTCCTGCTGAGATACGAACAAACAAGGATACCCACTCTCACCACTGTTATTCAATATTGTACTGGAAGCTTTAGCTAGAGCAATTAGACAAGAAAAGGAAATTAAAAGTATTCAAGTTGGAAAGGTAGAAGTAAAACTTTCGCTATGCACAGGTGATATGATCCTATATCTAAAAAGTCCCTAAAAATATACAACAGAGTTATTAGAGCTAATAAATGAGTTCAGCACGGTGGCAGGATACAAGATTAATATGCAAAAATCAGTAGTGTTTCTGTACACTAGTAATGAGCAATCTGAAGAAGTAATCAGGGAAAACTTCCATTTACAATAGTGAATAAAAGAATCAAACATTCAAGAATAAACTTAACCAAGTACGTAAAGGACCTATATTCAGAAAACCACAAAACATTGCTAAAAGAAACCAAAGAAGACTTAAATAAATGGAAAGATATACTGTGTTCATGGATTGGAAGACTAAATATAATTAAGATGCCAATTCTACCCAAATTGATTTACAGGTTCATTGCAATCCCAATCAAAATTCTAACAGCCTACTTTGCAGAAATGGAAAATCCAATTATCAAATTTATTTGTAAATGTAAGGGGCCCCAGATAGCCAAAAATATCTATAGAGGTAAAAACATCATGGTACTGGCATAAAGATAGACACGTTGAGCAATGGAATTGAATTGAGAGTTCAGGAATAGACCCTCATATCTATGGTCAAGTAATTTTTGATGAGGCTGCACACTAATGTTCATAGCTGCATTATTCACAATTGCCAAAAGATGGAAACAATCCAAGTGCCCATCATCTGAATAATGGATATACAAAATGTGGTATATACATACAATGGAATATTATTCAGCTGTAAGAAGTAATGAAGTTGGGGTGCATATGACAACATGGATCAAACTTGAGGACATTATGTTAAGTGAAATAAACCAGACACAAAAGGACAAATATTGTAGTATGGTCTCATTAATATGAACTAAATACAATGAGTAAAGCCATGGAGTTAAAATCTAAAATATAGGTTACTAGGAGATGGTCTGAGGGTTGAGAAGGGGGAGCTGATGCTTAATATCTATAGGATTTTTAATTATATTGATTGTAAATGTGTGGAAATGGAGAGAAGATGGTCATACAATATAATGAGTATAACTAACACTACTGATATATAAATGTGATCGTGGGTGAAAGGGGTAGTCTAGGGTCATAAATGTCCTTTATATATAAATGTCCTTTATATTGACATAAATGTCAATAGAAAGCAAGCAAGAGGATAATCTTGGGACTGTATAATATAGTGATTTAGGTGATGGATGAGAATTGTGGTTAACAGTACAAATACAAGAATGTTTTTCCATGACCTAGAACACATGTATGTCATCATTACAAGGTGTTAAGAATATGGTGATACATGGGGAAAATACAACTAATGTAACTTATGGACTATAGTGAATATATAATAATATTATATATTATTATTATATAGTGAATATAGTAATATTGTAACATTTTTGCATCAGTGGCAATAAGGGTACTATATCAATTCTCAGGATGAACAGTAGGGGATTATAAGGGGGCATGGGATTTTTCTTTTTGTAGTAATGAAAATGTTCTAAAATTGACTCTGGTGATGATAGCACAGCACCATAATGATAATGAGAACCATTGAGTGTGCACTTTGGATGGATTGTACAAGACATGGGACTTTGTAACATAGTGAACCCTGTGGTGGAAAATGGACTATGATTAACACTAAAAAGATGAGAACATTCTTTAATGAAAGGTAACAAATGTACAACAATATTACATGGTATTAATAATAGGGGGGTTTATGGGAAAAATACACCTAATGTAATCTATGGACTATAGTTAGTAGTAATATTTTGATTTTCTTTCATCAATTGTAACAAATGCTCCACAAAAATGCAAAGTAGTGATGGTGGTGTGGTGTGTGTAGATCCTGTATGTTATGCATGATTGTTTTGTAAACTCATAACTTCTCTTATAAAAAACCAATTGCATTTCTAATCAATAGTAGCAAACAGATGGAAAGTTCAACATTTTTCAAATGTCAACATTATATTCAGATTAGAGCATCAACTTATATTCATAGTTTAACAAATAATAATAGAGTTGAGAGCCATGTAACCAGCTCCCTAGTCACAAACAGAACATTGTCAGTACTGCAGACATGATCCTTCCTGAGCACAACTGCTTCCTTCTCCCTAACTGTAACCACTGGTTTGGGGAATAATAAATAAATCCCTTGCTTTTACTCCTCGTTTCAACACATAAGTAGGCATGCATAGACAACATAAATTGGTTTTGCCTGGTTCTGATCTTTATAGTAATGTAGCCATACTCAATGTATTCTTTCAAGTTTTGCCTCTTTTGTCGAGATAGCCATAAGAAAAAGACAAATAACTTGACAGAAAATTGAGCAATGCATTTAAACAGGCATGTTCCAGAAGAAATCAAAGGAATGAATAAACATAAAAAATCAGATAATCAGCCTCATTGCTAATCAAGAAAATACAAATTAAAGCCACAATGAGATGCTATTTCGTATTCAACATATTGGAAAAAATTAAAAATATCAAGTGGTGAGAGTGTGAATTGGTACAATCACTCTGGGAAATGATTTGACATTATAAATTACAACTGGAAATATACATATTCTAGGCTCCAGCTATTCCACTCTTAGTTATGTAACCTAGAAAAACTGTTGCTTACCTATCCAGGACATATACATATGAAGAGTTCTTAGCAACAGTCTTTTTAGAGCAATACCTAGAAACAATCCAAATGCACATGACCAGTGAAATATAATATATGAATCACAATATAATAGTATACAAATATTATCCAATATAATACTATATAAATACTATAAAATGGATGAATTATAGTTACAAATAACAAAGATGAATATCGAAATTCTAGCATTTCTGGATCTCGGATTCCTTGTCTGTAAAGTTAGAAGTTTTCTCAGATGAAGAATTTGTGTGATCTCTTACAAACAAAACTGAAAAAAAGTCTAAGAACAAATGATTAATTCTAAAATATATATCAGGTTATTTAATAAGAGATTATTAAAGATATATTATACAGAACACCTATGTTCATTCATCTAATTTTTTACCTAACTTTCATTTAAGAGGATCTTTTTTCTGCAGAAGAAAAGTCTGGTGATGCAAAGTTATGACCAGGCAGAACTGTTAGCCAAGGTAGGATACAGATGTGGCTGGTCCCAGGATTTTACCAAGAAATATTGATCATCAGGAAAGAAGATTGAGGAAATGCCATTCCAGGTAGGAGAATGCAAGTACAAAGTTGAACAGAACAACAAGAGTGCTGAGAGCAGAGAAAGGGACAGTTGCTAACATCCCAAGAAGGAAAGCTGAAGATATAGTATATGGCAAAAGATAGGAAGAGGGGATCAATAAATCCGATGAGGGTCGTCCTGTTCTTTCTGATAGGAGTGTTCCCTTATATTGGCAGAACAACAATGCTTGAATGGTCTATAAAGACTCAAATCAATCAAGTCCATCTTTGAGGTTAGGGTGGTTGTTTGTATGTGCGAATATTCACCAGCATAACAAATTGAAAACTAATTTGCAGTTACTTTTACATTTTTGAGAAGTTGGCTGCCTAATCAGCAGAGGAGAGGAGAGGCACCAGAAGGACATGTAACATGGTGCTTACATCTAAACATGGGAATATGGATCACTGCAGTAAAATGTCTGCTCTCTCCTTCATGATCAGTTTTAATGAAAAATCAACAACTGGGCATTCAGGTCAATTTGATTCTGTCTACCAAAAGACAGGGATCTCTGTAATCTTACACTCTAGGGAATCTCAAATTGTGTTTCTCAACTGCTGGCTGTTGGACTGCCAGGCTATACTTTTATTGCTTTGCAAATACTCCCACCTTTCCCCCCCTCATCACTGTGACAACAGCTGGTCTTTTTCCCGCATTCTCTCCCTCTTTCCTGGATCCAGACCAAAGAAGGGTTCCTGAAGCTCACCATTCTGGACTGATTCTGTAATTGATGATGGTTGGATCAGATGATTCAAAACTTTTCACCAGATATTGTGTTATAGCAATTCTAAGTTATGATTATCTTTACTAGGATAAGACAATGAAGGTATAATAATCGATATCTTCATCTTTGCAATAAAACATTGGAAGATAAAAGCTGAACTTAACTCAGAAATAACTTAATATCTAATTTCAGAAGTGTTATGTCTGTTTCCCTAGAAGCAGAGACTAAGGTGGGGATTCTTGAGCAAGTAATCTATTGAGGGAATGCATTAAGGGGAAAGGAAGTGAAGAAAGCAGATACAGCAGAGGAAAAAAGCCAAGCAGGAATGTGGTCTAACCTGGAGCCTAGATTGACTCCTACAGGGAATTCTGTAGTGTGAATTGTACCACAGGGTGGGTACTACCTTGAGGCAAGGGAGCCAGCATTTGGTATGCCATTACCAATCAGTCATTGGCCTGGCTGCCCCTGGAGGGCAGGCATTTGGGTGGTACCGCTCAAGCAAGGTAAGCTCAAGCAAGGTAAGGGCTATTCTCAGGAGAGGGGGCAGCTCACAGCCACTGAGAGACAGGCACACTAGCCAAGTAAAGAGGATCTGTGCATGGCATCAAGGTCTACTACAAGGAGAAAAAAAAATTTCTAGAAATAGTTTCAGTGTTTATTGGACCATGGAATTGGTGCAATAAAAGTTGCCTAATTTGAATTCTGTAAAATATATTATTTGATACTTCACAAGCATATTCAATTTACTAGAAAAAAGAGGCTGGGATTTTAGAATAGCTTTGGTTTACATCGAGATAAGATATACACTTTTAGGGCATAACTACTAGTAAGATTTCACTGAACAACAATACTTATAAACTGAATCACTGATGAATGTCAACTATACCAATATAAATTGCAACATTTTGAAATATTTGACAGAATAATGAGTATTTGGGGCATTTCAAGACTTTCGTATAATCTTTGAAATATTATATTTACAAAATAAAAGGAAATCACATTTACCTGGCCAAAAAAAAGGAAAATTTCATAAAGGAAGATATTTCCCCAAACAGTGAACTGTGAGCAGAAATAAACAGCTTTTCCCTCAAAACAAAATAAAAATTTCTAAACCCAGCATTTATCGCTGGCCTCAAATCAGATATAATTTTTAAAAGATCTACCTTAATATATTTTATGTTCATTTATGAGCAAAAGAAAGCACTAATTATTATCATTGGTACCTATTAGTCTAAAGCTATTAAGTAGCAGTTAAAGCTCCAGTTGCTACCCAGTCTTTCAATATATGAAGTTTAACTCTTAGCAGCTTTCCCTTCCTCCCACCTCATATAAGTGAAAATGGTCATATTTCCATACTTCCTATTGTAGGATCTGGGAGCCTCATGCTTCTGCTACTTCTGAAGACACACTAAACACTACTCCAATCCACTGTTCCTACTTCCACTCATAATTTTGTTCTTCGGAAAGCAGTAGTACCTTCATTTCAAGGAAAAAGTGGATGGTATCAGTATTTCTTAAGCATCTTCCAGAAAACGTGAAATTTACATAAGTTTTAATGGAGTAGTACATTTTCACATCCATGATCTTTTTGAATAACCCTATAAAATATTTATTCTCATTCTATAGCCAAGGAATCTCAGGTTAAGAGAAGCAAAATAATTTGCCAGAAATCACACAACTAATAAATGATTGGACAGATATTTATCCAAACATTGCCTTTTGTAAAAATTTGTGCTACCTTCAACTGTGCACTTTCTCAAAGTGTGGTCCCTAAGCCAGCAGCATCACCTGAGAACTTGTTAGAAGTACACGTGCTTGTACCTTATTCCAGACATACTGAATTAGATTCTTCCAGGATGGGGCCCAAATTGTGCTTTGACAAGCCCTGCAGGTGATTCTAGTGCATGCTGAAGTTTGAGCACTTCTGTCCTATGCTACATTGCTTTTGTCCGTGGAAAGAAATAGATGATGTCTTTGATCCAGCTTTAAATACTTCGTACTCTTAGAAATTCTAGCTCTTATGGACCCCAAAGATAGCTCTGAACTGCAACTTTCAACACTCTTTCTGTTAACAAGTTTATTCAAGGTTTTGTTTCCTTGTGTTTTTTTCCTCAGGCTGGTAAATTGGTCTAGTCTCTGGACGTTATCCTGCATCTTCCCAACATCATCACACCTGTCAAATATACTTACTTATTCATTCATTCTTGCATGCACTCTTTGTTGCAGCAACTATGACCCAGAAGTCTTTCATGTGTCAAGTACTATGCTAGGCAGATTAATGGCCCTCCAAAGATGCCCACATCCTAATCCTAGGAACCTGTGAAAATGTTACATTGCATGGCAAAGGGGAACTAAGGCTGCTAATCAGCTGACCTTGAAATAGAAAGATTATCTTGGATTATCCAGGTTGGCCCAATGTAATCACAAAGGTCTTAAAAGTAGAAGAGAAAGACATGACTATGGAAGAGAGAACCAGAAAGATAGCAGTCCAACACTGCTGATTTGAAGATGGAAGAAGAGGCCACTGGCCGAGAAATGCAGGTGGCCTTTAGAAGCTGGAAAAGGCAAGAAAATGCAATCTCATCTAGAACCTCCAAAAGGGAAAGCAGCCACGCCAACACCTTGATCTTAGTTCAGAGATTCATGTCAGACTTCCAACCTCCTGAACCGTAAGATAATCTGTTTGTGTTGTTTGAAACCACAAAATTTGTGGTAATTTGTCATAGCAGCAATAAGAAACTAGTGCAGGTAACTCCCTGGTCACAAGGGATGCAAGAGTGAGCAAGTAAGGGAGATATTTTTACACTAGTAAGACATACAAACAAAAATAATTGCCTGTGATATGGTAAATGTTATGTTAAGGAGCATTTGCCTGGAGGAATTGGAATTTTAAGTCTAGACATGAAAGATAAATAGGAGATTAACAGGCAAAAAAGGGCTATGGGAAGTGTGTCTGTGGAACTGCATGTGCAAAGAGCTAGAGTAGAAAGAATCTGTGTTTGAAGAAATGTCACATGATGTTTAATACCTCAGAGTTGGGTGTGCAGAGGAGGTTCCTACTATAACCCTTGAGAGAAGAGCTAAATGATTACAGAAATTTATAATTTCGATTTCTGCACCATTAACTCAATAATCCGAGTGGTAAATTATTCAGTAGGCTTGATTTTTCTTTCCCAATTCTTTCCTAACCTCATCATTTATTTATTTTGCAATTTGATATCATCTCTGTGAAAGACTATGTAAGTGGAAGGAGGGTAGAGAAAACTAAAAAAAAACTGTCTTTGATTTTAACTAGTCAGAGTAATTATGAGTGCTTGCTGAAAAAAGACAAAAATTAATTAAATCTGAAATTTATCGGTTCTCCATTCTATTTCCAATTAGCATGAATAACAGAGAAAGTAAATTTCAAATAAAAGATCAATTTGATTCTAGCAATTGTAGTCCATCAAAATATTGCAAGACTCCAGAGAAATAGGCAAAAATATAAATGCTAGTAAATATTAGCTGATAGAATAACAAGAACAACTGTAACTCCCTTATTTTGCTTAGTTTACATACAACTTTATAAGGGGAATGGCTTGTTTCAGAATTCTCCCTTTTATTAAGCATGGAAAGATGGTCTCTTAGAGCAGGTGTCTGCAATCTTTTCCTACAAAGGACCAGAGAGTAAATATTTTTTACTTTGTAGACCATAAGTCTCGGTTGCAACTAACTCTACCTTTGTAATGCAAAAAGCAACCATAAATAACAGATAAACAAATGGACATGACTGTGTTCTAATAAAACTTTATCTACAAAAAGAGGCCATGAGCCAGTAGTTTGTGAATCTTTGTCCTAGAAAGCCTTCCATCCTTCCATCCTTCCTTTTTTCCCCTAATAATTCCATTCCATATTTTTCCAATAATAGAAGCATAAAACCAATTTCTTGTAATGGAAAACTACCAAGTCCTATCACACAGGGTTACACAGAAAGCAAAATAAGGAAAATGTCTAGGTTTTCTTTTTAATTAAAAAAAAAAAACACCTCTATTTTAAAAAAAAACAAAAAAACTTCAAATCCCTTAACCAATTTCTTCCTTAGCATTTCCTTTGCTAGGGTGTGGGATGAGAACCTGTTTTTCTAAATGCTTCTAAATGACTTTTTTTTTCTCGCTACAGATTTTGAAAAGCATTTTAAAACAGTTTCACAGTGTACTCTCCTGGATGGCATCTTTCCTTTGATGCAGAGGAGTGGCTTTTAAAATTATTTTTAAAATAATTGCTCTCTGCAAGGCAAAATTATTGCACTTTAATCTCCTCTTGGCCTCTTGACCCATTCTTGTATTTCAAGTCTTTTGTCACTCCTGATAGAATTTCCCAATATTTTATTGTGGGCTGGACAAAATGCAATATTTTATTCTATGTTGTAATCCATTTTGAAATTATCAAAGAAAATTATTGTAGGTCACAGGATTCAATTTTTGTCTTGGTTTAATTCCTAGTACATGTTTTAATTAACTCAACCATTTCTGCATGGTTTTCTTTTTAATAAAGGAAACACAGAAAGTTCACCTCAGCTTTGATTCTTCCTAAGGTTAAAAATAAACACTTATTCTTAGAGTGGGAAATTTCCTCTTCTGTCCAGGACTGGATTTACCTTCCTATCTGAAACAACTAAAAAAAAAAAAGACAAAATATATAGAAAGGTTTGTAGACACTGCATCAGGTAGCACAGGGCAATGATCCCTAAGAGAAAGAAAATGGGATGAACCTGTGATTGCCACAAATTACTTTCTGATGACAGTTCCCAGATCCTAGGTAAGGGATTGGGAACCAAGGAAGAACCTGGAAGTCACCCTGAGGAGAAGGAACTGGGAATCTGGGGAGTCCAAGGCAGCTAGAGATTGCAGGGTAGTTTTCCAGAGAGGCAAGAGCCGCACAAAGATTAACTCCAGAGGTCGGCAGAGGGTCCCCAAAGTCTTCCACTGTATATGGCTCCATGCACATATGCGAGGATACTACTTGAAGCCAGGGAAAGAATTATTTAAACAATCCTCTACGGATCTCTTTCCTTCCTGCATCTCTTGTAAACAGAGGCACTAACTGCCTTTGTACTGGAGTATCTTTTTAAGGATTTTTTTTTAATAGAAAAGTGCATCGGGAGATAGATATATTGTCTCCCTTGAGAGCAAAAGACAGGTATGCTCACTGTCTTATATAGAAGTTCTGGATTCACTAAGCTCAATGCTCATCTCCTGTAATGCAACCTTTTACATTTACAGGAGACACCTGGCTCCTCTTCACATTGTCCTGTGAGAATTGGTGCCCAGGGAACTGGTACAAGAAAATATTGATGATCTGCCTAATGCAATTGCTATGGGTAATTAAGTCTTTTGTCTCTGCCCAGGAGTCTCATGTCTTCTGTCAGCATCCATGAAACTATGGCAGACCAAGTTGTTAGCTTGAAAGTAGGGCAAAATCTCAGACACTTCACAGATCTTCAAAAGAACCTCCTGAAAGAATTAGAGAGAATAATCACTTTATCTCCCACAAGGCCAATAATAGTTCATGTTCCCATCAGTCAAAGTGAAAAGCCTTGTAAGTCTCAGCACAGAGTATAGAGGAGAGTACTCAGAATAACATTGCTAGAGTAATGGAAACAAAACTAGCTCTAGAGTAAAGGCTGCTCTGGTCTCATCTAGCAAAGCTTAAAAGCAAGCCTTGAAAGAATCAAAGTGTTTCAAAGTAACTGCAACCTAGAAGAAAGTTCAAGAATACCCAAGGTCTAACAAAGCAACATTTGTAATTTATGGCCTCCATTTAAAAATAAATTACTAGGCTTGCAAAGAAGCTGGGAAGTACAGTGCATAATAAGGGGAAAAAATCAATAGGAACAAATCCAAAAATTATATAAATTTTAATATTAGTGAAGACTTTAAAACATTTATTATAACTATATTCCATATGTTCAAGAAGGTAGAGGAATGCTCTAGCATATTGAGTAGAGACATGAAAGATTTTTTTTTTAAATATCCAAACTTGTGGAAATAAAAACTACAATGCCTGAGAGAGAAAATACACTGTTTGGTATTAATAGGACATTAGATGTTGCATTTAAAAAAAGTAGTGAGGGACGCAGATGTGGCTCAACCAGTTGGGCACCCGCCTACCACATGGGAGGTCCCAGGCTCGGGTCCCAATGCCTCCTAAAAGAGGGTGAGCAGATGCTGTCCCTGCTGCAATGAGCAAATGCCACAAACCAGCATATGCCGCAGCCCGCGGGGGGCAGATGTGGCTCAGGCCATTGGGCACTTGCCTCTCATGTGGCAGGTCCCAGGTTTAGTTCCCACTGCCTCCCAGAGAAAGCGAGCAAACAGTGAGCAGACAGATGAGAGAACCATCTGGGGGAGGGGAGAATAAATAATGAAAAATAAAGTAAATAAATAAATCTTTAAAAAAAAAAGTAGTGAACTTGAAGATATAGCGATAAGAACTGTATAAAATAAAACATAAAAAAGATTGAAAAAAATGAACAAAACATCAGTGAATTGTGGGACAACATCAAATTGTCTAATATAGATGTAATTGGAATCCTCAAAAGTGAGGAGGGGCAGGGTGGACATAAAAATTATTTGAAGATAGATGAAAACTGTAAATCACAGATCGGCAAAACTCAAGAAACTGAAGAAAACTACACCATGGAATATCATAATCAAATTGCTTAGAACCATTGATAAAGAGAAAAATCTTAAAAGGTGCCAGAGACAAAAACATACTACATAGAGGAACAAAGATAAAAATGACAGCAGACTTCTGGTGGAATCAATACAAGTTAGAAGATATTGGAGCAGCATCTTTATTTAAAGCAAGGAGAAAACAAAACTATAAACCTTGAATTATATGCCCATTGAAAATCTTTTAAAATTTAAAACTAAAGACTTTTTCATACATACAAAAAGTGAAATAATTCATCACCAGCAGACTTGCGTCTACAATACATGTTAAAGGAAGTTCTTCAGCCAGAACAAAAATACCAGGTGATAATCTGGATTTTCATAAAGGAATGAAAAACATTAGAAATGATAAATATAAAAGTTATTTAATGTAATTGACTACTTAAAGCCAAAATAATAGCAATATATTGTGTAGTTTATAGCATATAGTGGTGCAATGCATAGCAAAAATAGCACAAGGGGTGAGACGGGGAACATAGTAGTACAGAAGTGTAAGGTTCTTACCAAAGGTAAAAGAGTATAATGTTACTTGAAGGACTATAATAAGTAAAGATGTGTACTATAAACACTTAAGCACTTGAAAAAAGAAGAGTTATAGCTAATAAGCCAACAAGGAGATAAATTAAAATCCTAAAAATCGCCCCCCCCAAAACGGCATAAAAGTAGGTAAAAATAGAACAATTGATGGATTCATTTGACAACAAATCACCAATTGGTAGGTTTAAACCCAACCATGTTAATAATCATGTTAAATTTAAGTGTTCTAAACACCTCATTTAAAATACAGAGATACAGTAAATAAGAAGAAAGGCCTAACTATAGACTACCTAAAAGAAATCCAATTTGACCATGGAGACAAAAATAGGTTAAAATTAAAATAATTGGGAAAGATATACCATGCTAATGGTAATCAAAAGAAGGCTGTAGTGGTCATATTAGTATAGAAAAAGTAGGTTTCAGAGTTCATTATATTCCTTAGGGTAGGTAAGAGGCTACTTTTAATAAGTTAACTCTTGAGGAACAACAGATGTAGTGAAGTAAAACCCATAACCTGAATTCTGCTCATGCTTCTATGACTATCCACCTATGTTTTCTGACCTTTATTTTCCTCAGTTTTGTGATAAGGGATTTGGGATAGGCGAACAGTATTTCTTGAGCATTGTTAGAAATTGTTAGAAATCTATATTTTAGTAAATTTTCCTCCCTGAAATTTCCATCAAATTACTTGGTAAATTATGGGTAATGTTTTCAATGGGTATTCACTAATGGAATAAAATATGACCCTTATGAACATCAAGTTTCTTCTAAAACTGGAATTCTAGGGTTTTATGATCAGTAACAAAGTACTTTACAAAAGTTCATGAATTATTGAATACAATTAAGATTTCACAACAATTTGATTGGCATTTTGTTGGTGAGTTCAAGAAAAAAAAAAACCAAAACAATATAAGGTGTTGGTGAGGCAGTGAATGGGAATCGTATGGTATGCTTAAGTTTTGTAAACTCACAACTTCTCTAATAAAAATAAATAGAATCTTTTTCTTCAAAACAAAACAAAACAAAAAACCATTCTACCTTGAAATCCAATTACACATTTTAAAAAGTGTTCACCTTTAAATTCCTGCATTGGCAAGTAGACCTAGAAGGAGATGAGGAAAGCCTGTTTCAGTGCTAGGCAACAGATGGCAGATAAGAGATATTATCGTATACCTTCAACCAGGCAGGATAAATTGTTCAAATATATTTTAGCAGCTGCAAAAGCAAATAGAGATAAAGGGGAGAAAATATAAACAAAAGATTTCAAGATAATTCTATGGAGAGTAATTAAGAAATTATGCAGTTTTAAAGCTATATATTTCTGTAAATGCCAGCCTTGTCTTGGTACTAAATTGTTCTCTTTAAACTTTGAACACATCTGAGAAATTTTATCATTTGTCTTCGTGCTCTTCCATATTATATATATATGTATATATATATATATATATATACATATATATATGTATATATATATGTGTATATATATATATAAATACTACC
Organism: Tolypeutes matacus; assembly: GCA_026826555.1. NCBI lineage: Eukaryota > Metazoa > Chordata > Mammalia > Cingulata > Chlamyphoridae > Tolypeutes > Tolypeutes matacus. The sequence goes on from JAKSZT010054121.1 coordinate 945,419, forward strand.
AAAAAGTCCACAGCAATCTCCTAGGAGAAAGCAAACTCAGGTTGACTGAGGCCAAGTCAATTTCTAGCTAGAGGACTGACTGTTCTCAACATTGAAAGACATATCCTAATTGACACATGGAATTGACTTGGCAGGCTATAAGATTTGAATTCACACTGAATGACAAGGTGGTGTGCTGAGAAGAATAATGGCTCAGGAGCCAGGAGACAGGGCTTGGTTCTGGCTGTAACAGTTACGGGAGCCCTGTAAGTCAATCAGCATCCCATGGCTCAATTTCATTGTCTATACCTAAGGGGAAATCATTCCTACCCTGTCTATTTCACAGGCCTTTTATGGGAATCAAATTATATAAAACAAGAGTATTTGGTAATGGTTAATAAAACAAAAAGTGAAAATGGACAATAACTAGGGAACAATGAATGATTAGCCCTAAAGAATTTTTAAGTTTATGGTGCTTTATATTTTGTAAATTTTTAGATATATTTTATCATTTTAATATTAAAACCACACTTTGAATTGCGTAAGGAAAATAGTATTCCTAGTTTTCTTGAAAGAAAACTGATAGAGTGTGTTATAGATTGAACGACAATCCCCCAAAAGGCCTGTTCATATCCTAATCTCCGGTCCTGTGAATGTGAACTCATTTGTAAACAGAATCTTTGAAGCTATTGTTCATTAAGATGAAGCCAAACTGGGTCCTGGTGGGCCCTAATTAAATAAACTAGTGTCCTTAGGAGGAGAAAAATTTGGACAGATAGCCAGATGACCAATACAGAGACAGAGAAAACAAGAGACGTCTATGTGATGGATGTAGAAATTGAGTTATGGACTGCCTGCCAACCACCACAAGAATGCTACAGACTTCAGAGGAAGCATGGCCTGACTAACATCTTGATTTCAGATTTCTACCCTACACACAGGTGAGACAATTGTTTAAGCCAACTATTCTGTGGTACTTTGTGACAGCAGCCCTGGAAAACTAAGACACAGAAATTGCCCAAATTCAAAACTTAATTAATAACGTAGCTCTCGCCCTGTTTTCTGTATAAGGAAGACCATTCCCAACATTTTGAGCTGCCCAAAAATGGAATACAGTCTTCTGAGGTAACGCATTCCACTTTTGTGGATATTATAGAAGGGAATATTCCTGCATTGAAAGGAAAGAGATAAATGAATATTAAATGAGTCTCAGGCTACCAAAAATTTCTATGTCACCAAAACTCTGAAAAACCCTAGGACCTAGTGATTCTGCTTTCTAAATATGCTTGAGCTTGATGTGCAGGCAAAAGCAAGTCTTGAGTGAAGTGTGAAAGACAGAGGAGAGAGAGGCTCACATGAGCTGGATATTTCTATGGGCTGGGAAAAACAATGTATCGCACCATCTTCTGAAGGCAGTATTTGTACAAGGTCTCCCCCATCTGACAATAGTTGCGAACATTCTGGTGTCCAAGTTAAACAGATAAATAAGTAGCCACTCTTCTGGAACATTAACTGAGCCAAGTGAAATTATGATTAGGTTCACTAATGGTAGACTTGAGGGCAAACTAACAAACACAGAATACATTGATATTTTGCCAAAGTAATAATGATTCTTATTTTGGCACATTTAAAATATTAAATTGAATACATTTTCAATGTCAATATGTAGCTATATATAATAATAAAACTTAAATTCCACATTTGTGCATAATACAAACAAAGAAACAGATCTGAGATGACCTGTAAGATACTGGTGTCCATTAAAGAAGAAAATCTTTCAGCAATTATATTTTAGAAGAAAAGCAAATATTCCCTGAAGGTATATATCCCAGTAGTTTCTTTAGTTTTAAATAGTACTTTAAAATTGACGAATGGCTGTAGAAGTCCTGTGTTTTCCACCAAGTCATGAAGACATCAATAAGGAAGATAATGTATTAATGATATTAATAATGAAATTAATAAGAAAGAAAACAATATATTAAACAATTATTCTTTGCCATGTACTTTTATAATAACTTTGTATTTGTTAATTCGTTAATCTTCACAAGACCCCTGTGAGGTAGTTACTATTATTATCTCCATTTCAAAATAGGAGCTCGAGATATATGGAGAAAAAACTCCTTGCCTAAGATCACAAAAGGGGAGAAGCGTGAATTTGAAACAAGTCATTCAGAATTAGATAGTTGCTATATGTGATGGCTAGGTGGCAGGAAGCATGTTATACTAGGTTCCCTGGGCTGCCATAACAAAGTACCACACACTGGGTGGCTTAAAAGAACAAGCATTTATACCTCACAGTTCTGTAGGCTAGAAGTCTGAAACCAAGGTGGCACAGGGCCATGCTCCCTCCGAAGACTCTAGGGAAGAACTCTTCCTTGCCTCCTTGCCTCTTTCAGCTTCTGGTGGGCCCAGGCATTCCATGGTTTGTGGCAGCATAACTAATCGTTGGCACTGTCTTCACATGTCCATCTTTTCCCTGAGTGTCTCCATCCAAAAAAAGTTCCCCCTTATAAGGACACCAGAAATCATCCCACCCACCATATCCATGGGATATAAGCCCTCTCTCACTTGGAGGTGGGGTGGACATCACCATCCCAGTCCCCTCAGGATTGGGGGAAGAACTATGGACTAGAGTGGACTTGATGGTATTCTGTTGTACACATATGGTGATTCTAGCAATGGAAGAAATTATAACACTGAGGTGGAGCCAGTGGCCACTGGACACTTTCGGGGCAGGGAGGGGATGTGCAGTTGAAATACAGGGGCTTTTTTGGTATTTGGAAGTTGTCCTGAGTGCCGTTGTGGTGACAGACGTAGGCCATTTTAAATCAGCACACACCACTCAGAACTGTGTGGGAGAGAGTGTGGTCTACGGTGTAAACTGTGGTCTATGGTTGGTGGCAAAGCCCCAGGATGTGTAAGTCCATTGAGGGTGGTGGGCCACACTTGTGGGAGATGTTTGTGTGGGATGTGGTGGGAGGTGTGGGAGGTGGGGAACATGGGAATCCCGGTAGGTTCTGTGTAATATTTTAGGTAATCTAAGCACCTCTTAAAATACATATATATATATAAATAACATTTTTGTAAGCAAATGCACATATATGCATATATATTTATATATCATTTTACAAATATTGGTATGTATTGTGAAAAATTTGATTTTTACCCACAATAAAAAATAAATAAATTAAAATAAATAAATAAATAAATAAATAAGGACACCAGAACTATTGGGTTTAGGGCACACCCTAATCCAGTAGGACCTCATCTTCATTTAACTAATTACATCTACAAAGATCCTATTTCCAAATAAATTCAAATTCTGAGGTTACTGATAAACACAAATTTGGGGCAGGTGACACTGTTCAACACAGTACACATGCTAAGACTTACATTGTTTCATTTAATCCTCAATAACTCCATGAATTCGGTACTATTATGATCCTCTTTACAGAAGAGCAAACTAAGATTAGAGATACCCAGGGTCTTCTAGTTAGAAGTCACAGATCTGGGATTCTCTCCAGGCAGTCTGAGGCCACAGCCAATGTGTTTAATTCCTGTACTCTGTCGCTTTTGCAAAGTAAAAGAGGTACTTAAAATGACTTGTTTGTACATAGAAATACTATGATCATCTTGTCCTCTATCATAAAGCAAGGCTATAAATTCTTCCACGTCTTCAAACTTTATTTTGTTTTTCATTTGTATTAAGTTACTGTCTTAAGAATGTGATATACATTAAGAATTTTAAAAGCATCCACTCACTTGAGCATTATATTGGGTTATGTAGACCTGTATTGTCTCAATGTGTGAATATAACAATACCCATTCAGATAGGAAACTCTATGCTGTTAAATATAGCCAGAAAGTAAAAGCTTGTCAGAGTTAAAGGGAAAAAAACAAATGCAGAGCACTAAAAGACAAGTTAGCTGCAGAAATACATTCTTACACTATGATTTATCCTAATTTCACGTTTTCAAAATCAAGGAAGGGCAGTCATTTGGCAATATTTTCTGAAAACCCCAAACAACTGTTTATCTAGTAATTGCTTCTTCTAAAATGTGTAGCATACAAAAGCACTTCTGTGGAATTCTGCTAAAAATGCATAAACTGAAACTAATCATAAGGAACCATGAGACTAACCCAAATTGAGGGACAGTCTGAAAAATGGCCAATATTCTTCCAAAATGTCATAGTCATGAAAGACAAAGAAAGGCTGAGATTCTAGATTAAAGAAGACTAAAGAAACATGGCAACTAAATGCAATGTGTATTCCTGGATTGGATCCTAGACAGGGGCGAATTTTTTATGTGTGGGAAAAAAAGATATTATTGGGAGAATTGGTGAAATTTAAAACAAATCTGTGGATTAGCTGATAGCACTAAATCAGAGTTAATTTACTGATTTAGATAACTGTACTGTGGTGATGTAAAAGAATATCCTTGTATTTAGGAAATAGAGGTAAAAGATCATCATTTTTGCAACTCTCAAATATTTCAGCAAAATATATATGCATCCCAATCCACTTTTTTGAGACCAATTCTGTATGCTTTAACATCCTATTGAATTATACATGGATTCATCAGATGCTGAAAGCCAAATTATTCATTTTTGAAGCATTGCACATGCATTGGCATTTTAGAATGAGTTTAATTTTGGCAGTAGTGTTTCCTGTACTCACTTTATTTTTAAAAATCTGGCTTTGGAAGATTCCGTCTCTATAAACTAAGTCTGTAGATTGAGACCATGTTAAATCCTAGAAGTTCGCTTGGCTTCTCCAAGCAACAACATGAAAAAGTTGGGTCTGATGATATTCAATCAATGCAATTAGCCTCCCATTTCCCATCCCAGTCAACTATAACTCCCTGGCTTCCCTGGGTTATTTCTTAGCCAGCCCTGAATATACTAGAATGTTCATGAGATACTAGACTCTGTCCCTGGATGATTCAGATTCTGTCGATACACCAATTTGATATACCTCAACCTCATTATGAGTCTAAATTCTTGGAAACCTCTGGTGTTGACCTCAAAGTAATCCATGGCACATACCCAATATGCTTGAGTATGTTTGGTTATGACTCTCTGAACTTTTCTGTATATTTAAAATTTCCCACAGTTAAGATCCTACTGGGATTTAGGTAGAAAAAATAGAAAACAGCTCAATATGATCCTGTTTTTGTTAAATTGGATGCACATCTCCAAAATGCTAACAACTGTTATCTTCAGATGACTTTTATATAATAGTATTTTCTATGCACTTCTCTATTTTCAAAGTATCCTATGAAGACATAGCATTATTTATGTTAAACAGAAGGAAAAAATAAACCATCTTCTATGACAAAAGCTTCAAAAGCTTCTAAGTTAATTTGTGTCTCCATATATCCTCATGAATACTCACACCCTGAATTGAAGGCAGATGAAAAAATGCCCGAGGTTGGACATGTTAAAAGGTCAATAGGAAGTGATAGGAAACTATGGTGAATTGGAGAATACATACTCCATCTATAAAAGGCAGTGGCTATGGGAAGCAGATGTGGCTCAAGCGATTGGGCTCCCGCCTACCACATGAGAAGTCCGTGGTTTGGTTCCCAGTGCCTCCTGAGAAGACAGCGAGATGGCTCAATGGGCTGCTGTGGCAAGCTGACACAACAAGATGACACAACAAAAGACGCAAGAAGAAAAACATAATGAGAGACACAGCAAAGCAGGGAGCAGAGGTTCTTGGTGCCTCTTAAAGAGGATGAGCTGGTGCTATGGGCAGGCACGGCACAGCGAGCTGACGCAACAAAATGATGCAACAAGAGGCACAAGAGGAAAAAAAAACATAATGAGAGACATAACAAAGAAGGGAACGGAGGTGGCTTAAGTGACTAGGCTCGTCCCTCCCACATCAGAGGTCCTGGGTTCAGTTCCCGGTGCCTCCTAAAGAAACAAAGAAGATGAACAGACACAGCAAATGCAAACAACAAGTGGGTGGGGAGAGATAAATAAATAAAATAAAATAAAAAGGCAGTGGCTGTGAGTCCAGTGAGACCACATGCCTTTTTAATTTTTTAAGATATGTCACACTTTCCTTTTGTTTGAAATATGACAATTTTAGCAACTGGCTGAAAAAAAGAAAGAAAATCAACCACTGTGTTTTCTAATCAAACAAACCACTGAGTCCTTTGGTTTATGTCCTCAGGAGCTGATACCCTTTAAAAATGATTGAACTTCTCGGAAGGAAATTGCTTTTAACAGACCCCGCTGAGGATGGCATCTTTCAGAGCAGTTTTGTATACTTCTGCATGCTTCTCCATTGTTGACTATGGTATGAATTTCAGAGGTGGAATTAAAGAAATGCAAGTATCCTCTGATATGACAATTTATTTCACCTAAAGCAGAGTTGTTCTATGGCCATCATCTGTGTCTCTTCAGTCAATTCAGGGGATCTACGGAGCTAAAAAGCACTTGTTCATGTCAAAACTGTCAGAACTTTTGTGTGCTGCTTTGGCTCAGCCACTTGCCTCAACAATGATCTCTGGCCTATTTAATGAACAGCTTTCCAGCCCTGGGACAAAACCCATAGATGGTCCCAAATGATAAGCTAACCATCCCCACTGCCCTCAGACCCCCAGTTCCTTTCTCCTTTTTATGAACGTTTGCTTTAAAGTAACACATCTTTGGCTCCCGCGGGAAATCTACTAACTTCCACCGCTAGACCATGGTAAAGGCACAAGCCCACAGGTCCCTCACGCTCTGCTTGTGTGCTCCCCAACCACTGGTTAAGCCACCCAAGCTGACTGTGCTTCCCATTGACCCCTTATGATGCCCCTCTCTCTCTGGGACCTGTGAGCAATAAACTATCTTTCCTCCTGCATTATGGTCTCGGTTTCCAATTGAGTCGTAGCTAACCTCCACCCAGACCCAAATTTAAAAACCAACTTAACTAATTCAAATAAGCTCACATAATTCCAGCCAATTTTAAAAAAAATAGATATATGAACAATCAATTGAAGGAGTCCCAAGTAGATCTCTTGCTGATACTGTGGTTTAAGTCAGTGGTTTTCTAAGAGGATTAGTACCATACACCCCAAGGGAACATATTGGGTTGACAGAGTAATGGGATAGAGAGTTACTAGGATGAAGCAGACAGAGGTCCAGAATTTCTCATGACTGTCCCACACATAAATAACTATCCTGCCTCCCACATGACTTTGAAACATCTCCAGTGGGTATTTATGGACATGAAAACCACTCTTTATTATTGTCTGTGGGGATATCCTCATTCCATTATACATAGAAACACAAAGCAATTTTGTAAAGCTTTAAAATAACCTGTATTTTCTAGAAATGCAACTTCCATCTAGATTGAGGAAAGATGTGCTTTGTTCTTTTAAGAATGTTACGAAGAATTTGCTCACCCTTCCAGGAAATTATACCAATGAAGTCAACGCTGCTCCTGGTATTAGAATAGCCCACACAACACAGCTGTATCTGTCAGTATTTATAGCTGTCACAAGCCCAGTGATTCTAGGGAGAGGTGCAAGCATCTGACTACCTCATTATGCCTTCTAGGATGGTCATGCCTGAGCATTCAAATACTGAAATATTTTTCTGAAATAAAGTGCTCCTTATTTATGTCTCCTTTATATTAAAACTAGAGCATAACAGTGCATTTAAAAAATTATGTCTGTAAGTAGGTTCTATTATCTATAAATTTTATATCAGGATATTAAATGAGACATTAAAATATTTATTATTAAATGGGATTATAGGTCCGATTGAGTTGAGAAACACTAACTTAGAATCTATCATGATTGATGAGCCTAATACATATCCCATGTCCTCAAGGTTAGAAATGCAGTATAGTCATTTGTCTAGAAAACGAAATGTTTTATTTCTGCCAAATTATGAACTTATCACAGTGTGAAGCATCATTTCTTAAAACTCTATAGAAGCTTTCTTGTTAAAAAAAACCAAGGACTTGATTTCCCACCTAATATTTTTCATAATCACAAAGCAGGATTTAGGCACACTTATGCTACCACTCTACATTGCTGTGGCTTGTGTTATCTCAAAGAAGAAGTAAAGAAAATACATTTAGTGCACTCATTAAGCATTTATAAAATGTGATTTAGGCACATGCCTTTACTAGAGAAAGTTATTGATGATGATTTGGAGACTTTATTACAGCCTCTTACCAAAATCAGGGCCCTATGAGCTACAGCACCAAACTCTAATTTTATTCTTGTGTATAAAATACTTGGAAATACTAAGCAAAAATACTAGACTCGCCATGATATTTAATTAATATTCCCCCTATGGGTGAAAAAGAAGTCCTTATTATTAATGACTTAAGGCATCTTAAATTATCCTATAAATTGACCTTGAGAACTTTTCAGAAATTTTACAAAGGAAATCGGATTCAGCTATATACTTATCAAAAGCATTTAAGTAATTCATCTCCAATGAAGCATGAAACTTTACAAAGAAAACACAAAGAGAGGTAAATATAGGAAGGGGCCACCCACCTGGCCAGCCAGATGAGCTAAATTAATCCTGGATGAATCAATAGGTTGAGAAAGCCATAACTCAATTGCATCTGCCAGAAATACCTTCCCACGATGTAGTCTGAATTCACATAAGCTATTCCAACTCCACAACAGGCATTCTCCTCTTCGTGTTGTTATGGACTCCTGGAAACCTAATTTTTAAAAAGCATAAATAAGCAAGCCAACAAGTAAATTAAAATTCTTCCGCCAACTTTTGCTTTCTCAGTGTTACTATCACCACTGCCCTATTAGTTTTTAGAGCACAGTACAGTTTGTTTCCCTTCCTTAACATTCCACTTACCTCATTTCTATTTTCATTCATTATTTAAATAAAATAGCCTCACCCCAAATCCTCTCTTTAAATTTCTCCTCTCACATCTCCAATTAAATCTCAAAATATGTCACTTTTCTGGCACCTACAAAGTCCAAACTTCTGAACTTGACGCTATTGAAGATGCTGGACTAGTTGGTGGACATCTGAAGCAGCTTTATTTCACTCATACCACTGCCTTCTTTTTACAGTTTTTTTTCCCCCAGAATTCCCATAAATTGCCCCACACCAACACCTTACGTTGTTGTGACACATTTGTTACAATTGATTAAGGGACATCATCACAATATTACTGCTATCTGTAGTCCATAGATTATATGTCATATTATTCCCACAAACCTTACTGTTAGTAACACCACGTATTAGTGTTGCACATTTGTTATAGGTCATGAGAGAACATTGATAGCATTGATAACAGTACCTTCTTTACCATTGCTGTAAAAAATATTACAATATTACTGTTAACTATAGTCTATATGCAACATTAGTTGTATCTTTCCATATATCTCCATATTCTTAACACCTTGTAATAGAGTAACATTCTTGTGTTTGTACTGTTAACAGCTTTATTGATACTTAATACACATAGCATATGATCCAACCATTTAAAATATATGATTTGGTGGTTTTGGTATATTCACAGATCTGTGCAAACAGAATTTATTACATTTTTAGAAAATTTTCATCCCCCCAAAATAAACCTCATAATCATAAGCAGTCAATAATTCTCTCCTTCCCATCCCCAGCCCTAAGCAATCTACTTTCTATCTCTATACATTTGCCTACTCTAGTTATTCCATATAAATGGAATCAAACAATAAGTGGTCTTTTCTGACTGACTTATTCACTTAGCATAATGTCTTTGATGTTCATCCATGTTGTAGCATGTATCAGTAATTCATTCCTTTTTATGGTCAAATAATATCCCATTGTATGGACATACAAAATTTTGTTTATCCACTCATCAGTTGATGGATATTTGGGTTGTTTTCACTTTTGAGGTCTTATTAATTGTGCTATTATGAACATTCATGTGTATGTTTATGTATGGACATATGATTTCATTCCTCTTTGGTATATGCCTAGGAGTAGAATTACTAGTGTAAGGTTAATCAATGGTTAGTCTTTTGAGAAATTACCAAAATGTTTTACAAAGCAGCTGCACCATTTTATATTCCTATCAGTAATTGACAAGGGTGCCAATTTCTCCAAATCCTCCACAATTATTGTTATTTTCTATCATTTTTATTATAGCCATCCGAATGGGTGTGAAGTGGCATCTCATTGTGGTTTTGATTTGCATTTCCCTAATGACTAATGATGTTCAGCATCTTTTTTTTTACGTACTTATTGGCTATTTATTTATCTTCTTTGGAGAAATGTGAATTCAAGTCCTTTGCCCATTTTTTAATTAGGTTGTTTTTCTTTTTGTTCTTAGGATTTAAGAGTTCTCTATATATTCTGGATACTAAACCTTTATCAGATATGTGATTTGCAAGTATTTTCTCCCATTCTGTAGGTTGTCTTTTTACTTCCCTGGTAGTGTTCTCTGATACACAAAAGTTTTTAATTTTGATGAAGTCTATTTTATCTATTTTTTATTTTGTGGGTTGTGTTTTTGGTGTCATAACTAAGAATCCATTGCCAAATACAAGGTCATGAAGGTTTTTCCCTATGTTTCTTATAAATGCTTTATGATTGTAACTTTTATTTGGGTCATTTATCCATTCTAATTTAATTTTTGTATATGGTGTGAGAGAGGGCTCCAACTTCATTTTTTGGCATATGGATATCCAGTTGTCCCAGAACTATTTGTTGAAGATATTATTCTTTCCCCATTGAATGATCTTGGCACCTTGTTGAAAATCAATTGACTGTATATGTGTGGGTTTATTTCTGTACTTTCAATTCTATTCCAATGATCTACATGCCTGTCCTTATGCTAGTACCACACAGTCTTACTGTAGAATGTTTTTAAATCAGTAAGTGTGAATCCTCAATCTTGGTTCTTTTTCAATATTGCTTTGGAATATTCAGGTTCCCTTGCATTCCCATATGAATCCTAGGATCAGTTTGTCAATTTCTGCAAAAATTCATTTGGGATTTTATATGGATTGCATTGAATCTGCATATCAATTTGGGGAGTATTGCCATCTTAACATTATTAAGTCTTCTTTTTTTAATATATTTTTATTGGAGTATATCTTTCATACATGAACATACATAAACAATAAGTGTATAGGAAAAGTTGTGAACTTACAAAATAAACATGCATAACATCATACAGGGGACCCATACATCACCCCTCCACCAACACCTTGTATTGTTGTGAGATATTTGTTAGAAACTATGCAAGAGCATCATCAAAATATTACTACTAACTATAGTCCATATCTTACATTTGATGTATTTTTCCACGACCTACCATATTTTTTTAAACAAATCAATTTTATTGGTACATATTAATAAAGCTACAATTTATACAAATTGTACAATCAATGGTATTTGGTATAATCACATAGCTGTGCATTCATCACTTCAATCATTATTAAAGTATTTCCATTATTTTCAAAATCGGGCCAGGGACACACTAGTGGGGTGCAGATTTTCTCCCAGGGATTGGATACAGAGAGCATGAAGTTTTTGTCTATGCAGTTTCCAGACCAGGTAGCAGATGGTGCTAGTTAGCACATCTTTCCATTGAAGTGTTTCAGTCTAGCCTTTCCTGTGTTCCTATGTTCTCTCCAGAATGGAGATTCAAAGTGGGTCTGCTTGCCAAATTCACTAAGAAAAGCACCCCAACCTCCCCTCCCTTTTCCTTTGAAACAGCTGACACAAAGGAAGACGTCTGTACCCCTCAGTTGGCTGCAGCAAGCCAGGGGTTTTACCCAAGCTTAATATCTTGGTTGTGGGGGAGGGGAGCCCTTCCCTGCTGCCACGGGGGCTTGGTAACTCACATTTGTCATTTCAATTTCTTCGTCTCTCTGTCCCTCACCCTCCTCGGAGTTGTGTAGCACTGTCCTGGTCTGCTGACCCCAAAGCAGGTCCCTTGGACAACTTTTGCATCTTTCTCCATTGTTTTTGTGAGAGCATTTAGCTCTACCTGTTAGTCTGTTGCCATCTTCCCACAATCCTCTATTAAGTCTTCTGATCCTGAATGGGATGTGCCTATCCACTTATTTAGATCTTTTTAATTTCTTTCAAAAATGTTACATAGTTTTCAGTGTAAAAGTCCTATACTTTTTTTTTTTTTTAAGACCGTTCATCCCTCATTTAGCTCAAAAAGTCCTATACTTTTTTGTTAAATGTATTCCTAAGTATTTTATTATTATTTTTGATGCTATTGTAAATTGAATTGTTTTCTTAATTTCACATTTGAAATATTCATTGCTAGTGCATAGAAATGCAATTGTCTTTTGCATATTATTCTTATATCTTGCAACCTTGAAAAACTTGTTTATTAGTTCTAATAGCATTTTCCATGGATTTGTTAGGATTTTCTATATACAAAATCATGTCATCAGCAAATAGAGATAGTTTAACTTCTTTCTTTCCAATCTGTATGCCTTTTATTTCATTTTCTTGCCTAATTGCCCACACCAATGCCTTTGTGCTAAGGCTTCCCCACTGATATAGATTGAGCTGTGTACTCCACTTCAATTAAGGTGTGGCCCAACTGAATCAGGTTGAGATTTAATTTGGATTACTGAAGTCCTTTATGAGCAGAGTGAAAGATAGAGAAAGAAGCCACAGGGAGCGGCCAGAAGCTGGAAGTCATCAGAATCCAGAAGAGAAAGGTGAAGACACCACCAAGTGCACTGCCATGTGACAGAAAGGCCAAGGACTAAGGATCACTGGCAGCCAGTCTCAGAATACTACAATCTTCAAGGAGAAAGCATCTCCTTGCTGACACCTCAGTTTTATACTTTTCCTAGCCTCAAAACCATGAGCCAATCAATTCCCATTGTTTATGCCAAGCCATTGTATCAAAGCATTGTCAAGGTGATGCTTTCTTCTCGATGACTAGCTGTCAGTGATCCTTGCCACATGGCAAGACACATGACAGCATCTGCTGGTTTCTCCCTTCTCTTCCAGCTTTTGTCGCTTTCAGCTTCTTGCTTCCATGGCTTTCTCTTTTTTTCTCTCTATATTCATTCTGTTTATAAAGGATTCCAGGAAGAGAATTAAGACCCATCCTGAATGATGTGGGCCACACCTTAACTGAAGTAGCTTCATCAATAGGTCCTACTTACAATGGGTCCATCCCCACAGGAATAGATTAACTTTAAGAACATGCTTTTCTAGGATACATACAGTTTCAAACCACCACATTCCACCCTCTGGACCCCAAAAACACATGCTCTTTCTAAATGCAAATACATTCATGTCATCACAATATCCTAAAAGCCTTAAGTCATTTCAGTAACAATATTAAGTACAGCATCTCATCAAAATCGTTTAGGTGTAGTCTGTGCTGGGGCACAATTCTCTCCATCTGTGGAACTGTGAAACCTAGAAACAAGTTATCTGCTACCAATATGCAAAGGAGGGACAGGCATAGAATAAACATTTCCATTCCAGAAGGGAGAAATTATAAGGAAAACAGGTCATTGGTCTCAAACAATTCCAAAACCCTACAGGGCATATTCCATTAAATGTCAAGGTCTGAGAGGCATTTACAGAAGGATGTTTTGTCCTTCAGGCCTGATGGTGTGGTAGCATCACCCTTTCCAAGTGCTTGCTCTCTGTCATAATACACAACCTTTCTAGAATCCTTAAAGAAAAAAGCACTGGAGAATTCCTGGAGTAACACAAGTAACCATAATTTAGATAGCAATTAATTTAGTAATTTAGGTAGCACTCTACATTTTTTTATTGGTGGCTCAGATTATTTTACTAGTGCTAAAATTATACAGCTAATCTAATTATTTCTGTTCTTAAAATAGCTAATTATAGCTACAATGATAGGTAGGTAGGTAGATAGCTAGCTAGCTAGCTAGCTAGCTAGCTAGATATTTACTTCAAGTATAGTGAGTTGAGCTGATTGTTTTACTCAGTTTATGGTACATTGTTCCATAAAAGGACCCAGTTTTGTCTTTATTAATTCATTAAATACTTAATTAATCCCCCCTTATCTCAATACCCTACTCTAATATTTCTCCTCTTGCCTTAGGTAACCATTTAAATTGTGTCTTTATATATTATACTTGTAAAATGTGTATTGTGTCCATATATTTTTAATAATTCATTTATATATTTTAATTGTCATATATACAACCAAAATCATTTTAACCGTTTTAAGTGAACAATTATTTGACACTAAATGCATTGACAATACTGTGTAACTTTTATCACTATCTATTTCCAGACTATTTTCATCATCTGAAACCAAAAATCAAGCTCATTTAGCAATATATCACCACTCTCCCCTCCCTTACTCATGCTAAACATTATTCTGCTTTCTGCCTCTTATTCTAAGTATTCTAAGTATTTCATATAAGAGAAATCATGCAATATTTGTCCTTTTGTGTCTGGCTTATTTCACTCAACATGATGTCTTCAAGGTTCCTCCAGGTTGTAGCATGTACCAGCACTTCACTTCTTTTATGGTTGAATAATATTCCATTGTATACATATTGTTTATCCATCCGTCTGTTGATAGACACTTAGGTTGCTTCCAGCTTCTGGCTATTCTGAATAATAATGTGATGAACATTTGGCATCCAAATGCCTTTCCAAGTTACTTCTTTAAATTCTTTTTTATATATACCAAGGAGTGTAATTGCCAGATCATATGGAATTCTATGTTTAACTTTCTGAAGAACCATGAAACTGTTTTCTACAGCAGATGCACCATTTTACATTCCCACCAACAATGCACAAGGGTTCTTATTTCTCCATATCCTCACTAACACTTGTTACTTTCAGCCATCCTACTAGGTATGAAGTGGTATCTCATTGTAGTTTTAATTTGCATTTTAATAGCTAATAATGTTGAGCATCTTTTCATATACTTATTGGCCATTTGAATATCTTTTTTGGAGAAATGTCTATTCAAATTCCTGGCCCATTTTTCAATTAGGTTGTTTGTCTTTTTGTTGAAGAGCTGTGGGAATTCTTTATATATTCTAGATATTAAACCCTTAGCAGATATATGGTTTCCAAATATTTTTGTTTAGATTGCTATCCTGAATGGCTGCACTGGTCTATACTTCCAAAAGCAATGTTGTGGTTTTCCAGTCCCCAAATCTCTGACCAGTCTAATAGTTGTGGAGTATTCTCATTTTCTTTTTATTTCTACTTCTCTTATTAATAATAATATACCTTTGGGGTTTTCTTTTAAGTAAATTACTTATTTATATCTTTAGTCAATTATATTTTGTAATTGGAGTTACCTTTTTTTAATATATTTGCAGGAGGACATTTTCTACAATATGTAATCCTTCTTGATCTTAGATATTGCAAATATATATTTCCATATTCTCAACTCTGAATTAAATTTGTCCAGTGTTCTTTATTGAATAGAAATCCTCAATTTTGGTATAATCAAATTCATAAAAATTTTACCTCATATTTGGTATTATTGAAGTTTTAAGAAATCCATCCCTGCTTCTGAATCATGCCCTTCTAAATATTCTTTTATTGGTGTTATAGATTTACCATTCAAATTTTGACCTTTAGTTATAATTCACTTTTTCATGTGGTGATGAATAATAATCCAGTTGTATTTTATTCCATATAGTGATCATGTTCCCAACATGATTTATTAAATAATCTGTTTTCCCCACTGATGTGTGTGTCACATATGTATGAAGTTCCCATCTGTCTGTCTCTGAACTGACTTTTCGGTTTCTTTCACTGAGCTTTCCTTGCTTTGATAACACACTCTTTTTGAGTGACTTTGTTTTATGTCTTAATATCTGGTAGGGTCATTCCTCCATCTTTACTCTTTTTTTAAAAGATTGACCTAGCTATTCTTGGATTTTATTTATCCATACATTTTTAGAGTAAATTTGTCAAGTTTCTTAAACGTCATATTGTAATTTTGATCATAATACTCTTGAGTTTATTAACTCATTATATCATCTCAATTGTCTTAGTTTTCCAGGTCTGCTATAACAAATACCACTTGCTAGTTGGCTTAAAATCAGGCATTTTTTGTCTCACAGTTTGTGAGGCTAGAAATACAAAATCAAGATGTTAGCAGGATCATGCTTCATCTGAAATCTGCCATGTCCTGATGGTGGCTTGTTGGCAATCCCTAAATCAATCTCTGCCTCTGTGGCAGTTTGATGTAATTATGAATTCCAAAAATATAATTGAATCATGCTTGTAAACTGATCTGTTAATCTGGGCATGATTAGGTTAGGATTAGGACGTTGAGCCCCACCCCTTGGTGGGTGGGGAATTGAATATAAAAGGCAAGGCAAAGGGCAGTAGAGGCAGTCTTTTGAGAAGCAGTTTTGATGTTGGAAAGAAGGCCCCAGGAGAAGAGAAGCAAGCCGTTTGCCTGATCGTCTACAGCTGACCTTGTGGAGGAAACAGGCGCTAAGCCCGGAGAGAAACGCAGCCCGGGGAAGAGAGGAACCCCAGAAGCCTGAACCCTGGCAAACGCCAGCAGCAGTCTTGCTCTAACACCTGGCAATGGACTGTGGTGAAAGAAGAAACTTAACGCTTTATGGCCTGGTATCAGTGGACTTCTACCCCAAATAAATACCCTTTATAAAGACCAACACATTTTTGGTATTTTACATTAGCACCCCTTTGGCTGACTAATACAGCCTCTATCACAGGTCATCTGTCTCCTTCAGTCTCCTACTCCTTTGTCCAAATTTACTCTGCTTTTAAGGATTGCAGTCATATTGGATTAAGGTCTACCCTGCTTCAGTTTGGCCTTAGCTTAACCAGTAACCTATTCAAAGTTCCCAATCCTTTTTACAAATGGGTTCACACCCACAGGGCCCACTTTAGGACTTGGAGATGTCTTTGCAGGGGGGCATAATTTAGTCCATAACACCAATCAAGAGCAGAATGTTTTTAGTCCTTTATTAGAGTTTTAAAGTCTCTTTATACAAATCTTATTTTGTCTTATTTAAATGAATTCAGAGATTATGAATGGCAAATTATTCCTTTATAATATTTTCTAATTGCTTATTTCTGGTGATTTGTATAGGATTATCTTGTTTTCAGCAACACAGCTGCTGATCTATTATATTAATGATGATAGTTCTCCTTGAGTCTGTTGATTTTTCTATGTAAATGAACATTCACCTGCAAATAATTTCAATTTTATGTTCTTACCTTCCAATCCTTATATCTCTTATTTCTTTTTTCTTGCTTTAGTATTGGCTAGGTCCTCCTGTACTAGATTAAAATATAGCAGTGATAATAGACATCCTTGTCATGTTCCCAATCATAATAAGAATGCATTAAAATTACTCCAATACATATAATATATGCTGTAGGTGTCAGAAGACAAATTCGCCAAGATTAGGAAGTTCTTTTATATACCTGGCTTCATAAAAATTTTCATTTTAAATTGTTGAAGAACTATATAAAATATTCTATATTGGTTAAGATAATTTTTTGAATTCCCTCCTTAATCTACTTATGTGAAAAACAATATTAATAGATTTTCTGATGTTGGAATATTCTTGCATTTCTGGGATAATCCTACTTGATTACATTGTATCATTTTTAATGTTATTAGATTTGAGTTGTTAATATTTTATTTGGGATATTGGCATCTATATTTATAAGAAAAAGGGGCTAATACTTTTATTATTTTAAATTATGCTTATCTGGTTTTGGAATCAAGATTGCACTATCCCATAAAATAACCTGGACAAATGTTCTTATTTTTCCGGTCCATGGGCTATGTTGTTGTTTGAGATTGTATGTATCCCAGAAAATTGTCTTCTTAAAGATGGTCCATTCCTACTTTTTCCCTTTATTTTTAAAGAAGCTTTAGATTACATAAATGTTACATCAAAAATATAGGGAATTCTGAGGGCTTCCGGGAAGATGGCAGACTAGTGAGACACGGGAATCTCTTCTCCAGAAAAAAAGCTAGAGGACAAGCTGAAACAGCCCCGAAATAGATCTTCTAGGGTTTAGGACAGCAGGTGAAGGCTGCACACCACCCAGAGGAGAGAGGGACAGAAGAGGGAAATCACGACAACGGAACCGTGAGTTGGAAAGTAGCAGCTTCTGCTGCTGCCGGCACCCTCCCCCACGCTTCTCAGAATTCTCTGGCCTCTGGGCCTGCGACCACAGACAAAGGGGGCTCCAGGGATCTACCACTCCCAGAAAGGGGAGAGAGAGGGACACAGCCTTAGGTTGACTCAGGTTCTGACCTGTAAATTTGGGCTACAGAGCCCCACCGACCCTTCCACATGGCAGTTTGCCCTGGGAGCCTTGGAAGGACTGGAGAAATCCGACCCTCCCAACCTCCCTCTCTTCTAGCCTGGACTAATTGTTGAGGACTCCACGGGAGAGGGGAGAGAGAGCCTGGGGCTGACCCTGCTTTTGACTCCCAGGTTTGGTCTGCCCTGTCCTGAGACCCCTTCCAGGCCGGGTGGGGCTGCGCCATTGTTTGCCTTGGAGCCTGCAAGGGGCTAAAGATATACAAACCTCCCAATCTCCTCCTCTACTAACAGGGACTGATTGTTGAGGATTCAGAAGGGAGTGGAAATATTTCCTAGCTGGGAAAAGGGGTGCACTACGAGAGAAGTTTGGAGAACTGTCTCAGAAAGTTTGAATCACAGGGCTCTTAGCCCCCAGACAGGAACCTCTATCACATTGATCTGGTCTGTGTACAACAAATACACTCTGACCAGGCATTGACTTGAGAGCTGCCAATAAGCTCCATCTCCTGGCAGACCAAGGAAGTGCACATAAGAAAATTAATAAGTAAGAGAGACTTTTCCTGGCCTCTATAGCCTCCCTACCCAAGGCCCTAGGAAACGACTCTACAACCAATTACTGGGTCCAGTGCCCAGTTTTGAGCAACCAGAAGAACAATCCTAACAATCAAGGTTGAGCCAAAAATCAAAGAGCTGTGGTAACTCACAGTCTCCTGCCACTAAAACCCCATAAAAGAGAAAGAGATAGAGCATTTAAGTAAAATAACAACCTGAAGGAAAAAAAACCACATGATCATCTCAATAGATGCAGAAAAGGCATTTGACAAAATCCAACATCCTTTTTTGATAAAAATACTTCAAAAGATAGGAATAAAAGGAAAATTCCTCAATATGATAAAAGGCATATATGAAAAACCCACAGCCAACATCATACTCAATGGGGAAAGGTTGAAAGCTTTCCCCCTAAGATCAGCAACAAGACAAGGATGCCCACTGTCACCTTTGTTATTCAACATTGTACTAGAAGTTCTAGCTAGGGCAATTAGACAAGACAAAAAAATTAAAGGCGTCCAAATAGGAAAAGAGGAAGTAAAACTCTCACTGTTTGCGGATGACATGATCCTGTATTTAGAAAATCCTGAAGTATCCACAACAAATCTACTTGAACTAATAAATGAGTTCAGCAAAGTGGCAGGATACAAGATCAACACGCAAAAATCAGTAATGTTTTTGTACACTAGTACTGGACAATCTGAGGAGGAAATCAGGAGGAAAATTCCATTTTCAATAGCAACAAAAAGACTCAAATTCCTAGGAGTTAATTTAACCAAAGAAGTACAGGACCTATATGCAGAAAACTACAAAACAATGCTAAAAGAAATTTAAAAAGATCTAAACAAATGGAAAGACATTCCGTGTTCATGGATTGGAAGAATAAATATTGTGAAGATGTCAATCTTGCCCAAACTGATTTATAGATTCAATGCAATACCAATCAAAATCCCAACAGCTTACTTTACAGAATTAGAGAAGGCAATTACCAAATTCATCTGGAAGGGTAAGTGCACCCGAATAGCCAAAAGTATTCTAAAAAAGAAGAGCAATGTGGGAGGAATTTCACTGCCTGACCTTGAAACATATTACAAAGCTACAGTGGTCAAAACAGCATGTTACTGGCATAAAGATAGACATATCGATCAGTGGAATAGAATTGAGAATCCAGAAATATACCCTCACCTATACAGTCAACTGGTTTTTGACAAACCTATCAAGCCCACGCTAATGGGAAAAAACAGTCTCTTCAACAAATGGTGTTGGGAGAACTAGATATCTATAACCAAAAGAATGAAAGAGGACCCCTATCTCACCCCCTATACAAGAATCAACTCAAAATGGATCAAAGATCTAAATATAAAAGCCAAGACCATAAAACTACTAGAAGAAAATGTAGGGAAACATCTTCACCTTGTAGTAGGTGGTGGTTTCTTGGACCTTACACCCAAGGCACGTGCAACAAAAGTAAAAGTAGATAAATGGGACCTCCTCAAAATTAAACAATTTTACACCTCACAGGACTTTGTCAGAAGGGTGAAAAGGCAGCCAACTCAATGGGAAAAAATATTTGGAAATCACATATCTGATAAGGGTTTAATATCCAGGATATATAAAGAGATGTTACAACTCAACAATAAAAAGACAAATGACCCAATTAAAAAATGGGCCAAAGACTTGAAAGACATTTCTCCGAAGAAGAAATACAAATGGCAAAAAAACACATGAAGAAATGCTCAACATCACTCATGATTAGGGAAATGCAAATCAAAACTACAATGAGATATCATTTCACACCTATCAGAATGGCCACTATGAAAAAGACAGAGAACTACAAGTGTTGGAGAGGATGTGGAGAGATAGGAACACTTCTTCATTGTTGGTGGGAATACAGAATGGTACAACCACTATGGAGGACTGTTTGGCAGTTCCTAAAGAAGTTGAATATAGACTTGCCACGTGACCCTGCAATACCACTACTGGGTATATACCCAGAAGAACTGAGAGCAGTGACACGAACAGACATCTGCACCCCAATGTTCATGGCCACATTATTCACCATTGCCAAAAGTTGGAAACAACCCAGGTGTCCATCAATAGATGAATGGATAAACAAACTGTGGTCTATTCACACGATGGAATATTATGCAGCTGTAAGAAGAAATGAAGTCATAAAGCATATGGCAACATGGATGAACCTGGAGGACATTATGTTGAGTGAAGCAAGACAGACACAAAAGGACAAATACTGTATGAATGCATTACTATGAACCAAATATATTGTGTAATATATTGTTTGATTTTAAAAAATTTATATGTATTAATTGAGAAATGTAAAAAAAAAAAAAAAATATATATATATATATAGGGAATTCTCATATACCCCAACCCCTCCCCCTCCCATACTTTCCCCCATTAACAACAACTTCCATTAGTGTGGCACATTTGTTATAACTGATGAACACATACACATGAAGTATTGCTACTAACCAAGGCCTATAGTTTACATTATGGTTTACACTTTGCACCGCACAATTTTATAGGTTTTGACAAAATGTATAATGGCCTGTATCCGTCGTTGTACTATCATGCAGAACAATTCCAATGTCCTGAAAACGCCCCCATGTTACACCTATTTCCCCTCTCCCTTCCCTCAGAACCTCTGATAACCACTATCTTTATATCAATGTTACAAGTTCTTCCATTACTAGAATAATAATGTCTACTTTGGTCCATAGTTGCACCCCCCCCTTATGTGTATTCATTACTCAATCTTGAGGATTTGGGGATGGTGATGCCCACTCTGCTTCCGATTGAGAGGGGGCTTAGATCCCATGGGGTAGATGGATGGAACTGTCTTGCTTACCGTTGTAGATACTCTGTTTTTTGGGATGGCGTTGTCCATCATCATCCTTTTGTTAGTTGTCCTGGATG
The DNA here is from genome assembly GCA_026826555.1 of Tolypeutes matacus. Lineage (NCBI taxonomy): Eukaryota > Metazoa > Chordata > Mammalia > Cingulata > Chlamyphoridae > Tolypeutes > Tolypeutes matacus. The sequence continues at coordinate 967,111 of JAKSZT010054121.1, forward strand.
AGTCCGATGAACTGGAGAGTAGGTGTTGGCTACAACTCTGCTGAGATTCAGGGCTCAACTGGCATATGAACAACCAGAAGATTAAGTCTCTGGGACAATTATTTAACAGTGCTAAGTATAGGTTCAAATAAAGGGCTCAGAAGAATCATATGTGGGAAAATTATAAATGAGTCTAACTCTGATACATTGGGAAGGTAGGTTATCATATATTCCAAGGAAAGGAACCTGTTGTGGGTGGGACCTTTTGATTAGATTACTTCAGTTAAGAGCTTTTTCATTAGGTTACTTCCATTAAGGTATAGCCCAGGATGAGTCTTAATCCTCTTATTGGAGTCCTTTATAAAGGGGATGAATACTGAGAGAGGACAGGAGAAAGCCACAGGTGCCAAGAGAAAAGCCATAAAGCCAGAAACTATAAGCAGTGAAACCTGGAAGAGAAGGGAGAGATCAGCAGATGCCACCATGAGCTTTGTCATGTGACAGAGGAGTTCAGGATCATCACCAGCAGCCAGTCTTCAGGGAGAAAGCATTGCCTGATGATGACTTCATTTGGACATTTTTCTCAGCCTCAGAACTGTAAGTTTGTAAGCCAATAAATCGCCATTGTAAAAGCCTACCCATTTCAGGTATATTGCTTTCAGCAGCCTAACAGACAAGCTATAAGAAGAAATATCTGTTCCTTGATAGTTTGATAGAACTCATGTGTAAAACCATCCAGTTCCAGAGGTTTTTTTTAAAGGATTATCATTTCTATTGCTTGATTGAAGTTCTCTATTTCTTCATGCACCAATTTGGACATTCTACATTTTTCTAGGAAAAGAGATGATACATTTCAACCATAGTTTCATCTAATTAACAAATATATATGCACATACAATTATTTTATAAATTATTTATTGAACCAAAGACTTTTTCTTCTTCCGTGTTCTGTACTTTATTTTGTATCCTCTTTCTTTCCTTCACAACATTGCCAAAGATCTATCTACTTTATTAATCTTTTCCAATTATTAACTTTAAGTTAATCTTCTCTGTTTTTTAGGCACTATCCCATTGATTTCTACCCTGATCATTTCCTTCTTTGTTTTGTTGAGTTTTATATCTTATTCTTTTATCAAACTTCTTGAAATTAATTTTTGCTCATTTATTTTTTTTATTTTTTTTTTATTTTTATTTTTTTTTTATTATGGGTAAAAATCAAAATTCTCACAATACATACAAACATTTGTAAAATGATATATAAATATATATGCATATATGTGTATTTGCTTACAAAAATGTTATTTATATATATATATATACATATATTTT